>CM035269.1:111913381-111963326 GCA_020226075.1 Hydropotes inermis
CTTTCCCAAAAGAAGTTTCTTGTACCACAGCCTATATATACTCATAGGAAAATCATTAAAGCACCTTTGCTCCATCAGAGCTTAGGTCCCCGGGTCTTTTTTTGTCTCTCTCTCTCTCTCTTTTACTTTCTTATCGTCGACTCCATACCACCAGGTTCCAGTCCATTAAAGGACCCCAACATTTTAGTTACAGTAACAAAGTATTTCTACCTTTTAAAAAAATATTTACTAAATTAAAGCACATATTCTACATGTTCTGCAACATTTTACTAAAAATACTTAATAGTCCCCTCCCATTCTTTTTTCAGGCCCTCCCTGTAAGTTGCCCCCCAAAGTGCAAACATTAAAATGAACTGTACGGCTTTTGTCTGGAGACATTAAAGACGTGTGCTTCTGTACAATGTAGATTTTCAAAATGGAGGCCTTCTACAACATAAAATGGGATTTATAGGAAGATATTAAATAATCACTGTAAGACTTGGTTAATTAAAAAGGGAGCAAATCTGATGTATACTGGTATGAATGTGGGAGATGTAAACATATTGTGAGCAAACAAACTTCATAGGCCCTACTTTCTATGTTTGAAATGATGCAAGGAATAAACCACATAAGGTCCAGAGTGTTCATAGTTCCTGGGATTTGTTCTATATGATACTAAAAATATACAAGTATTGTGCTGGGTATTTTGGCACCTAGTCTTTCTAAATTTCTTGTGTATTGGTAAGATTCTGGCATGGAAAACAGATTTAATGACATGACTCAATACTGCATGATTTCAGGAAGGTCAATTGGTACAAAGTATAAGCACCTATTAATGCTGAACAGCAAGAATTCTTTACTAGTATTCAAATAGGCTGATCATAACCTGAACAGAGACTGCAATTCTGCCAGGCCTGTGACCTGGTAAAGCTGCTTTTCAACACTCCTATGGAAGCTTCATCAGACTTATTCACCAAGTCAACTGGGCTATCTGCTATGTATGACAAATTCCATCGTGTCTCAGGTTCCACTTCCAAGCAATGGCATCATGCACCCTGGTTTTACTGAATGCAACAGTTCTTTCTATGCCCATTGGAGTCTTTAAAACGCAGCCACATTTTAGGACGATACTTCTCCAAATACAAAAGTTGCTTGCTGTTAAAAGCTCCTCACCGCTTTTGTCTTGTGAACTGTACTGCATCTTCATATTTCATTCCACCTTCAATTAATGCTAGGGCAATAAGCACTGGAGCTCTGCCAAGGCCTGCCACACAATGAACAGCAATACAACAACCAGGGTCTTCACGAAACTTAATTTTCACAAGACTTAACCAATCTGGTTAAAAAAAAAAAAAATCATCAACAATCTGGTCGGATGGTGGTGCGCCATCATCAAAAGGCCAATCGAGAACATGGATGCCTTCTTTCTCCACAAGAGTAGTGTCATAAGTGGCTTCACATACTCTTACAATTGTGGTACCTCCATACTTCTAAAGTTCCTCTATAAATTTGCTTAACGTTGCATTAGTTGGGTTGTGTGTAATAAGAAATCTCATGTTCCTGTATGTAACTTCCACAGGAGCTGGGCGGTTCATTTGAGCCATGTTAATTTAGTTAAAACACACTCAATAGGGACATGAAAGAATTTTTAAAATTGAATACAGAAATGATGCAAAGAAACGCAGCCAACTTCAATATACTCCATCCACTTGAAATTCTCAGTGCTTTTAAGTATGAAGTTGGGAATAATGAATGAATGAACCTCTTAACAAGAAGCAGCAATTCTTCAATCCAGTAATACTGAGGCAATAGAAAGGAAGTGCACTGAGGTTTACCCCATCCAGATCAGAACTCTTGTAAAAACATGCTCTGTGGATTTCAATTCAACACTTCTGTGTCCAGGTTAACCAGTCTTACGGGGCCTTCTTGGTTGAGCAGTAATGAATTTCTGCAGTTCACTTGTCTGCACAGAGGTCGTGCTGTGCCTAGAAGTAATCTCCACTGCCCTTCAGAAACTCCATAAATGTGTGACCGAGAACACCACAGAACTGAGGAATATGTCTACTCACTGAAGATTGCGGCCTAACCATACGCGGTCCCGAGGTGGAGGCGGCGGCGGGGCAGGGGCGGTGGCGGGCGTCGTGCGGCGGCGGCGCCGGAGTCGGTTCTGCAGTGAGCGGCCTGGGGAAGAGCGCGCAGCCTCGCCGCCCGCTGCGTTTGGGGTTTTAATCCATGTTAAGTTAGTTTTGTTCATGAAGTTAGGTAAGGGCCCCCATTATGCATTTTCACATAAGAAGGTGGTTTTCCAATGCCATTTGTTGAAAGGGTGTCTTTTCCGTGTGAGTCATCTTGGCACATTTGTTGAAGACCATTTGACGAAATCGAAGCCTCATTTCCAAGCTCCGTATTCTCCTCCACTGTTCTACAAGTCTGTCTTTGTGCCAATACTATACTGTTTTGAGACTGCAGATTTGTAATATGTTTTCAAATTAAGAAGTCTGAGAGCTTTTCAGTCGGGTGCTGAGCGGCTCTTCAGATCGTGTCTGGCAGTTCCATGGATCGTAACAACAGAGAACATGGTGACCGTGACCCGGAAGGAATGGACCCACTGGTGTCATCGAGGGCAACTGGAATGAGGCCGTTGATAACATTGGTAATAAGAACTTAAAGGAATCTCTTCTTTGGGGCACCTGTGCTTATGGTTTTGAGAAGTCATCAGTTATTCAGCAGAGAGCTAGTATTCCATATATTAAGGAGCATGATGTGATTATCACGCTCAGTCAGATACTGGCAAGAGAGCCACATTTGCTCAATGGCTGGAGGCTGAATTCGAGGAGACCCAAGCACAATATTGGCCCCTGCCAGAGAACTGGCTTGGCGAATCCAAAAGGTAATTCTAGCGCTTAGAGACTATGTGGGAGCAGCTTGTCATGTCTGCATCAGTGTAACCAGTGTTCTAAATAAAATGCAAAACTGCAGGCCGTAGCACCGCATATTGCTTTTTGTACACCTGGGAGAGTTTCTGATGTGTTAAACAATTACCTTTTTCCAAAATGGGTCAAAATGCTTGTTTTGGGTGAAGCAGATAAAATGCTGAGCTGAGGGTTTAAGGATCAAATCTATGAGATTTTTCAAAAATCTCAAGTGATATTCAAGTGATGTTGTTTTCTGCCACAAGGCCAACAGTTGTGATGGAACTGACCAAAATTCATGAGAAGCCCAATTCAAATTATGGTGAAAAAGGAATAACTGACCCTTGAAGGAATCAAACAACTTTATATTAGTGTTGAAAGAGAGAAATGAAAGTTGGGTACACTTTGTGACTTGTATGAGACACTAACGGCTACACAGGCTATTATTTTTCTCAACACAAGGCACAAGGTAAACTGGCTCATAGAGAAAATGCATGGCGGGGACTTCAGAGCTGCTGCTCTGCCTGGCGACGTAAGTCAGAAGGAATGAGTTGTGATCATGAGGGAACTCTGATCAGGATCGAGTTGTGTTCTGATCTCTCACTGACTCGCTGGCTTGTGGGGCTGATGTACAACAAGGGTCATTGATTATAACCTATGATCTACCTGCCCGTCATGAAAATGATGTTCACACAAGTGGCAGATGGGGTCTATTTGGGAGGAATGGTGTGGCTGTAAACTTAGCTACTGAAGAAGACAAGAGCATTCTTTATGACTTTGAGACTTTGCACAGCACTACAGTGGAGCAAATACTGATGAGTGTGGCTGGCCTCATTTAATTCCTGGGATGAGATGGTTTTGGATGCAGTGCTCACTGTTGCTGAATAGACTATCACAACGTGCATTATGTTTCTCTCTCCAGGAATATTTGAATCTTGTCTCAGTGCACATAATGCATCAGAAATAACAGATTTTCATAGCTAAATGACATTAGTCATGAGTTCTTTTAAGGAAAGTCATTAGCTTTATGTTCTTTAGAGAGAGACTGTTGGGGTTGGGTTTAAAAACAGGGTCTTTAAAAATCTTTCTTTCTAATGAGCTGTCACTTTACATCAGTCAGAATGGCCATTGTCCAAAAAATCCACAAGCAATAAATGCTGGAGAGGCTGTGGAGAAATAGGAAGCCTCTTGCACTGTTGGTGGGAATGTAAATTGATACAGTCACTACAGAAGTCAGTATGGAGATGGCCTTAAAATTTAGGAATAGGTGTACACTTGTCCCCTCCCTCTTGAACTTCCCACCTATGGCTGATTCATGTTAATGAATGGCCAGAATCAAGCCAATATTGTAAAGCAATCATCAATCAATTAAAAATAAATATAATTTTTTTTTAAAAGAAAACTAAAAAGAACTACAAACAAAACTGCCATATGTCCAGTAATCCAACTACTAGGCATATACCCTGAGGAAACCAAAATGGAAAAAGATGCACATACCCCAATGTTCATTGAACCACTGTTTACAATAGCTAGGCCATGGAAACAACCTGGATGTCCATCAACAGATGAATGGATAAAGAAGCTGTGGTACATATGTACAATGGAGTATTAATCAGCCATAAAAAGGAACACATTTGAGTCAGTTGTAATGAGGCGGGTGAACCTAGAGTGTATTATACAGAGTGAAGTGAGTCAGAAAGATAAAAACAAATATTGTATATTAGTGCATATATGTGGAGTCTAAAAAGGTGGTACTGATGAGCCTAGTTGCAGAGTAGCAGTGGAGGTGCAGACATAGAGAACAGACTTATGGACATGGGCAGGAGGAGGAGAGGGGTGGGATGAATAGAGAGAGTGGCATGGAAACATACATTACCATAAATAAAATAGGTAGCTAGTGGGAATTCGCTGTATGTCTTGGAACTCAAACCGGGCTCTGTAACAAGCTAGAGGGGTAGGGTGGGGTGGGCGGTGAGAGGAAGGTTCAAGACAGAGGGGAGATGTGTATACTTATGGCATTCACGTTGATGTAAGGCAGAAATCAACACAATATAAAAGCAATTATCCTCCAATTAAAAATACATAAATTTCTTTTAAAAGTCTGGTTGTTTGTCTTTCTTGAGAGTTCATATAAATTTTAAAATATACTTTTCATTTTCTGCAAAACATAACTGTGATTTTGAAAGTGTGACACAGAAGCTTAGATCACACTGGATAATTTTATTCTCTTCCAACTCAAGCACATGGGATATCTTCCATTTTTTAGATTGCCTTTAATTCCTTTCAGCTATTTCAGCAGTCCAGGGGGCTCTCAAGAGGCTTTTCAACACCACAGTTCAAAAGCATCAATTCTTTGGCATTGAGCTGTAGGAGTTGCTTGTATATTTTTTAGATTAATCCTTTGTCTGTTGCTTTGTTTGCTATTATTTTCTCCCAATCTGAGGGATATCTTTTCACCTTGCTTATAGTTTCCTTTGTTGTTCAAAAGCTTTTAAGTTTCATTAGGTCCCATTTGTTTATTTTTGCTGTTATTTCCAATATCCTGGGAGGTGCGTCATAGAGGATCCTGCTGTGATTTATGTCAGAGAGTGTTTTGCCTATGTCCTCCTCTAGGAGTTTTATAGTTTGTGGTCTTACATTTAGATTTTTAATCCATTTTGAGCTTATTTTTGTGGCACTTAGCTATCTTTATGGTCCAACTCTCACATGTGTACATGACTACTGGAAAAACCATAGCTTTGACTATACAGTTCTTTGTCAGCAAAGTGATGTCTCTGCTTTTTAATATGCTGTCTAGGTTTGTCACAGATTTTCTTCCAAGGAGCAAACATCTTTCGATTTCAAGGCTGCAGTCACCACCTGCAGTGATTTTGGAGCCCAAGAAAATAGTCTGTCATTGTTTTCATTGTTTCCCCATCTATTTGCCATGAAGTGATGGGACCAGATGCCATGGTCTTTGTTTTTTGACTGTTGAGCTTTAAGCCAACTTTTCCACTCTCCTTTTTACCTTCATCAAAAGGCTCTTTAAATTCCTCTACAATTTCTGCCTTAAGGATGGTGTCAGCTGCATATCTGAGGTTATTGATCTTCCTCCCAGCAATCTTGATTCCAGCTTGTGATTCATCCTGCCTGGCATTTCCCATGATATATTCTGCATAGAAGTTAAATAAGCAGGGTGACAATATACAGCTTTGATGTCCTCTTTTCCCAATTTGGAACCAGTCTGTTGTTCCATGTCTGGTTCTAACTATTGCTTCTTGACCTGGATACAGGTTTCTTTGGAGGCATCTCTTTAAGAATTTCCATCTCTCTAAGAATTTTCCACAGTTTGTTGTGATATCATGTTTCATATTTTGAATCAGCCTAATACATGACAACAATATTTTGATCTGTTTCATCAATTACTGAGAGAAGTATGATAAATATTAATCATGATTTGGATGTTTACCTTCCTAATCCTGCCCATTCTTGATTCATATATTTGAAATCTTCACTAGTGGTATACAAATTTAAATTTTTCGATAATCCACATGGATTGAACATTTTTATTTTGAAATGTCCCTTTATAAGCAAACTTTTCCTCTGAAATCTGCTTTGTCTAATAATTTTTGAGCCTTAAGAGCCTCGTTTTCCTTCGTGTATTCATAGCACAACTTTCTCCAGGATTTTATTCTCATACTTCTTATAATTTTCTAATAATCATATATCATTTATAAATTGGCTTTGATTTTCAGTGCAGGATTAAAATATTTTAACAGATACATTTACTTGACCTCCAATGAGGGAAGGGCCATATTACGACTTAGAGAGGGCTGTGCTGCTTCTGCAGACACAGAGCCCTGCACATCACTCTTTGTCACACCCACAGACCAGGATGAAGCCGAGGAGGAGGGTGGGGTGTGGGCCAGGAGGCCCCGCCTCCAGCCTGAGGAGACCTTCCCAAGAAGGGCCTCTGGGTCCCTCTGAGTTGCTTCTCACCCGATGGATCCCAGTGCTCCCAGAGGATTTCAGGCTTCCTGCTCCTCCTGTTTTGGACTGAGATGTATCAAAGGAAGGTTAGCCACAGGATTGCATCTTTCAGGGACTCGAGGAGTTGGGAGTCACAGTGTACTCGGAGCTCAAGTAAGTATTAATCGGCCACTTGAGGCCTCAAATCCCAGCTGTGCCAGGCAGAGAGTATCTTCGAGTAGAGTCATCCAAAGATGCACGTGCCATGACTACTACCCAACTGAGGGTAGCTGAGGGTAACAGGTAGAATTGAGCCAGTCTCATCTCCTGCTTACACCAAGACCCAAGAGTCTCTTGCAGCAGGCACTTGGAGCATATGGCCTGCCTCTCACTGGGACCCCAGGTGCTCTTTGCTGCCCCCTCCTCACTCTCACTTCCCTGCACAGGAAGCCAGAGTTGGACGAGGGAGCAGGATCTCAACACCACGTCATTGTCATCAGCACAGACCTGGGTCAGGAGTCCTGTCCTCCCCAGAAGCACAGGGTCCTTGGTGAGCCATGCCCCTCCTGACATCACAGGAGCAGTGCAGTCATCACTCAGCAGGGCATGGTCAGCATCACTGACAGATTAGTCCTGGGAGCCTGGACCCTGAACAACACAATCCCCTACGTCTCACTGCACTGGGCAAGATCAGTCTGGGCCACAGGTCTGAACTTTAATGAGAGTGGAAATAACGAGGGGACGTTATATAAATGTGGGTTTTAACCTTAATGAAAGTAGAAATAATCAGGGGGTCTTGGATAAATATGATCATAAATTCAGTGCCTGAGACCTTGCATTTCTGACCAGCCCTAGGTGACGCTGCTGCTGTGGGGCCTCAGACACATGATAACTAGATATACAAGGAAAGGACTCAGGACTCAGTCATTACGAATTGGGGCTTGTGACAACACTGCATTATTCCCCTTCACCGCCTAAGGCATTTCTCAGGCTCAACTCACGGATTCAGTGAAGCCAGCACCGCAGCCACTCTGGGTCATCTCAACAGCCAAAGGAATGTGTGAGTATGTTTTTATAAAGCAAACTGAGAGATTGGCTTCCCAGATGAAAATGCAAATTGTTCCTCATGTGCTCCCCCAGGCAAACTAAGGGTCACTGTTTTGATGACCCAAGGCTCCTGAGGTGGACAAATAGTCCTGGGAAACAGAACAGAAACAAGAAGCTGGGAACCCCAGGAGCAGAGGAGCAGACAGCCAGCCTGGGGTGGTGGGGAAAAGATAGTCACTCTGGTCACAGTGAATCTATTGTTCATGACCAGGGCATAAACAGAGATGGACAGCACAAGCTTGGCCATGATAAATGTGACTGCTTGCACAGAAGGCCAGGATGGTTGGCCATGGAGCGTAGGGAAGACCACCAACTCTGCTCTTAGCACCAGCTCCAAACACATTACAGTGAGTGCTGCCTGCCCCAGGCCAGACATCCCCTCTGCTGTCATGTGAGGTTGGAGTCAAGTCTGCCAGAAGAGGAAAGCTGGACAACCTACATGGTCATCCACACTTCTATTGTTGGAAAGAATGAACTCTCTCAGACCTCCTTCTAGGAGAACTTCAGGCTGGGGGAGGGGGGTCATCACTTCTTCAAAGAGCCCCAGACCAACCAGCCTCCAACTTCACACCCTGACTCCCAGGGAGCTCACTCCCACCAAAATTAGCCAGTTCCAGGATGGTAAAGATCTCACCTCTAGAAAATATGAAACTGCTCTAGAGGTGGTTGATCTCACCCTCTCACTAATCCCCTCAACTTCTTAGGGGCCCCATAGCTCTGTGTCCCCTGCCTTCCACACTCCTTCCTATTTAGTCTAGATTTCCTCTAAGCATTTCCTCTGGCCATCACACAGCTTGTCCCCATGTTCCATGTGAGTGTGGTGGTCAGCCCTGTCCAGTGCAGACAAGGGAGGTCTGGGCTGTGACAGAAAGCAGCACCCAGCAGGAGGACCCAGACTCTGAGACAGATGTGACCATGTTGGTGGCTCCCATTGCTCCAACCAATCATCACCAGGGGTGTGCTGAGGTGCCAGGGGCATGGAAGTAAGGACGGGGAGGATTTGCTCATGTCCCAAATTGTCCCAGCCCCTGTCCTGCTGTTCTCAGACCATGGAGCTGGGCTGTCCCCTCTCCATGAATTTTCCAACATCTGGGCATTTTAAGAAAGAACCCTTAGATTCCCAAGCATGTGGAGAGCTCTGCTGATGTTTGCCATCACAGTCTTATCTCAGAGACAAACCTGCTAAGAAACATAGGGTCTGTCTCTCATAGTCTGCAGGAGTGGCAGAAGTAGCTCCACTTTAGCCTGGTGAGGGCTGGTCCCTGATCTTTCCCCAGACTGGCCTGGAGTTAGAACCATCACTGGGTCAGTCCCTGATAGCATCAGGGGCTTAATGATTTCTAAAATTAAAAACGAGTAAAATATGGGTGGAAAGTGCAGGATTAGATATGTGAGCCAGGGCAGGAATGGCCCAACTCAAGACTACCCCCGTGGGAAGGGAGAGCATGTCCTGCAAAATAAGAACAGGGAGATGGAAGCATCCTTACACTGGAGACTTTTAGCTCAGCAGGACCTGTTCAATCATTGATAGCCTACGGTGAACAATGTCAGATCCGTGATCTCCAAAGAAGAAGATTTAGCTTTGGGACCAGGGACCAGGCTTGATCACTCAGGAGATTTTGCATAGCAGAGTTTTATGAAAGTAAAACAAGGGCCAGAGAAAGCTTCTGACATAGACATCAGAAGGGGAATGGAGAGTGCCCCCCTCATTAGTGTTAGCAAGGGAGTTATATACTTTTTAATTAATTACAATAAATCAAAAGAATGTCTCAAGGTTGTAAAGATCTTACTAGACCCACTCCCATAATTTATATTTTAAGATAACAGGATTAGCCAGAAGGTTTTCAGGAAGGAAAAACTTTCCTCAAGCAGGATACATAATTATATAATCCTTACTAAGGTACGTAGAAGAAAAAAGAAAATAAGTTTGTCCTTCCCTCCTCCTTGAGAATTCCAGACCCCTATCTCCTCTTTGAGAACCCCAGAGCCCTCTCTCCTCTTCAGGGACCCTGGAATTCTTATCAACCTGCCTAGGAATTGACTCTCTCATCCCCCCCCCCCCTTTTCTTTTAGGAGAATAACGTTGCAAAGAGAAAGGGACATCGTTTTCATTCCATAATTACTTCCTGCTGTTGAGGAGCATAGTCCCTAAACTGTTTAGGCAACATATTCTGCTAACCCTCATACTGAGGTGCCCCAGGTGCACCTTTGACCAGGTGCCCCAAGTAATAGTTGGAGGAGGCTGTAACACTCGTAGGACCCTGGACAACCATCTGTAACTTAAAAACTTTCAGATGGCTAGAAACAAACCCCATTTTACAGTTACAGGTGTAAGGCAAAATAGTCATTAAACCAAGTTAAAACATAAAATTTTAATTCTAAATTTAAAAGTCACATTATGCACTTAGTTAAGTTATACCAGTTCATCTTAGGATTGTTAGATGTCATCAGATCAAGAAGAGGCGTCATATAAGATTGTTGTTGATGGTAAAGGTATTCACAGAGTTGAAGAAAGTCCTTTCCTTGAAGTGGAGAAACCCACCATGGGAAGCTGTCAATTGATGAGGAGGTTTAAAAGCTGAAAGCTGAGTCACATAGTTAATTCCAAGGCTTCAGGATCTATAACAATGTCTGTGCATAAGAAGGGTCTCCCATAAATGCATTCAAAGGGGAACAGTCCCTCCTTTTTGGGGACAGTTTGAGTCCTCATTAAAGCTATGGGTATAATTTTAAGCCAACTGTCCTGTGTCTCTTGAGTTAATTTGTGCAGATGTCTCTTAATAACGTCATTAGTTTTTTCAACCTTTCTTGAGAATTGGGGTCTCCAGGAACAGTGTAAGTAATAGTCTAATCCTAAAGCTTTTGACACCCCCGGAGTTTCAGCAGTGTAAAGGTGGCGCTATCATCACTCAGGAGGCTCTGCAGCAGCCCAAACCTGGGAATAATTTCAGGGATTAAAATTCTTATAACTTCCTTAGCCTGTTCACTATAGCAGGGAAAGGCCTCAATCCATCCAGTAAAAGTGTCTACCCAGAACCGTAAGCCAAAAAATCCATTTGTTTTTGGCACATGAGTAAAAGTAACAACAGCCTCGTTTATTATTCACACATCTTATTATGAGATAATAAGATTATTCATAAATATTATTCATAAAACTAGTCTCCATTTATCATTTTATTTTTTTATACACAAAATAAGAGTGTTGCTTGGACTGTTACAGGAAATTAATAGCCCCCACTCCTTTAAATTCTCAATTATGGGCTTTAACCCTTCCTTAACCTTTTAGTGGGTTCTGCTTTTGATGTGGAAATAGGTGAGGATCTTTGAGCTTGATAAAGACAGGAACAGCATTTTGTGCTCGATACACAGTTTTTCCATCAGCCCACTTTAGGGTTCACATTTTATTCAACTAATGGGAGAGAAGGAGCAGGCTCCACATTTGTGAAAACAGAGGTCTGGAACTTGCTCAGTATATCCCTCCCCAGAAGGGGTGAGGGAGACTCCAGCATGAATGGAAACTCAGGAGAAAATAGTACAGAGTCCCAGTTGCAGCTTAGAGGATGACTGAAATGACAACATTTGGCTTGTCCAGATAGTCCCATTATGGTAGTGGATCAGAAGAAAAGCAGGCCAGGGGCTTCAGTGAAGATAGAGAAATGTGCCGCAGTGTCCAAAAGAAAATTGACTGATTGGCCCTCCACAGTTATTAATACCCAGGGCTCCTCAAGTGTTATTAGGATGGGGGTTTATGTGGGGAGCCCTGGACACTTTCAGTCCTGATTGTCCTGAGAGTCTGGCCCCTGGGGCTTACACCTCAGAGGACAGCCTCTCCTCCAGTGTGGTCCCTTGCAGACCAGACATGGAGCCAGGGGTACCTTAGATTGCCCTTAGAGGGCAATCCTGCTTGAGATGCCCCTACTTTCCACAGTTTGCCCCTCTTCACCCGGGTCCCTCTGGGCCTTTTGCTCTTCAGGCTGATTCATAGCAGTTCTCACAGCCATCACTAGAGCCTGGGTCTCTTCTTTGGTTCTTTTCTGTTGTCATTTTTCCTCATTTCTCTACTGTAATACACTGAGCCAGCTGCAATAGTCTTTCTAACGATCGATTTGATCTGAACGCCTGTTTCATAACTTACAGCAGATACCCGGAACCAGCTGAGTGAGAAGTCTATCTTTTGAGGTCATTCCTCCTCTGCAGTTTCAGGATCAATGCCAGTAAACTTTCAGAGAGCCTCCCAAAGTTATCTAGAAATTTACCAGGAGTTTCCTTCTCATCCTGTTCTATGTCAGCCAACTTAGTATAAAGTCTTAGTGTGTATTGGCTTAACCCCTCAAGATTATATCTGGCAAAGCAGTTCTGATCCCACCTTCTTTTAGCCATGTTACAGTCCCAGTCTGGCTCTGTCGTGGGAACCGCTTGGCTCCCAGTAGGGAGGAGGGCTATTTCATGTTCCCTCTTTCCCCTTATCTCACATTCAAGCCATTCATCTCCTAAAGCAGTAGCTTCCCTCAGAACTCAAGCTCTCAAGTCAGGAGTCTGTCCCAAGACATGTATTGTATCTCTCTAAGTAAGCTCATAAAGTAAAGTTAGTCCCATAAAAACTTCTATGTACTTTTTGGATCCTCTAAACAGTTGTGACCACAATTGGAAATGTTTGAATTTCTACCTAGACTGAGGCAACCCCTCCTGGAAGGGTGCCCTGAGTCTCAGCCTGTTCAGTTGGGAACCCCAGATACAGGGGCAAAGTGAGAAGACTGGAGGGAAAGTTTCACCTCCAAATCTGCACCCTTAGGACCCAAGTCTGGCATATCTTGGAGAGAGATAAAGAACAACACAGAACTGGTCTAGTTGTAAAACAGTATCGTAATTGAGAGACCATTTAGCCGGCCAGCGTTCCCTGTCTTCCAATGGATACTGTGCCCATTTGGTATCACAGACGAAGATCAGGTGTGTCTTTTTAAATTCTGGGGATCAAACTTGTCCCAGTTTTTTTTTTTTTAATACATTTTAACGGAGTGGTTTTGGAACTGCTAGCTCCCATCTGTAAGAAAGAAAAAAGTAGCATCCACAGCCATGGCTTCTTTCCATTGGAGGCATCCCTCCCTGCTCTAAATGGGGGTGTAGACAGATTTTCCACCGAAGCTTTCTTTTCCTGGTTGGACTTGGTCTGTCCCTTACCAACACAGGCGCCTCACTCGTCCCTCCCGGATCTTCACTGAGGAGTCAGGGTGGAGATGAAGCAGAGGAAGACCTGACGGCATCCCAGATTGATTTCTAGCTCCCTGCCACCAAGATCTTTGTTTGACTTGTCCTTTTCTCTGATGCCACCCAGAGTGTAACAGAGTAGCTGTCCCGGAATGTTCCCCAAGCTAGGACTACTACGGGAAGCATCAGTGTTCCATGTGCCCATTCACATTCCTGAGTACAACCCTGACCACAGGAGAAGCGGTGGGTCACAAAGGGACGAACAGTGATCAAGATGTCCCTTCTGAGTATCACCATGCTAGTGTATGTGATAGCAAAAGAGGTGGTGGAGGGTCGGCCAGCGAGGAAAAAGTGAACTTTGTCCTCAAGCTACTAGGACCAATGCTTCCGGCTCATTTCCACAGATTCCACAAAAAGAATATCCAAGGAGTTGAGACAAAAGCCACCAGAGACCCTCCTCTGGTCCACTAAGAGCACTAGCAAAGGAAGAAGCCCATTGCACTTCCAATCTGACCAGATCCTGCAGTTCCTGATCTGTGTCCTCAAAAACCTCATGGTCACCAGCAGCCCTTCTGTCCACATAGATTGGAGGCACAGCCATGACAAAGACTCACTTTTAGGACTCTGGCCCCTGAGGCACGCAGCCGAGAGAGTGACCTCTAACTTGAGAGATATTCCTGAAGCTAGAGTTCCACCTAGTTCCCAAACTTTCTGCTGGAACTAGAGTTCCACCTTGCTCCATGCATGCTCCTAGTAACCTTCTAGCAAGGCTAAGCACTTCCATGCAGGGGATCTTAGTAAAAGCACACGAAAACAGCATAGATCACAAGTCCCTTGAAAGTTTATGACCTGACAGATTATGTTAGTGGTTTTAATTCCCCAATCACAAAATGGTCAAAGAGACCATGAAAAGGTGACTGAGAAAGGAAAGTTTGGTCCCACGTGATTTGCCCATCTCTGGCCATTCCCTTTGCAGGGATTTTGGGTGTCTCTTGGCATTGGCAAGTCAATATAAACCCCCGACAAGGTTCCCCTTCTGGGGCTTCCATCAGTCGTTATGCAGCACTGTGAAACCACAGAGCAGGGCTCGTCCCTTGCTTCCTGCAGGCCGTGTCATTCATTCACAAAAGCACATGGAAGAGTTAGTAAAGCAGAAAACATGCATACTGAGAAAGAAGAGAGTCTAGAGCTCTGATCATTCCTACGTTGTCCTGAAGATCCCGGATGAGCCCCCAGAATGATAGCTTACAGTGAACGGTGTCAGATTCATGACTTCTGAAGAAGATTTAGCTTTGGGACCAGGGACCAGCCTTGATCACTCAAAAGCTTTTGCATAGCAGAGTTTTATTAAAGTAAGAAAATGGACAGAGAAAGCTTCTGACATAGACATCACAAGGGGGATGGAGAGTGCCCCCCTCGCTAGTCTAAGAAAGAGAGTTATATACTTTTTATATTGGTTATTACAATAAATCAAAAGAATGTCTCAAGATTGTAAAGATCTTACTAGACTCACTCCTATAATTTACATGTTTCAGACAACAGGGTCACCCAGAAGGTTTTCAGGAAGGAGAAACTGTCCTCAAGCAGGATATATTGTTGTTATAAAATCCTTACTAAGGAATGTAGCGGGAAAAATATTTGTCCTTTCCTCCTCCTTGAGAATTCCAGACCCTTATCTCCTCTTTGAGAGCCCCAGACCCCTCTCTCCTCCTCAGGGACCCCAGACTTCTTATCAACCTGCCTAGGAATTGACTCTTTCACTACCTCATACCAAACACTAGGCACCGTCCACAGAGGGAGTGCTCCAGTCATACTTTGTTGTTGCTGTTCAGTCACTAAGTCATGTCCAACTCCTTGTGACTCCATGGACTGCAGCACATCAGGCTTTCTTGTCCTCCACTGTCTCCTGGGGTTTGCTCAAACTTATGTCCATTGAGTTGGTTATGCCATCCAACCATCTCATCCTCCGTTGCCCCCTTCTCCTCCTGCCTTCAACCTTTCCCAGCATTAGAGCCTTTTCCAATAAGTTGGCTCTTTGCATCATCCGGTGGCCTAAGTATTGGAGCTTCAGCATCAGTCCTTCCAATGAATATTTAGGGTTGATTTACTTTAGGATTGACTGATTTGATCTCCTTGCAGTCCAAGGGACTCTCAAGAGTCTTCTCCAATACCACAGTTCAAAAGTATCAGTTCTTTGGTGGCTGACCTTTTTTATGGTCCAAGTATACTTAGGAATTGGTGAATTAGAGGAAATGTTCATGTTTCAGGTCAGTTGGAGCTCATCTGGAAGAAGAGTGGGTATCTAGCTGTCCCTTGGTCAGAGGCAGTGGGTCACTGAAGGGATCCTGTTCTCCAAAAGAATACAACCTTGTGACCTTGACCTGCAACTTCTCATTGCCTCCCACTTGCTCTCTGCTGTCTGCCGCTTGTTGCTTAGCTGAGATCCATGTCACCCTATGGGAATGGAAACCTCTTAGTGATACCTCTGCAGTAGTTCATGCTAGATGGATTTGTGGGTGGCCCACAGACTCAGGCCCTGCTGTTTGCTCTGTTCCTGGCACTGTATGTGGTGGACGTCCTGGGGAACCTCACCATGATCATGGTCATCACCCTGGATGCCCGTCTGCACCCCCCAATGTACTTCTTCCTCAAGAACCTCTCCTTCCTGGACTTGTGCTATTCATCTGTCATCTACCCCAAGGCCCTGTTTGACTTAATGTCGTCAACCAAGGTCATCACCTTTGCAGGATGTGTCACCCAGTTCTTCTTCTTCTCCACCATGATCACCACTGAGGGATTCCTCTTGGCAGTGATGGCCTATGATCTCCATGCGCCCCTCGGTCTGTGCCCGCCTGATGCTGGGCTCCTACTGTGCGGGCTCCTTCAACTCCATCCTGCAAGCCAGCTTCACATTCAGCCTCCCGTTCTGCAGCTCCAACCACATCAACCACTTCCACTGTGATGTGCTCCCTCTGCTCAGGCTTGCCTGTGCTGACACTACTATCAATGAGCTGGCTTTGTTTGGCCTGTGTGGCCTCATCATCGTGGGCACCATACTTGTGATCCTCATCTCCTAAGGCTACATCACAGGGACCATCCTGAGGATGCGCTCAGGAGAGGGAGACACAAGCTCTTCTCCACCTGCGGCTCCCACATGACAGCCGTGTCCCTGTTACGGGATGCTTTTTGTCATATATGCCCAGCCGGGAGCTGTGCAGTCATGGAGCAGGGCAAGGTGGTCTCTGTCTTCTACACGCTGGTCATCCCGATGCTCAACCCTCAACCCCCTCATCTACAGTCTGAGAAACAAGGATGTGCAGGATGCCCTGTGGAGACTGGGCCAGAAACACACAGCCATGTGAAGGAGGGTGACTGGAGGGACTGGTTTTCCTGAGGGCAGGATAACAGGGCTTTGGAGGAGGCACTAGGTTTAGTTTGAGGGATTAATTCCTCATTCATTTAATTTATTCTTTCATCCTATATTTTATTTAAACCTTCTTCGAAGCATATCCTAGAAAAAAAAAAAAAAACTGCAAGTGTGAGATGCAAAATGAATAAGGCATTTACTTGCGAACAGAAAATTAATATCCTTAAAGGGTAAGACTCCAATCTCAAAGTCTGGGTAACAGAGTGGGCAGAGTGGTGAGCAGAGAGTCTCTGAAATAGCATATGTGTCCAAATTCAACATCCTTCACTGAAGACATGAAACTACAGAAACTCTGATGCCTCCTCCTTCACTTCACTTCACTGAATCCATGTGCTCTGCATTCTCCCCTCGACCGCCCAGAAGTGGGGCATTGGTAGGCTCAGCCTTGCCCCTCCCTTGGTGATAACATGGGGGTCAATTATTGGGAATTAGGAAGACCATGCTTCCCCTCAGTCCTGCAGGGGGACTGTCCCTCCACCTCCCCCTTCTGTTCACTGATGCTGCCACCCAACAGGGCAGCACGGAGCACATGTGCTCCTGCTTTAGACGTTCCTAGTGCTGCCTGCCCTGGGTTTCTCCCCTTGGGGGCCCCAGGGGTGCCCGACATCCACAGCTCCACTGACCCCTCACCACACCGCCTGGCAGGCCACAGAAAACGGTGCTTTGTTAGCACAGGTATCTCCGAATAAGGAGGAAGGTCCTGGTATCCATTGCAAAGGCGGGAGTTAGAGAGGAAGGCGCACTTTCTTGGCAGAGAGCACAGCTCCCTGCTCCTGCCCCACACTCCCCAGGGCAGCCTGGACCCTCAGTCCCGACTTGCCTGTTCAGAGCTCCATCTTCATTGCTCCCTGGACTCAACACACAGCCTGGACTCAGAGCGCAATGGCCTCCTTGTCATATCTCCCTAGAGTCACCCACTCCCTTGGTCACTACCAAAGACGGTCCCCTGGACACTGTATGGTCTGTGCCTTATATGGTCAGTGGGGTGTGCCCTGCCTCTCTGATCACCGCTCTCCATCCCCCTGCTCTCCTGCTCAGGAGAACTGTGGGCGAGGGGCTAGAACACCCAAGTCATCAGACTGTTGATCACCATTACTGAATGGATAGATAATCCAAGGTCTCTTCTGGATTCTTGATCCCATTGTCTCATCTTTGGGCTCCAAAATTAATTCTAAGTCTTCCATAGGTTACTGTATTCCTCTTATGTAATGCCTTCACTCTGAGGAGTGCCTACAATTTTCCATTCCCAAATGACATGCCTCCTTATCATCTCATGCTACTATATAATTCTATCTCCTACTCTCTTCATTTCTTTTATTCTCCTCATCCTCCTCCTCTTTTCCTTTTTCTTCCTTCCTTCTTTCTCTCTCTCTCTCATCTATTTTATTTTTGTCATTCTATGGAATATCTTCATTTAAATTTGTAAATGAAAGAAAAAGCACAATATGTTGTACGTGACTCTAGATTTCTTATCATTATGTCAATTTAATGGTACGAACAGAAAGAAATCTGTGGATCTTAGAAGGTCATTAATTCTAAAGTTGACTAAATCAGGAAAGCTTGTCTGATTTTAGATTGAGTAGAAATTCTCAAACAGTCTTAGAGAGAATGATTTTTAAAACCCTACAGGTTGGCTTTACCCCTGGTTGATCTTTACAGTGAAGATCACTGTACAGTGTTAGAAGTGCTTTGCAAGCTGCTGGTGGTGCACAGTAGGTTCTTAGTTCACACCTAACCTACTGCCTGATTACAACTTGAGTTCAGTGTTAACTAGTCATTGAACCCCAAAATATGCATGATGCATCTCTAGTTTTTTTATTGTCCATAAGTGGACAATAAACCCATTACATTTCAAGACCATACTGTAGTTTTGACATTGATTCTATACTAATTTTATAAGTTTCTACCTTTTTATAATGCAAAGAAATAGCATTTTTTTGTTGTAACTAATTTTGAGAGAGCAGTTCAGTAGTGTTTAGCATAGTCACCTTGTTGTATATCAGATCTCCAATCTTGCAATTCTGAAACTCCATGCCCCTAAACAATAACTCCCTGTTTCCCCATTACCACCACCACTGGCAGCCACCATTCTACTTTCTGTCTCTATGAATGTGACTTCTTTAGGTGCCTGAGATAAGTAAAACCTACAGCATTTGTCTTTTTGGGTTTGGTTGTTTCACTTAGCATAGTGTCCTCAAGATTTAGCCATTTTGCAGCATCTGACTGGATTTTCATCTTTTTTTAACGCTGAATAATATTTCATCACATGTGTATATTTTGTTTACCTCGTCATTCACCAAGGAATACTTGGGTTGCCTCCACCTTTAGACTAAGCAGAAGAGTGTTGCCATGTAAATGGGCATGCAAATACCTGTTAGAGAAACCTCTTTTCTTTCTTTTCTTTCTTTCTTTTTTTAGTATGTATTCAGATGTTTGATTGCATCATATAGTAATTATTTTTTAATTTTGGGAAGAACCCTATATTACTCTTCATGGTAGATATACCATTTTTCTTCCCATCAACAGTGCAAAAATCATTGCAATTTCTCCGCATAATAGCCAACACATGTTCTTTTGTCTTTCAGGTCAGCCATTTAATGATTGTAAAGTATTGTCTCTTTATTATTTTTATTTCTCTAGTGATTTGAGCATTTTCTTATGTTTGTTGGCAATGTGTAGGTTATTTTTAGAGAAATGCCTTCAAGCAATATGAACATTTTAAATAAGGTTATTGGCTTCATTGTAGTAATTTTTATGTATTCCAAATATTATCCTCTTATTGGACATTTGCAAACATTTTCCCCATCCCACAGGTTGCCTTTCCACACTGTTGTTCATATTTGTCTTTAAAGAACACATTTTTAAGTCTGATATCATCCCACATGTCTATTTTCACTTTTATTTCATATGCTATTGATGTCATATCCAAGAAACCATGCCCAAATCTAAGATTATTAAGCTTTTCTCTTATGTTTTTTTCCATGGATTTAAGAGACTTGCATCACCCATTTAGGTTTTTATTCCATTTTAAGGTAGTTTTTGTTCATGATGCAAGGTAAAGGACCAACTTCATACTCATGTACATACACAGCTAGTTTTCTGATGCCATTTGTTGAAGAGGCTGTGTTTTCTCCATGGGACATTTGTTGAAGGTCATTTGACTAAGACCATGAAGGTTCATTTCTGAGCTCTCTATCCTGCCCCATTGTTCAACCAGTTTGTCTTTGTGCTAATACCATACTGTTTGATTACTGTAGCTTTTAATGTTAAGAAATAAAGAAGTCTGAGACCCCCAAATTTCTTTTTAAGTTGGTTTTGGCTATATAGCCTCCCTGAGACTCCATATGAATTTAAAATGTAATTTCATTTTCTAGAAAAAATAGCATTGTGATTTTGATAAGGGTTCCACTGAATCTCAGAACACATTGGGTATTATTGTCATCTTCCAACTCATACACTTAGGATATCTTTCATTTATGTTGAATACATTTAATATCTTTCAGCTATGATTTCGAGTTTTATATCCCTAAGTCTTTTGTACCCTTGGCTAAGTTTAGTCCTTAGTATTTTATTCTTTTTAATATTTTTGTAAATGGATTGGTTTTATTAATTCCTTTTTATGTAGCTCATTAATAGTGCATATTGATACTTCTGACTTTAATGTATTGATTTTATATATTGACACTTTGCTAAATTTGGTATTTCTAACAGATTTTTCATGGCTATTTAGGGTTTTGTATACATAATATCATGTGATCTGTAAATAGAGATATTTTTAAATTCTTTATCAACTTGGATCTCTTTTATATCTTTTTCATGCCTACCTGCTCTAGTCAGGACCTCCAGTACTATGTAAAACAGAGGTTTTACTATGTTTTACTATGTAAAACAGTGGCAAGAGGCATTCTTATTTTGTTCCTAATCTTAGAAGAAAAGCTTTTACTAGTGAGTATGTTAGCTGTGGGAGTTCATATGTGGATTTCATTAAGTTGAACTTTTTCTTTCATTTTCTATTTGTTTTTTAATATACAGTGAAAGGGAATTGAATTTTTAAAACATTCACCTGCACTAATTGAGCTGATCTTGGGATTTTCCCTCATCATCCTCTTAATGTACTTGGTTACAGTCTTTGATTTCCAAAACATCACAAGTTTCATAGTATTTACTTACATACTAGTCAGTAATACTATTTTCTCTCTCCTCACTCCATATTTTTATGTATCATGCACATAAATGTTTGTTGGCATCAAAGCAGTTATTTAGCAGGAAAGAGAATAAATATCTTGTTGTATCACCTTGACTCAAACTTCACACAGAAAAAAAATCCCTATTACCTTCCCCATACTCTTTACCATTCCTCCTGAGCCCACCCAGATGCAGGGCTTTGCCATCTCCCATTGAACAATAGTAAGCATTGACTGAAAGGGCCCATTGCCTCCACTTGGCCTCTTGTCAACTCACCTTCACTACCATCATCAAAGAGAATTGTTTGAGAAATAATCAAAATATACAAATTTCCACCTGGTGAGACTGATTTCAGTGGGAATAGGTTTGGGATCAGTGGCTCAGATCTGACAAACAATGTCTCTCATGGAGGAGCCAGGTCAGTGGTCTGATGAGAATGCGGTGGTTCCACTCGTGTCAGACGTTTCCAGGGTTCCTGCCCCATCTCACTAATGGCATGGATGACATTGTCATTAGAGATGATGACCTAGACCTCCAGCCACAGCATCCACCTTCCTAGTCACAGAACGGAAGACACGAATATTTATATTTATACAAATATACTTACTTTATAATACAGTTATATTTATACTTCTGAATACTTATATTTATAATACAAATGCCATATTTATCCTAATATTATATAATATATAAAATACTAAAATAAAATCCACTTCTGGAACTTTCCATCACCCAAACCGAGACAAAGAAATTTGTCTAAATCCCATTTCTTGTCCTCCAAAGTTAAATACTATTTTGACCCTAAAATCAATGTCATTAATTCTTGGTAGAATTTACATACAACAGAACAAATTGATTCTAAAACAGGATCAGTTCAATTTAGTCGCTCAGTCGTGTCTGACTCTTTGTGACCCCATGGACCACAGCACTCCAGGCCTCCCTTTCCATCACCAACTTCCGGAGTTTACCCAAACTCATGTCCATTGAGTCAGTGATGCCATCCAACCATCTCATCCTCTGTCATCCCCTTCTCCTCCTGCCCTCAATCCCTTCCAGCATCAGGGTCTTTTCCAATGAGTCAGCTCTTCACATGCGGTAACCAAAGTACTGGAGTTTCAGCTTCAGCATCAGTCCTTCCAATGAGCACCCAGGACTGATCTCCTTTAGGATGGACTGGTTGGATCTCTTTGCAGTCCAAGGGACTCTCAAGAGTCTTCTCCAACACCACAGTTCAAAAGCATCAATTCTTCAGCACTCAGCTTTCTTTATAGTCCAACTCTCACATCTACACATGACTACTGGAAAAACCATAGACTTGACTAGATGGACCTTTGTTGGCAAAGTAATGTCTCTGCTTTTTAATATGCTGTCACCTTGTAAGACCCAGAATTCGGGCCTTTGTTCCAAGGAGGAAAAACCGCGCGACCCAATAAACGAGCCCAGCAGATGCAACACGCAAGAGGGTTTATTGTCGGCTGCGCAACCGGGTGACTCTGATCTCCTGGGAGGCAGAGCACACCGAACAGCAAATTGGGCAAGCTTTTTATAGACAAAAAACCATACTATCAGCATGTTACATACGAGTTACAAAGTGATTGGTTACACGTTTGCAAAGCAATCCTGTTGGTACAGATTTCGCGGGCTACATGTTTACAAAGCAATCCTATTGGTACAAACGGCGCGGGCTTTTTACTGGGGGTGGGGAATCCCACCATTTCATGGGAAACCGAAACCCAAGTCCCGGCTGCCTGCCAGCCCCAGCCCCGGCAGCCCCGGCAGCCCCGCATAATAAAACTTATTTCTCAGCTTCAAAAACCAACAAGAAAAATATCAGACACATGAATTATAGACACCGGTAAAAGGGAAACCAGATATCGACTAGTCAAAATACATCAAACAATTTTGCAGCCCCACAACCTTACTAGACAACACCATGGTCATGGAACACTTTATAGACTGCTTCAGTCCCATGGAACCAGGGCCTCTTAAAAGAGAAGCCTTACCTTTTTCAGCTGTGTAGAGTAAGGGGATGGCAAAATGAATAAGAATAGAAGAAAGGGAGTCTCTATAATGTAAAACGAACATGAAAATTAATGATGTTGAGAAAAAAATATGTCTTTCGACTCAAGAATCCTTTTCTAGATATACACTTTAGAGGGGGAAAAATATCCATTACATAACAAGCACTATTGAAAAACCAAATAAAAACGAAGTAACCTAAATATCCCTCTAAAGAAGATTCTGCAAGTAATTAGGGTATGTTTTCATGTTTAGCACAATTGAAATAAGTGATCTAGAACATGGAAGGGTTGGGAAAGGTGATCGAGGTCCCTGCAGAGTGCATTTTGACATGAAGCTGGAGAGGTGATACACCCCTGAGATAGGAGAGTGAAGGTGTGTTGGTGACCTTGCCAGGTAAAAGCACTACCCTCTCGTGTCAGTTGTCAGGGCCACTGCAACTAATTAACACAAACTTGGCAACTTATAGCGATAGGAACTTACTCTCTCACGGTTCAGGAGGGTAGATATCCAAAGTCAAGTTTTCAGCAGTTCCTGCTGCCTTTTAAATTTCTCTGAAAAAAATTCTCCCTTGCCTTTTCCCAGGGTCTGGAGGCTCCTGGTATCCCTGGCACTCCTTCCCGTTGCTGTATTGCTCTCACCTCTGCTAGGTCTTTACACACCTTTTGTCTCTATGTCTCTGTGTCCTTCCCCCCTCTTATAAGGAAATCAGTCACTGAATTTACAGTCCAACTAATCCAGCATGACCTCATCCTAACACATTCATTTTGAAAAACCCTATTTTCAAATAAGATCATTTTCTTATTTTCAGGGTGGACTTTTTTTTTTTGGAGGGAGACACTATTCACTTTATCATAGTGATGTTATTTATGCTCCAGGGGAATTTACATTCTACAGTTTCTGAGTATAGTGTTCTATCTATACCCAACAATCTCATTTAGGTAATATATTGAATCAAATCTAACATATGACTGCAATTTTTCTGTTTGCTTATCAGTTACTGAGACAATATGATAAGCCATGGTTTGAATGTTTGCACTTCTTTTTAATTCTGTCATATTTTCCTTTAATACTTAATCTTTTTTGTTTCATACAAATTTAAAATTTTCACATCATCCACTTGAATATTGAGTATTGAAAATTGAATTTTCATTATATGTCAGTCAGTGTTATTCACTCAGTCATGTACAACTCTTTGTGACTGTATGGACTGTAGCCTGCCAAGCTTCTCTGTCCATAGAATTCTCCAGGCAAGAATGTTGGAGTAGGTTGCCATTTCCTTCTCCAATTTCATTATATGTCCTTTTATTGAAAAAGACACATGTACCCCAATGTTCATCACAGCATTATTTACAACAACTAGTACATGGATGCAATCTAGATGTCCACTGACAGATGAATGGAGAAAGAAGTTATGGTACATGTATGCTACAGAATATTACTCAGTCATAAAACGGAATGCATCTGAGTCAGTGCTAATGAGATGGATGAACCTAGAGCCTATCATGCAGAGTGAAGTCAGACAGAAAAAGAAAACAAAATATCATCTATTAATGCATATATATGAAATCTAGAAAGATGGTACTGATGAACGTATTTGCAGAACAGCAATGAAAATGCAGAAAAGGAGAACAATCTTATGGACATGGGGTGGGGGAAGGAGAGGGTGGGACAAATGGAGATGGTAGCATGGAAACATATACACTACCATATGTAAAATAGATAACTAGTGGGAATTTGCCCTATGACTCAGGGAACTCAAACCAGGACTCTCTGACAACCCAGAGAAGTGGAATGAGGTGGGAGATAGGAGGGAGTTTCAAGAAGAAGGGAACATGTGCATACCTATAGCAGACTCATGTTGATGTATGGTAGGAACCAACACAATATTGTAAAGCAGTTATCTTCAATTAAAAATAAATAAAAAATGTTTAATGGATTTTAAAATGTCCTTTTATGAGCAAAATTTTCTCCTGAAATCTACTTTGTCTAGTAATTATTGAAATATAGCAGCCTTGGCTTTTTCAGGATATTTATGATACTATATTTCTCAACTTTTTACTTTCGCACTGCCTATATTTTAATATTAATCATATATTACCTTTATACTTTGTTTTGGGGTTTCTGTCCATGATTAAAATATTTTGTTTTAATAGATATACTTAACCTGCACTGAGGGAAGGGCCACATTATAAATGAGAAAGCGTTTTGCAGCTTCTGCAGACACAGAGTCCTGCCCACCACTCTTTACCACGCCAACAAACAAGCATGAGGCAGAACAGGAAGGGCTGCAAGCCAGGAGGAGGTCACACTCACAGTCCTGGGGAGGCCTTTCCAAGATGGCCACTGGTCCTTCTAAAGTGACTTGCTTCCCGTCCTGTGGGCCCCAGTGCTCCCATGGGATTTCTGGCTTCCTGCCCCTCCTGGTTTGGACTGAGATGCATCAGAGGAAGTTTGGCCACACGACTGCATCTTGCTGGGATCCAGGGAATTAGGAGTCCCAGTGCTCTCACAGGCCAAGTCTCACCTAATTGGCCAATTGAGGATGAGAGTCCCAGCTGTG
This sequence comes from Hydropotes inermis, assembly GCA_020226075.1. Lineage (NCBI taxonomy): Eukaryota > Metazoa > Chordata > Mammalia > Artiodactyla > Cervidae > Hydropotes > Hydropotes inermis. The sequence continues at coordinate 111,938,727 of CM035269.1, forward strand.
CCAAGTGGAGAGCATCTTCCCCAGGAGAGGGGCACAAAGATGCAGGTGCCGTGAATACTATCCAGCTGTGGGGGCGAGACAGAAACAGGTGAGTTGAGCCAGTCTTCTGCTGGTACCAAGACCGGAGCACTTCCTGTGGCAGGCACTTGGAGCACATGGCCTGCCTATCACTGTGACCCCAGGTGCTCTCTTCTGCCCCTCCGGCATCACTCTCACTTCCCTGCGCAGGAGGCCAGAGCTGAACAGGGTGGAGGAGGGCGCTCAGCACCAGGTCACTATCCCCAGCACAGACCTGGGCCAGGAGTCCTGTCCTCCCCGGGAGCCCAGGGTCCTGGGTGAGCCATGCCCCTCCTGACATCACAGGAGCACCGCGGCCATCACTCAGCAGGGCGTGGCCAGCATCACTGACAGGTGAGTCCTGGGAGCCTGGGCCTGGACACATCACCCTCTATAGCCCCACTGCACTGGGCAGGGCTGGTCAAGGCAGCAGTTCTGAACTTTAATGACAGTAGAAATAGTTAGGGGGTCTTGTATCACCATAGGCTTAAATTCAGTGGCCTGAGATCTTGCATTTCTGGCCAGCTTTAGGTTATGCTCTTGCTATCAGACCTCAGACCACACTTGATGAGCTACAGTTTACAAGGAATACACACAGAACACAGTCTTTAAAAACAGAGGCTTGTAGACAACACTACATTCTTCTGCTTCCCCTACTAAGACATTTATCAGGCTCAATTCACAGGCAGGTTTACTGAAGCCAGCACTACAGTCACACTAAGTCATCTCAACAACCAAAGGAATGTGTGAGTTTGTTTTTTTCAAAAACCAAGAGCTTGACTTCCCAGATGAAGATGTCAATCTCTGCTCGTCTGCTTCCCCAGGCACCCTAAGGTCACTGTTGTGATGACCAAAGGTCACTAAGGCAGATGGATGGTCTTGGGAAACAGAACAGAAACAGGAAGCTGGGAAAACTAGTGGACACAGTGAAAGGTTGTTGCTGAACAATAAAACACAGGATTCTTGGCCTCCGGAGGAGACGAATTCAATCCGGGGCCAGAGACGAGGCTGGATCGCTCAGAGCTTTTGTGTAATAAAGTTCTATTAAAGTATAAAGGAGATAGAGAAAGCTTCTGACATAGGCATGAGAAGGGGGCAAAAGAGTACCCCCCTCCTAGGCTTTAGCTGTGAGTTATATAGTCACTCACAGTCTGTTAATGAAACGAAAGGAATGTCATACAATTTAGAATGGCACCAGATAATTCATCCCAGGCCACAAAACGATTGACTTGAATCTTGTAGAAGGGCAGAATACCAACAAATAGTTCCGTTTACATAGATTAGGAGAACAATACCTGAGTAAGTAAATTAGGCCGTTTGGCGGAACCAACTTGAAGATAGAGTCTGGGGTTCATTAACATATCTTAAGACAACATTTCCATATGAAAAAGAAATGCATTGGCTAACTCAAGGTTTGAGAGTAGTTAGCTTTAGGTGAGACCAGGTGTCATGGCAACACAGAATGTTAAGAGAAAGCTTCTTTTAAATTTGTATAGAGAAGGAAAAACAGATCGCTGGTTTGTTTCTTCCTGCCACTTAAGAGAGATAAAAATGTCTGGCACTTACAGCCTCTTTCCTCCATTTGGAGACCCCTGGCCTTCCTGCCTGTTACCCTCTCATTCCCCCCTTTTCTTTTAGGAGAATTATGTTGCCTAGGGAAAAGGGGTGTCATTCTCATTCCATAACTGCTTCTGAGCTGACAAGGGGCGTTGTTCCTAAATTGGTGAGGCAACATGTTCTCCTAATCCTCATAGTGAGGATGTCTGATCCAGGGGCCCCAAATAGTAGTCGGGAGAAGCTGCGGTGATAGCAGGAGTTTGAGCAACCATTTGTAACTTAAAAGCTTTCATGCGACTAGAAACAAATCCAGTTACAGTTACAGATGCAGGGAGCAAACAGCAAAAACAAAACAATCAGAATTATTGTAATTAAGATAGTTTTCCACCATGGGGAACTAGTTAACGTCTCCCAAAGTGAGGCAATTGAGGCTTCAGGAGTATCCATGGCCCCAATCATCTTGTTTATGTGTTTAGTAAAATGAGTAACATTAGTGCTCATATCAGGTATATATGTGCAGCATTGAGTGTGAATGATGGCACAAGTTCCGCCTTGCGCAGCTGTCAGAATATCTAAAGCCAATCTGTTTTGTAAAACCACCTTTCTAATTTGTGCTTGTTCAGCATTAAGAGTTGAAATAGCTTTTTGAGAATCTTGTAATGCCTGTTGAGTAAAATTAGTCAAAGCATCTACTTGTAGCATAACATCTGTAGTTCCCAGAGAGGGGACAAACACTGCCGCCAAATAATCATACCAGTGAAATACAGACCTTGCCCACCGAGTTTTAAGGTGGGGTAAATTAGCAGGCTTTTCTGGAAGCTCTGAAAATATAAAGCCATGAGTAAAGGCTAGACCCAGGGTGCATCTCCCTATCCAGCCAGGGGGAAGCCAGGCCCATAGGTAAGAGCCACATATCCAATAAGTCCTGTTTGGAGCAAGCCAGCATGACTGAGATATCCAGTCCCAATTAGTGCCTGGCCAGACAAAGGGAGGTCCTGAACTGGGGCTGGAAAACACGGGAATGATTATGTTACATATTTCCTGAGGCAAAAATCCCAATTGTTTTCAATCATTGTAATTAAGTTGCTGGTTAACTTTGGGGGATGGCTCTGTTTGTTCCCAGCATATAGGGGCAGTAGATATTAGACGTCCCTTTTCAGGAGTTAGCCATATAACCTCATCCCATATTTGATAAACGTCAGGTAAAAAACCATCAGATCTAGACCTATTTGTCTTATGTGCAGCAAAATAGTGATTAAACTGAGACAGCGTATAATCAAAATTAAAAGCCACGTTATGTTCATAGTTAAGGTACAAAGTATTAAACCAGTCCATTCTAGGGTTGTTAGATGTCATCAGACGAAGCAGAGGCATCACATGTTGTCGAAGGTATTCGCAGACTTGGAAAAAGTCTTTTCTTTGAAGTGGAGATGTCCACCATGGGAAGCCTTCTACTGATGAAGAGGGGAGTGCTCGGAAGACCCAGCCGTTAGACCGATTGTGGAATGCATAGGAGTGAGCCCAGGACAAGAAGGCATTGTCTTGAGGATCAAAGGGCAAGACTCAGGATTTCTGGAGTCTGCAGAAGTAGGCTCACATAGATTATCAGGCCCATCTTAAACATACAAAGTCAGAGCATAGAAAGTAAAAACATAAAACGACATCACTTAGTTCTGGTCAGGGTGCCACCTGTTGACTCGAGTGTGATGCACCCATGAATCAATTCTTGGCACTTTGACAACAGTGGGAGACGAAAGAATAACCTGGTAAGGGCCTTCCCAGAGGGGCTCGAGGGTTGAGCCCCAAGATCCCAATGTTTTTATGAGGACCTCGGTTCCTGGCTCAAATAGGGGCTTGCTGGATTTAGAGGTTGGGTCATGAGTCATCTCCCGGAGTTCTGTTAATGCCTGTTGAAAAGCTGAGAGCTGAGTTACATAATTAGTTAACTCCAAGGCTTCAGGATCTATAACAATGTCTGTGAGTAAGAAATACATTCAAAGGGGGACAGCCCCTCCTTTTGGGGGGCAGTTCGAGCCTTCATTAAAGCTATGGGTAGGACTTTAATCCAGTTGTCCTGTGTTTCTTGAGTTAATTTGCGCAGATGTCTTTTGATAATGTCATTAGCTTTTTCAACCTTCCCTGAGGATCGGGGTCTCCAGGAACAGTGTAAGTGATACTCTATTCCTAGAGCTTTAGGCACCCCCTGAGTTACAGCAGCTTTAAAGGCGGAGCCATTGTCACTCTGAAGGCTCCGTGGCAGCCCAAACCTGGGGATAATTTCATGGGTTAAAGTCTTTATAACCTCCTTAGCTTGTTCACTATGACAGGGAAATGCCTCAATCCATCCAGGAAAAGTATCCACCCAAACTTGTAAGCAAGAATATCCATTAGCTTTTGGCATATGAGTAAAATCAATTTCCCAGTCCTCTCTAGGATACTTTCCCTTTCGTTGTAATCCAGATTTTGCTAGCTTTTCAGTCTTTGGGTTATTTTTATGACAAACCTCACATCGTTTGATAATGTTCTTTAAAGTTTTCATTATATTTTTACCTTCAAACAAACGAGAAGCCATCTGGTAAGTACTTTCTACACCCAAATGAAAACTCTGATGTAAACCCTTAAGAATTTTCCACTGAGCATTTTCAGGAATTATTAATCGTCCATCCTCGGACTGTAACCATCCTTTACCAGTAATCTCTGTTCCTCTTTTTTCATATCTTTCTAATTCTTCCTCAGTATATTGTGGTTTTTCCTGTTCCACAGGACCTGTCCAGATCAAAGGCGTCTGCAGGGAGGGGGTTTCGTAAAGTGCCGCTTTTTTGGCTTGAGAGTCAACTCACAGGTTACTGGCAGCTACTTTACTCCCAACCCTGCTGCGCCCTTTGCAATGCATAACGGCTACTTTTTTAGGACAATAGGTAGCAGTTAAAAGTCTCTCGATCTCTCTGAAATGCTTAATAGGTTCTCCTGTCGCTGTCTTAAACTGTCTTTCTTTCCATATTGCAGCTTGAGCAGTAAAGTCAAATAAGCATACTTAGAATCAGTGTAAATATTCACCGCTGCCCTTTGCTTAACTCTAGAGCTCGGGTCAGAGCCACAAGCTCCGCTAACTGGGTACTGGTTCCCTGGGGGAGAGATTTTGCTTCTAAAACCTGCCCAGCAGTGGTCAGAGCCACAAGCTCCACTAACTGGGTACTGGTTCCCTGGGGGAGAGATTTTGCTTCTAAAACCTGCCCAGCAGTCACCATGGCATAACCTGCTTTACACTTTCCATCCCGAACAAAAGAACTGCCATCTGTAAATATTTCCATGTCAGGATTGTCTAATGGGGTGTCCATTAGATCCTTCCGAGCTGCATAGTTTAAAGTTAGAAATTGGGAACAATCGTGATCAGGTGTTTCATCTTCCTTCTCAGGAAGGAAAGTGGCAGGATTTAAATTTCCACAAACTTTAAGCTTAGTTACTGGTCCTTCTAACAACAGTGACAGAAGCCTACTGTCTGTCATCTAAATATTAACCATAGAATTTAAGATTTCACTCATATCATGAGAAGTCAGTACAGTAAGGTTTCGTCCATTAATTATTTTTAAAGCTTCAGGTGCTAATAAAGCCGTGGCCCCAATTACTCTTAGGCAGTGGGGCCACCCACATGCAATTACACCTAATTCTTTGCTTAGATAAGCAATAGGTTGCTGGTGAGGCCCCCGGGGTTGTGTCAAAACTCCCAAGGCCACACCTGTTCTTTCAGTGACAAACAAGTTAAATTCTGACCCTGTGGCCAAACTCAAAGCCTGAGCTTGCAGGAGAGCAGTCTGGAGAACCTTAAAAGCCTTTTGAGTATCTGGAAACCAAACCAGTTTGTCAGTTTGGGCCTGCTGAGTTTCAGCTATAAGTTTATATGAAGGCCGGGCAAGTTCCCCATAGCCCGGAATCCAAATATGACAGTAGCCTGTGATTCCCAAAAATCCTCTCAATTGCCTTAAAGTCATAGGTAGGGGATGATTTAGGATAGGTTTAATTCTCTCAGGGCCTATGGCCCTGGTCCCTTCTGATATGATTAGGCCCAGATATCTAACAGATTGTTGACAAAGCTGAGCCTTTTCTCTTGATGCCTTGTAACCGCAGCCTGCCAGAAAGTTTAAGAAATCTTCTGAGGCTCGTGAACAAGCTTCCTCTGTCTCAGCACAGAGCAAAATATCATCTACATATTGTAATACTACCGCTTCAGAGCTATTAAAGTTTTGTAGATCCCGTGACAAACTTTGTCCAAATAAGCGAGGACTGTCACAAAATCCCTGGGGCAAAACTGTCCAGGTTAACTGGGAAGCTGGCTGCATGGGGTCTTCAAAGGCAAACTGACTTTCCTCCGCCAAAGGCACTGAATAGAAGGCATCTTTTAAATCAATTACTGAAAAATATTTAGCTGGTTTAGGAATTTCAGACAATATAGTATAAGGACTAGGCACCACGGGGTGTAAAGGAATCACAGCCTCATTTATTATTCATAAACCTTGAACTAATCTCCATTTATCATTTGATTTCTTTATACCCACAATAGGTGTGTTGCATGGACTGTTACAGGGAACTAAGTCCCTGCTCCTTTAAATTCTCAATGATGGGTTTTAACCCTTCCTTAACCTCAGGTTTCAGTGGATACTGCTTCTTATGTGGGAATAAGTGCGGGTCTTTGAGCTTGACAACCACAGGAATAGCATTTTGTGCTCGACCCACAGATTTTCCATCAGCCCATACTCTAGGATTCACATTTTGTTCAACTAAAGGTAGAGAAAGGGAAGGCTCCATGTTCATGAAAACAGAGGCATGGACCTTGCTCAGTATATCCCTCCCCAAAAGGGGTGAGGGTGATTCTGGCACGATCAGAAACTCCTGTGAAAATAGCACAGAATCTCAGTTGCACGATAGAGAATAACTGAAGTAATACCTTTTGGCTCGTCCAGACAGTCCCATTACGGAAGCGGATCGGGAAGAAAGTGGGCCAGGGGCTTCAGTAAGCACGGAGTAAATTGCCCCAGTATCTAAAAGGAAAGTGGCGGATTGGCCTCCCACCGTTATCAATACCCGGGGCTCCTCAGGTGTAATTAGGACGGGAGCTTGCGTGGGGACCCCCGGGCACCTTCAGTCCTGGTTGTCTTGAGAGCCCGACCCCTGAGACCTACGCCTCTGGGGGCAGTCTCTCCTCCAGGGTGGTCCCTTGGAGACCGGACGTGGAGCCGGGGGCGGCTTAGAGGCCTGAGGGCAACCCCGCTGGAGATGCCCCGCCTTTCCACAGTAATAGCAGGCCCACCCCTTCTCACCTGGGTCCCTCTGGGCATTTTTCTCAGGCTGTTTAAGAACGGTTTTCACAGCCATTGCAAGGGCTTCCGCCTTTTCCTTTGTTTTTCTCTGCCTTTCTTTCTTTTCCTCATATTCCCTACCATAATAGACTGAGCCAGTTGTAACAGATTATCTAAAGACTGATTTGGCCCATACGCCCATTTTGATAACTTACTGCGAATATCTGGAGCTGACTGAGTGAGAAATCTATGCTTTAAGATCACTTTCCCCTCTTCACTTTCGGGATCAATCTCAGTGAATCTGCGAACGGCTTCTCTCAGTCTGTCTAGGAATTTACCAGGAGCTTCCTTCTCTTCCTGTTCTATGTCTGCCAGCTTGCCATAGTTTAAAGGCTTAGGACGCGCCTGTCTGAGTCCTTCAAGAATACATCTGACAAAATGACTCTGATCCCATCTTCCTTTAGCAGTGTTATAGTCCCAGTCTGGTTCTGTAGCTGGGACCACCTGACTCCCAGCGGGGAGGGCAGTTATCTCATCTTCCCTCTTTCCCACTCATTCATTACCAAGCCATTCATCTCCATAAGCAATCGCTTTTCCCAAAACTCGAGCCTTTGAGTCGGGAGTCAACGTTTGTCCCAAGATATACATCACATCTTTCCAGGTAAGGTCATAATGCAGAGTAACACCTTTAAAAGCTCTAACATATTTTTCTGGGTCCTCTAAATAGTCTCCCAGATCCTCTTTAATTCTTTGTATCTCTTGATGTGAAAAAGGCTTATTAACTCTCATAGACTGATAACTTCTCCCGGTGGGTACTTCATGAAGAGGCAACAGCATGAGTGGCTGTCCCTCAGTCTCTGGGGCTGCTCTGCACGTATCCCAGGGATAGATTGGAGAAACCTGCTTTTCTTTATCTCTTTGCCTCCTGTCCTCCATCTCATCTCCTCCTGAAACCAGAGTAGTCTGAAGTCGTACTGAGACAGGAACTGTTTGGACCTCTACGTGAGCAGTTCGAATCTCAATTTGGGTTCCCACTGAGACAGAGGCAGTTTGAATCTCAGTTTGGGTTTCCACTGAGACCAAAGCAGTTTGAACCTCAGCTTGTAGCCCCGGATACGGGGGCAAAGTAGGAGGGGACAGGGGGGGAGCGGAAGGTTTCACACCCAAATCTACACCCTTAGGACATAAGTCTGGCATATTTAGCAGAGAGAAAAAGGGAAACACATACGCTACTACCCATTTCCCTTGCTTTTTACAGAACCGGTCTAATTGTAAAACAGTATTATACTTAAGAGACCCTCCAAATGGCCACCGGTCGCCGTCCTCCAGTGGGTACCGCGGCCATGCAGTATCACTTAGGAAGACCAGGTGTGTCTTCTTTACGCCCTGGGGATCAAATCTATCCCAGTTTCTCAGGATACAGTTCAAAGGAGTGAGGCTGGAATAGTTAGCTCCCATCTGTAAGAGAGAAAAAAAGCGACCAGCGCCATTTTTTCTACCAGAGGCCTCCCTCCCTGCTCTAGATGGGGGTGTAGACAGACTTTACACCAAAAGCTTTCCCTTCCTGGTCGGACTTAGTCTGTCCCTTACCGACGCAGGCGTCCCTCCCGGTTCTACCACCGAGACGGGGTGGGGATGCACCAGGGGTAGACCTGATGGCATCCCTGACTGACGTCCAGCTCTTGACCTCGCTTGCCTCTGATGCCACCCGGGGTGCAGTCAGAGTAACCTTCCGGAATGCCTCCCAAGCTAAGACCTCTGGGGGAAACATTCGTCACCTGAGTGGTGTGCACGACCCTGAATATATTCCTGACCACGGTAAGACCGATACAAACATGAAACCGAGATGTTCCTTCCAAGCGCCACCACACCGGTGTTAAGAGCCTCCTCTGGTCCACTAAGAGCCAGTGTTACCAAAGGAAAAAAACCATAGCAGTTCCAATCCGAGTAACCTTTAACCTCAGAGATGCTCCATCTAGCTTCCACAACATACCCATGCCTAGCGAGGCTAGGCGCTTCCTCACACCAATCCCAGTTTGAGACCTAGGCCACAGTACAGTAGCAACATAGATTACAAGTCCCTTGAAAGCCTATGATCCGATAGATTAGGTTAGTACTTCTAATTCCCAAGGAGTTATGAAATGGTCAAGGAGACCGAAAAGTTTGACCGAGAAAGGAGAGTTCCGTCCACAAACTTTGCCCGTTTCTGGTCGGTTCCCGAAGGAGACATTGGTTGCCTCTTGGCATTGGCAGGTCGGTATGAACCCCTGACAGGTTTTTGCCATAAGCCTTATGAAGTCACCGTGGAACCACAGAGCAGGGCTTCTCACTTGCCTCACGCAGGGCGTTTCCTTCATTCACACAAGCACACCGAAGAGTTAGTAAAGTACAGCGGAAAACATGTTCACTAGGAGAACAAAGAACTAGAGCTCCAAGCATCCTTACCTTGCCCTTGTCCTGAAGGATCCTGGACGAACCCCCAAGATGAAAGGTTGTTGCTGAATGATTAGACACGGGATTCTTGGCCTCCGGAGGAGACGAATTCAATCCGGGGCCAGAGATGAGGCTGGATCGCTCAGAGCTTTTGTGTAATAAAGTTTTATTAAAGTATAAAGGAGATAGGGAAAGCTTCAGACATAGGCATGAGAAGGGGGCAAAAGAGTACTCCCCTCCTAGTCTTTAGCTATATGTTATATAGTCACTCACAGTCTGTTAATGAAATGAAAGGAATGTCATACACTTTAGAATGGCACCAGATAATTCATCCCAGGCCACAAAATTGACTTGAATCTTGTAGAAGGGCAGAATACCAACAAATAGTTCCGTTTGCATAGATTAGGGGAACAATACCTGAGTAAGTAAGTTAGCCCGTTTGGCGGAACCAACTTGAAGATAGAGTCTGGGGTTCATTAACATAGCTTAAGACTACATTTCCATACAAAAAAGAAATAGTATTGGTTAACTCAAGGTTTGAGAGTAGTTAGCTTTAGGTGAGACTAGGTGTCATGGCAACACAGAATGTTAAGAGAAAGCTTCTTTTAAATTTGTATAGAGAAGGAAAAACATATCGCTGGTTTGTTTCTTCCTGCCACTTAAGAGAGAGAAAAATGTCTGGCACTTACAGCCTCTTTCCTCCATTTGGAGACCCCTGGCCTTTCTGCCTGTTACCCTCTCAACAAGAGCAAGAGAGCCAGCCCGAGGTGGTGGGGAAAAGATAGTCACTCTGGGCACAGTGGCTCTGCTGTTTGTATGAGCCGGGGGTGGGCAGAGAGGGAAGCAAAACTTTGGCCTTGGTGAATGTGAGCGTGTGCAGAGGACAGGGCTGGTAGCACAGGGATGGGCAGCCATGGAGTGTACAGCAGTGACCAATCCACTTTTAACACCAGCTCCAAAACAATATTACAGTGAACCTGCCTAGACATCCCAGGTCATACTGTCCCTTCTGCATTCATGCGATGGTTGGAGTCAAGTCTCCCAGGAGAGGGAAACTGGACACCCTACACTGTAATCAACCTCTTTTTTTTTTTTTTTTTTTGGAAAGTATGGATTCTCTCAGACTACCTTTGTTGCAGGAAGGGGGATCCCTTCCAGGGCCCAAAACTGGGCTCTTGTCTAACACTAGGAAATGAATTGTCTGAGGAGACACATGCTGACAAAGCAAGAGATTTTATTGGGAAAGGGCACCCAGGTGGAGGGCAGTAGGTAAGGGAACCCAGGAGAACTGCTCTGCCGAGTGGCTAGCAGTCTTGGGTTTTATGGTGATGGGATTAGTTTCCGGGTAGTCTTTGGCCAGTCATTCTAATTCAGAGTCTTTCCTGGTGGCGCACGCATCACTCAGCCAAGATGGATGCTATCGAGAGGGATTCTGGGAAGTGGACGGACATGCGGTGTCTCCTTTTGACCTTTCCTGAACTCTTCTGGTTGGTGGTGGCTTATTAGTTTGGTATTCCTTATCAGGGTCTCCTGTCATAAAACAACTCATGCAAATGATTACTATGGTGCCTGGCCAGGGTGGGCGGTTTCAATCAGTGTGCTTCCCCTAACACCTTCTAAGATACTACCTCCCCTGCTTAGGGGAACTTGGGGTAATCTCTCCTCCACAGATAGCACTGATCACCCACTGATACACCCTCTACCTGTATACCCCCACTCCCAGGGAACTCACTCCCTCCAAAGAGAGCCAGCTCCATGGTACTGCAGAGCTGACCCTACAAAATGTGGAATCTGCTCTGAAATAGACCTCCACCCACTCACTAATCTGCTTGCCTTCCAGGGAAGCGTGATGGCTCAGTGTCCAACTTCCTTTTTCATTCCTCTGTCTTTAGGCAGAATTCCCCCCAACCACCCTTGTGGCCATCACACAGCTGGGCCCCAAGTCTGATGAGAGTGTGGTGGTCAACACTGCTCAAGGCAGACAAGGGAGATCTTGGCTGTGACAGGGACAGGAAGCAGCACCCAGCAGGAGGACCCAGTCATTAAGCAGATGTGACCATGTTGGTGGCTCCCATTGCTCCAAGCAATCACCCCACGGGGTGTGCCAAGGTGCCAGGGGCACAGAAGTAATGACAGGGGGAGGAAATGCAATGTCCTGAATGCATCACAGCCCCTGTCCTGCTGTTCTCAGACCACGCAGCTGGGCTTTCCCCTGCCCATGAACTGCCTAACATCTGGGCTTTGCAAGAAAGAACCCTTAGATTTGCAAGGACGTGGAGAACTTTGTTGTTGGTTGCCGTCATGGTCTTATCAGAGATGAAGATGCTGAGATAGGTCTCAGGGTCTTCAGGAGAGACTGACATAGCTCCACATTAGCCTGGTGAGGGCTGGTCCCTGATCTGCTCCTGGACTGGTCTGGAGTTAGAACCATCACTGGATCAGTTCCTGATAGTATTGTGTGCTTAATGATTTCTGAAATTAAAAATGAATAAAATAGGGGTGGGAGGGGCAGGATTAGATACCTGAGCAGGTGCAGGAGTGGCATTTCTCAGGACCATCCCCATGGGAAGGGACAGTGTGTCCTGGAAAACAAAGACAGGGAGATGGAAGGCATCCTTACGCTGGAGACTCTCAGCTCAGCAGGACCCCTGGAGCCATCTCATAGAGTGAGTGTTTCAAGCATACTTAGGAATTAATAAATCAGAGGAAATGTTTACATTTCAGGTCAACCTGAGCTCATCTGAAGGAGAACTGGGTAGCTGGTGGTCTCTTAGTCAGTGAACAATAAGGTGCTGAAGGGTCCCTGTTATCCAAGATAAAATGACCTGGTGACCTAGATTGACTTCCTCTTGCTGTCTCTACTTGTTCTCTGCTGTCCAACACTTGTTACCCAGCACAGGGCCATGCAACCCCACAGAAATGGAAACCTCTCAGAGATGCCTCTGCAGGAGTTCGTGCTGGCGGGATTTGAGGGTGGTCTGCGGACCCAGGCCCTGCTCTTCACCCTGTTCCTGGCCCTGTACATGGTGGCCGTCCTGGGGAACCTCACCATGATCGTGGTCATCACCCTGGATGCCCGTCTGCACTCCCCAATGTACTTCTTCCTCAAGAACCTCTCCTTCCTGGACTTGTGCTACTCATCTGTCATCGCCCCCAAAGCCCTGGCCAACTTCCTGTCCTCCTCCAAGGTCATTACCTTTGCAGGTTGTGCCACCCAGTTCTTCTTCTTCTGCATGATGGGCACCACTGAGGCATTCCTCTTGGCCGTGATGGCCTATGACCGCTTCGTGGCCATCTGCAGCCCCCTGTGCTACCCCATCTCCATGTGCCCCTCGGTCTGTGCCCACCTGGTGCTGGGCTTCTACTACGGGGGCTGCCTCAACTCCATCCTGCAGACCAGCTTCACATTCAGCCTCCCATTCTGCAGCTCCAACATCAACCACTTCCTCTGTGATGTGATCCCCCTGCTCCAGCTCACTTGTGCCAACACAGCCATCAACAAGCTTGTCATGTTTGGCATTTGTGGCATCATCATAGTGAGCACAACCCTTGTGGTCCTCATCTCCTATGGCTACATCACAGTGACCATCCTGAGAATGGGTTTAGTAGCAGGGAGACACAAGCTCTTCTCCACCTGTGGCTCCCACATGACAACCGTGTCCCTCTTTTATAGGACTGTCTTTGTCATATATGCCCAGCCGGGAGCTGTGGAGTCCATGGAGCAGGGCAAGGTGGTCTCTGTCTTCTATACCCTGGTCATCCCGATGCTCAACCCCCTCATCTACAGTCTGAGAAACAAGGACGTGAAGGATGCCCTGCAGAGACTGATCCAAAAGCACACAGCCATTTGAAGGAGGGTGACTGGAGAGACAGAATGTCCTAAGGGCTGGACATGAAAGCTTTGGGGGAGACAGAGGTTTGGTTTGAAGTATTCATTCTTCATTTATTCAAGTGACTCTTTCATTCATTTCATTCAACACTGTAGAAGCACACCATGAACCCCACATGCAAGTGTGAGATGATGAGACAGATAAGGTACCAGAAAAGTGATGGTGAATAATGGGGCAAGACCCTAACATTGAAGTTTGTATAACACAACTGTCAGAGCAGTGGAAAGAATATGAAGCAGAATTTATGTCTCAAGTTCAACAACTTCCAGTGCAAGTACATAACTAGATAAGCTCTTAGGCCATCCCTACCACTCATTCCCTGAATCTAATGTAAATATGTGCTCAGTAATCTTCCCCTGAACCACCTAGAAGGGAAACCTGAGGACACTCAGCCTTGCCCCTTCCTTGGTGATAGCCTGGGGTCACCAGAGCCAATTAAGGGGAGTTAGGAAGACCACACTTCCCTTCAATCCTGCAGCGGGGCTGTTCCTTCCCCCCACCCCCCGCCGTTCAAGGATGCCGCCACCCAGCAAGGCAGCAGGGAGCACCTGCTCCTGCTTCAGAGGCTCCCAGTGCTCCCTGTCCTGGGCTCTCCCCTCGGACAGCAGCTGGGAGCCCCAGGGAGTCAGCACTGACGTTTCATACCCAAAGATCCAGTGATCTTCTACCACACAGCCTGACTACTTCTGACCACAGAATGGTGCTTTGTCGGCTCAACCACCTCTGGATAATGATGAAGGTCCTGATGGCTGCCCTAGAGACAGGAAGTGGAGAGAGATGATGCCCTTTCTTGGCAGAGAGCACACCTCCCTGGCCCTCTGTCCCAATTCTTTGGGAGATCCTGGACTCTCTGTCTTGACCTGCCCATTCAGAGCTCCACCCTCATGCTCCACGGACCCAACACACTGCCTGGATTCAGAGCCCAGTGGCCTCATTATTGTGTCTCCCTTTAGTGGGGTCGTCCACTCCCATGGTCACTATGAGGAGGTGTCCCTGTGGACACAGGGATGGTCTGTACCCTGTATGGTCAGTAGGGACGTGTCCTGCCTCTCTGATCACAGCTCTCCCTCTCCTTTTCTGCCTGCTTGGGAGGACTGTGGGAGAGGCTGACAGCTTTGCTGCTCACAGTTACTCAGTAAGAAGTGACTCCAAGGTCTCTGCTTTATTCTTGTCCCCATTCATCTCATCTCTGAGCTCTCTGTCATATATTACTGTATTTGTCTGATATAATGCATTTCTTTCTTTGAGAAGTTCCCCCAATGTTCTGCTCCACATCTGGCATGCCTTAGTATCTTCTCATGCTACATTACTGTTCCCTCTTCCAAATTCTTCCCCTCATTTTCTCTGGTCATCCTCCTCCTCTTCCTCCTTCTCCTCCTTCTTTTTTTTTTCCTTTTCCTTCTCCTCCTTATTCTCCCTTCTCCTCTCTCTTATTCTTCTTTCATCCTGTAGATTTTCAAAAGGCTATTTCTGGACTTATAGAATCTTAATTCCTGGACTTATAGTATCCTAGGGCCTTCCCTGGTATCTCAGCTGGGAAAGAATCTGCCTGAGATTCAGGAGACCCCAGTTCAATTCATGGGTCAGGAAGATCCTCTGGAGAAGAGATAGGTTACCAACTTCAATATTCTTGGGCTTCCCATAGGCCTCAGATGGTAAACGATCTGCCTGCAATGAGGGAGGCTGGGGTTCGATCACTGGGTTGAGAAGATCCCCTGGAGAAAGGCATGGCAACCCATTTCAGTATTCTTGCTTGGAGAATCCCCCTGGACAGAAGAGCCTGGTGGGCTACAGTATATGGGGTCACAGAGTCAGACACGACTAAGTGAATAAGAACAGCACATAGAATCCTAATCCAAAATGAGAAAAGGAAACACATTTTTTTCTCTTATGGAATAGTACAATTATCATCCATATGTAAATTTAATTATACATATGATAAGGGATTAGTGGTTCTAGTAGGAGAGCATTAATTCTGACTTTGGAATAAGTTTAGAAAGTTCATCAGATAGTCAATGGAGTAGAAATTCTCCAATAGTCTGGAAAACATGATTTTTAAAAACTCTGCACATCTCCATTTGTCTATGTTACCCAGATTTCAAATTGTAGTGAACATCTCTTTATGTGAGAAGTAGTTTATTTGGTTTGTTCATCTTATACATGCATTGCATCCTGTGCCACATAGCAGGTTCTCAGTACATTTCTCCTGGCTGATTATAATTTGAGTTCAGTGCTAACTAGCCATTGTACTCCAAAATATACCTGACATAGTTCTAGTTATCTTAATGAGATAAGTGTATAATAAACATCTTAAATTTGAAGACCATGTTGTAGTTTTAATTCTGCTTCCTTACTAACTTTTTTAAAAGATTAACAAATTTTATTGTGTTTAAAATAACATTTATATTGTAACCAATTATAAGTGTACAGCTTGTTGTTGAAGTTCAGTTGCCAAGTCATGTCTGACTCTTTGTGACCCTGTGAACTGCAGCAGACCAGACTTCAGACTTCCCCATCCTTCACTATCTCCCTGAGTTGGCCCAAACTCATGTCCATTGAGCCAGTGATGCCATCCAACCATCTAACCATCATAAGTGTATAGTTTAGTATTGCTCAATATATTCACCTTGTTGTGTAACAGATCTCCAGAAATTTTTCATCCTGCAAAACTCAACTGCATACCCCTTCAGCAACAACTCCTTATTCTCCCCTTACCTCCACCACTGATAGTCAACATTTGACTACTTTAAATGTCACAGGTAAGTAAAACACAGAATATGCCTTTTTCTCTCTGGTTATTTCACTTGGCATAATTTTTTCAAGGTTCATTCATATTGCTGTAAATGAACATATTTTCATCTTTTTAAAGGTTGAATAACATTCCATCATGTATATATGCCACATTTTGCTTATTCATTCATCTATCATTTTGTTTGTCTATTCAACACCTAGGTTACTTCTACCTTTCACCTGTTGTGAAGAAGGCTGCTACTGTTGTCCAAATATCTCTTATAGTACTGCATTCTAAGTTCATACATGCAATTACTGGATCATATAGTAAATGTTTTTTAATCTGGGGAAAAATCTCCAAAGTACTTTCCATAGTAGTTGTACAAATTTACACTCCCATCAACAGTGAGAAAATCTTGCTGTTTCTCCACTTTCTAGTCAGCCTATGTTCTTTTCTTTCTAAAACTCTCCAGAAAACAGTAATAGAAGGAACATACCTCAACATAATAAAATCTATATATGACAAACCCACAGAAAACATTATCCTCAATGGTGAAAAATTGAAAGCATTTCCCCTGAAATCAGGAACAAGACAAGGGTGCCCACTCTCACCACTTCTATTCAACTTAGTTTTGGAAGTGTTGGCCACAGCAATCAGGGCAGAAAAAGAAGTAAAAGGAATCCAGATAGGAAAAGAAGAAGTGAAACTCTCACTGTTTGCAGATGACATGATCCTCTACATAGAAAACCCTAAAGACTCTACCAGGAAAGTACTAGAGCTAATCAATGAATACAGTAAAGTTACAGGATATAAAATTAACACACAGAAGTCCCTTGCACTCCTATACACTGACAATGAGAAAACAGAAAGAGAAACTAAAGAAACAATACCATTCACCATTGCAACAAAAAGAATAAAATACTTAGGAGTACATCTACCTAAAGAAACAAAAGACCTATATATAGAAAACTATAAAATACTGATGAAAGAAATTAAAGAGGACACAAATAGATGGAGAAATATACTGTGTTCATGGATTGGAAAAATCAATATTGTGAAAATGAGTATACTATGCAAAGTAATCTATAGATTCAATGCAATCCCTATCAAGCTACCAACAGTATTTTTCACAGAACTAGAACAAATAATTTCACAAATTGTATGGAAATACAAAAAAAAACCCAAATAGCCAAAGCAATCTTGACAAAGAAGAATGGAACTGGAGGAATCAACCTGCCTGACTTCAGGCTCTACTACAAAGCCACCATCATCAAGACAGTATGGTACAGGCACAAAGACAGAAATATAGATCAACGGAGCAAAATGGAAAGCCCAGAGATAAATCCAAGAACCTATAGACACCTTATCTTCGACAAAGGAGGCAAGACTATACAATGGGAAAAAGACAACCTCTTTAACAACTGGTCAACCACTTGTAAAAGAGTGAAACTAGAACACTTTCTAACACCATACACAAAAATAAACTCAAAATGGATTAAAGATCTAAATGTAAGACCAGAAACTATAAAACTGCTAGAGGAAAACATAGGCAAAACACTGACATAAATCACAGCAAGATCCTCTATGACCCACCTCCCAGAATATTGGAAGTAAAAGCAAAAATAAACAAATGGGACCTAATTAAACTTAAAAGTTTTTGCACAACAAAGGAAACTATAAACAAGGTGAAAAGACTGCCTTCAGAATGGGAGAAAACAACAGCAAATGAAGCAACAGACAAACAATTAATCTCAAAAATATACCAGCAACTCCTGCAGCTCAATTAAGAAAAATAAATGACCCAATCAAAAAATGAGTCAAAGATCTAAACAGACATTTCTCCAAAGAAGACATACAGATGGCTAACAAACACATGAAAAAATGCTCAGTATCACTCATTATCAGAGAAATGCAAATCAAAACCACAATGAGGTACCATTACACGCCAGTCAGAATGGCTGCTATCCAAAAGTCTACAAGCAATAAATGCTGGAGAGGAAGTGGAGAAAACGGAGCCCTCTTACACTGTTCGTGGGAATGCAAACTAGCACAGCCACTATGGAGAACAGTGTAGAGATTCCTTAAAAAACTGGAAATAGAACTGCCATATGACCCAGCAATCCCACTCCTGGGCATACACACCAAGGAAACCAGAACTGAAAGAAACACGTGTACCCCAATGTTCATCACAGCACTGTTTATAATAGCCAGGACATGGAAGCAACCTAGATGCCCATCAGCAGATGAATGGATAAGAATATACACAATGGAATATTACTCAGCCATTAAAAAGAATATATTTGAAACAGTTCTAATGAGATAGATGAAACTGGAGCCCATTATACCGAGTGAGGTAAGCCAGAAAGATAAACACCAATACAGTATACTAATGCACATATATGGAATTTAGAAAGATGGTAATGGTAACCCTAAAGGCAGAACAGAAAAAGAGACACAGATGTATAAAACAGACTTTTGGACTCTATGGGAGAAGGTGAGAGTGGGATGATCTGAAAGAATAGCATTGAAACATATATATTATCAAGTGTGAAACAGATCGCCAGTCCAGGTTGGATGCATGACACAAGTGCTCAGGGCTGGGACACTGGGATGACCCAGAGGGAAGGGATGGGGAGGGAGGTGGGGGGGGGGGGATATCAGGATGAGGAACACATGTAAATCCATGGCTGATTCAAGTCAATGCATGGCAAAAACCACTACAATATTGTAAAGTAATTAACCTCCAACTAATAAAAATAAATGAAGAAAAAAAAAGAGTAGCCATTCTGGTACTTGTGAAGTAGTTATCATATTGCTGTTTTTTATCTTAACATTACAGAAAATCAGTAAGGGGACAGTGCTTTTAAGTGACTCGTCATATCAGATAGAATGAATTGATATATACAGAATATTTTGTCCCCAAACAGCAGAATACACATTCTTCAAAGTGCATGTGGAACATTCTCTAGGATAGATCACATGCAAGGCTACTAAATAAGTCTCAATAACTTCAAGAATATTGAAATCATAACACACCTTTTTTTCTGACCACAAAGGTATAAAACTAGAAATCAACTACAAGAAAATAAAACTGCCAAAAACCCCACAAACACACAGACTTAAACAACATGCTCCTAAACAACCTACAAGTCACTGAATTAAAGAAGAAATTTTAAAAATACCTGGAGTCAAAGGAAAAGGAAAACACAGCAATCAAAAATCTATGTGATTTGATTGCTAAAACAGTTCTAAGAGTAAAATTTATAGCAATACAAATCTAATTCATAAAATAAGAAAAATATCCAATAAAAAACCTAACTTTACACCAAAAGAAAATAGAAAAAGAGAACAAACAAAATCCAAATTTACTAGAAGAAATAAAATAATAAAAGTCAGATCAGAGACTTCCTTGGAAGTCCAGTGGTCAAATCCACCTTCCAATGCATAGGGTGCAAGTTTGATTCCTGGTTGGGGTGCTAAGATCCCTCATGTCTTGGGGCCAAAAAAATAAAACATTAAACAGAAGCAATGTTGTAACAAATTCAGTACAGACTTTAAAAGTGGTCTACATAAAAAAAAAATCTTTTTAAAATATCAGGCCAGAAATAAATAAATCAGACTAAAAAAATTAGAAAAGATCGATGAAACTGTAATTAGTTCTTTGAAAAGATAAGCGGAATTGATGAGCCTTTACTCAGATACATTAAGAAAAAAGAGAAGGCCCAAATAAATAAACTCAAGTATGAAACAGGAGAAGTTACAACCAACACCACAGAAATACAAAATATTTTAAGAGATTACTATGACCTATTATAAGCCAGTAAAACGGACAGCCTACAAGAATTGGGTAAGTTCACAATAATGTAGCTTCCAAAGGCTGAATTATGAAAAAACAGAAAATCTTAAAATGTCAAAAATGAATAAGAAGATTGAATCAATAATGAAAAACCTTCTAAGAAAGAAAAGCCACAGACCAGACGGTTTCATGGTGAATTCTACCAAACACTAAAGAATTATCAATGCCAATACTTCTCAAACAATTTCAAAGTATTGAAGAAGAGGGAACACTCTCAAACTCATTGTTCAAGTCCAGCATTACTCTGATACAAAAGCCAGGTATGACCACAACAGGAAAAGAAAACTACCAACAATTATCTTTGATGAACGTAAATGTAAAAATTGTCAACATATTACTACAAAACTGAATTCAGCAATTAAAATGATCAGTCATATACCATATTCAAATTGGATTTATTCCTGGGGTACACACATATTTAAAGAAAATTGATGCAATACATTAACAAATTGAAGAATACAACTGGATGATCATCTCTGTCCCTCAGCTAGAACAGTGAAGGTATTATGCTGACCTTGCCAGGTAAAAGCAAACTGCCTCACCGCCCTCCTGTGTCAGACGCTAGATCCACCATAACAAATTAACACAAAGCATGACTTATAATGGGAATTTATTCTCTAACAGATCAGCAGGGACCGCTGCCCTTGAAAGCTATAGGAAAACAACATCCTTGACATTCTTTCCTCTGTTCCTGCGTCGCTAAAGTCTCAGCCCAGTCTTCTCATGCCCTTTGTCCTTGTGTCTTTGTGTCTGTGTGTCATTTTCTCTTCGTATAAAAACACCAGTATTTGGATTTCTGTTAGTCATTCAGTGGTATCCGACTTTTTGTGACCCCATGGACTGTAGCCCACCAGGCTCCTCTGTTCATGGGATTCTCCAGGCAAGAATACTAGAGTGGGTAGCCATTCCCTCCTCCAGGGCATCTTCCTGACCCAAGGATCAATCCCGGGTCTCCAGCATTGCAGGCGGATTCTTTACAGTCTAAGCCAACGGGGAAGTCTTTTGGATTTAGGGTCCTTCTAATCCAGTATGGCCTCTTCTTAACTAATTCATTTGGAAAGAACCTGTTTCCAAATAGGGTAATAGTCTGAGTTACCAGGACTTCTCTGGTATCTCAGCTGGTGAAGAATCCACCTGCAAATCAGGGGACCCCAGTTCAATTCCTGGGTCAGGAAGATCCCCTGAAGAAGGGATAAGCTACCCACTCTAGTACTCTTGGGCTTCCCTGCTGGCTCAGATGGTAAAGAATCCACCTGCAATGCAGGAGACCTGGGTTCATGGGGTCACAAACAGTTGGACACAACTGAGCCACTCTGCCATCCTCTTAGTATGGTGGTGAATATCCCTGCCTATGACGTGACAGACCAGGGTTTAATTCCCTGATGGGGAAGCAACACGCCCTTTGGGCTTCTCTGGTATCTCAGCTGGTAAAGAATATGCCTACAAGACAGGAGACCCCAGTTCAATTCCTGGGCCAGGAAGATCCCCTGGAGAAGGGATAGTCTAGCCACTCCAGTAATTTTGGGCTTCCCTAGTGGCTCAGATGGTAAAGAGTCCACCTGCAATGCAGGAAACCTGGGTTCAATCCCTGGCTTGGGAAGATCCCCTGGAAAAGGGAATGGCTACCCACTCCACAATTCTGGCCTGGAGAATTCCATGGCCAGAGGGGCCTGGGGGGCTACCGTCCATGGGGTCACAGAGTCAGACACGACTGAGTGATCAGCACTTTCATAGGCACTACCTGTCCGCTAAGTGTGCAAATATCAGGGTGGATGACGATGACCCGTGGTGAGAGGAAGGAAATGCAGATCTTTGTGAGCCATTGGGAGAAAATAAGTTGTCCATTTCTGGAGGAAATAATATTAATCAAAAAATAAAGATAAAGCAAGCTGTTTACACCATAACCAATGATGTGGTAGTAGGACCCTAACCTACAGAAATATTAGCAGGAGCCCAGAGTGAATGTAGGTTGAGTCGTGGTTTGTGAGAGGAAGGAGAGTGAGGGAGTGGCCATGAGGACAGGAAATCCATGATGCTTGCTGTGCCCACACAGGGGAACACTGCAGAGAATTTCAGAATTGACCCAGCAAGACCCCCCTGCTGGGCTGTCTGTTAAGTGAAGGCCCCAACTGTGAGCTAAGGACAGCATGACCTGATTCACACAAAGATCATAAAAGAAAGTCTTCATGGGTGTGGACACACCTTGGGCAGACACACACCCAACTGCTAAGAGAGGTAAGGCTTTATTGGGACCAAAGAAAAAGGCATTTCTATTCTACCCTGTGTGTGCTCAATTGCTTAGTCGTGTCTGACTCTCTGCAGCCCCAGGGACTGAAGCCTGCTTGGCTCCTCTGTCCGTGGGATTTTCCAGACAAGAATAGTGGAATGGGTTGCCATTCCTTCTCCAGGGGATCCTCCTGACCCAGGGATGGAACTCGCATCTCCTACATTGACAGGTGGGTCCTTTACCACTAGTGCCACCTTGGAAGCCACCATTTTACTGTACCACGTCTTAATTCTTGAATTTCATCAAGCATGTATTTATTCTGAAATTTCACACACACACACAAGGAGAATTTTAGACACGCCAGCAACAACAAAAACAAAGAACAGAGGGGATTCAGAGTTCATCTCCACATTCCCATTATTCAAGGGGATAAGGATGTGCCCACATTTCAGGCCTGTGGAGGCAGTCTCTGTGTCTGGAGTAGAGACTGCTGTGTGCTGGCCTGGGCACAGATTGCCCACTTACCCCACTTCCTCACACTGACAACCTCCAAAGATGGGCAGGAGTGAGGGCTGAGGGCCAGGAGGTCACACCTGCCCCTGGGGAGACCCATCCAAGGAGGGGCACTGGGTCCCTCTAACTTGTCTGTATTCCTCTCCTGTTGGCCCCCCACTGCTTGCTGAAGAATTCAGGCTTCCTGTCTGTCCTGCCTTAGGTCAAGGGGGTCAGGGGAAGATTGGCCTCAGGACTGCAGCTCCTGGGACCTGGGGGTTGGGAGTCCCAGTACACTCAGAGCCCAAGCCTCACCTAATTGGCCATCAGAGGCCTCGAGTCCCAGGCCTGCAAGGTAGAGAAGGCCTTGCCCTGCTGAGTGACCCAGAGGTGTGGATAGGGCATGGAAGGGCAGGTGAGCTTCTTCACAGATCCAGTAGCTCCCACTCCAGAATCTGGGGCACCAGTCCAATGCTTTCTGAGACCCCAGGCACCCTCCTAGGCCCCTCCCCACTCTCACTTCACTGAGCAGGAAGGCAGAGCTGAAAGGGCAGAAGTCAAGGGTCCTGGTGCCGACTGATTATCATCAGCACAGACCTGGGTCAAGAGCTCAGGAGGCCCTGGGAGAGCATTCCTGGCTGTGTGGGGCTGGGCGATCCCAGCCCTCACCTGGACAAGGTAAGGTCAGGGCAGCCGCCCTCAGGGCTGCAGGAGCGGGAGGAAATCATGTGGGTAAAGGGGGCAGGGCAAGGTGGACAGTGAGCACTCAGGGCGGCCCTCAGCAGGGGAAGTGAAGACACCCTCCTTCCTGGCTAGCCCTGGACTTGTCTCTCAGATAACACTACGACCCAGGCTCGGAGACAGTGATGCTGAGATGGGAATCGAGATGTGCTGGGGAGAGAAACAGGAAACACTCACATGAGTCCAGTGAGAACTGGCCCCTGCCCCGCTCCCAGCCTGCCCAAGACCTGGTGGGCAGAGGTGCCCAGGAAACATTTCTGAAATTAATGAAGAGTAAGCTAAGGAGTGGAACATGCAGGATTAGACACTTGAGAAAAGAGTGGAATGCTGGCAGCATCACTGGGAAGACAAGAGGCTGCAGTGCCATTTCCACACTCCAGACTCTCAGCTCTGCAACCTTCCCGACACCCCCACCCCACCCCACAGTGACTATTCAGAGTCCCCCCAGGCTGAGTGCTCCATGCATGTTTCTGAATTAGTGAATCAGAGAAAATGTCTTTTCAGGTCAGTCTCAGCTCGTCTGGGGGACTGGGTGCTGAAGGGTTCCTATGCTCCAAGAGAGTATGACCTTGTGAACCTCACCTCCTCCCTCTCCCTGCCTCCTGCCTGCTCTCTGCTCTCTGCCCCATGTCACCCAGTGCAGGGCCATGTCACCCCACAGAAATGGAAACCTCTCAGAGATGCCTCTGCAGGAGTTTGTGCTGGAGGGATTTGAGGGAGGTCCGCAGACCCAGGCCCTGCTCTTTGCTCTGTTCCTGGCCCTGTACATGGTGGCCGTCCTGGGGAACCTCACCATGATCGTGGTCATCACCCTGGATGCCCGTCTGCACTCCCCAATGTACTTCTTCCTCAAGAACCTCTCCTTCCTGGACTTGTGCTACTCATCTGTCATCGCCCCCAAAGCCCTGGCCAACTTCCTGTCCTCCTCCAAGGTCATAACCTTTGCAGGATGTGCCACCCAGTTCTTCTTCTTCTCCATGATGGGCACCACTGAGACTCTCCTCTTGGCCGTGATGGCCTATGACCGCTTTGTGGCCATCTGCAGCCCCCTGCACTACCCCATCTCCATGCGCCCCTCGGTCTGTGCCCGCCTGGTGCTGGGCTCCTACTGTGGGGGCTGCCTCAACTCTGGGGTGCAGACAATCCTCACATTCAGCCTCCCATTCTGCAGCTCCAACCACATCGACCACTTCTTCTGTGATGTGATCCCCCTGCTCCAGCTCACTTGTACCAGCACAGCCGTCAATGAGCTGGTCTTGTTTGCTGTGTGTGGGCTCATCATCGTGGGCACCACTCTTGTGGTCCTCACCTCCTACGGCTAC
>CM035269.1:111971644-112030538 GCA_020226075.1 Hydropotes inermis
TGGTCATGTTTGGCATCTGTGGCCTCATCATCGTGGGCACCACTCTTCTGGTCCTCACCTCCTACGGCTACATCACAGGGACCATCCTGAGGATGCACTCAGGAGGAGGGAGACACAAGCTCTTCTCCACCTGCGGCTCCCACATGACAGCCGTGTCCCTCTTTTACGGGACTGTCTTTGTCATGTATGCCCAGCCGGGAGCTGTGGAGTCCATGGAGCAGGGCAAGGTGGTCTCTGTCTTCTACACCTTGGTCATCCCGATGCTCAACCCTTTCATCTACAGTCTGAGAAACAAGGACGTGCAGGATGCCCTGAGGAGACTGGGCCAGAGACACACAGCCATTTGAAGGAGGGTGGACAGAGAGACCCAGCGTCCTGAGGGCTGAATGGAGAATTCAGAGACAGTGAACCACAAGGAGCCCCTCAAACTTCTCCCACTTCCGAATGGAATGGGATGTGTTGAGGACTCACTGATCCATTTATTCAAGCACATTGCTCAAAGGCATTTATGAAGCAGACACTCACTATGTGTGAGATGCAGAGATTAACAAGGGTGCTCTGCACCCAGAACTCTCCATGTTGCAAGAAGGAGCAGTGACTCAAGTCACACGAAGACTGAGTGAACAGAGCAGGAGGCAGGGGCGGTCCTCTTGCCCCCTCTGTGTGTCATGGTTCTCTGCGTCATTTCATGGGTTTGGGTAGGAAAGAAGTCAGACACATGTGCATTGATCAAACTTGGAAGAAAAGGTGTTTGCAAGCAATGTACCTACATCTCCCAACCCCACCTGGGTTGCAGGACTTCACCATCACCTGTTGGCAGGACATGACCATCCACTGAGAGCCCTCTGCCTCCAGTTGGCCTTTTTACAGCCCACTTTCAACACCACCACCAAAGAGATCTGTTTAAAATGATAATGGCCAAGGTGTTCCCCACGGTCAGTAGCAGTGAGTAGGAATAAGGGCTTGGCTTCAGTGGCTCAGGACTGACAAGCAGGGCCTCTCACGGAGGAGCCAGGTCAGTGGCCTGATGTGAACGTGGTGGTTCCACTTGGGGACAGAAGCACCCCTGGGCTCCTGCTCCATCACACCAAGGGCACGGATGACACTGTCGTTTGGGATGATGACCCCAGCCACAGTACCACCTTCCAAGTGGCAGGATGGAAGACATGAAGCATAAACATATGTACAATTTTGATGTATCTTCAGAAAAAATACTCAGATCATATCCATTCAGGGAGTTCATTACCGCCCAGGTCAAGAATGAGAAATTCACCCAATTTCCACAAGATCTTCTCCCTTCATTATAGTCGTTGGCTGCCAGGGTTAACGTGAATCCTGCTTCTAACACAGAGATTAGTTTTGGCTGCTGTGAACTTTCAGTGACTAGTATCATAGAATCATCCAGTTTATCTTCTGTGCTTTTCTATTTTTTTGGCTAACATATTTATGAGATTAACCCATGTGACTGCCCATAGTTTTAATTTTTCATTACTACATAAGATTCCACCATATGAAAATACCATATGAAAATAATTTCCACCATTTTTCATTACTACATAAGATTCCACCATATGAAAATAATTTATCCATTCTACCACCGATGGCCATTTGAGTTTATTCAGTTCAGTTCAGTCGCTGAGTTGTGTCCGACTCTTTGCAACCCCATGGACTGCAGCACACCACCTCCCTGTCCGTCACCAACTCCCGGAGTTTACTCAAACTCATGTCCATGGAGTTGGTGATGACATTCAACCATCTCATTCTCTGTCATCCCCTTCTCCTCCTGCCTTCAATATTTCCCAGTATCAAGGTCTTTTCAAATGAGTCAGTTCTTCACATTAGGTGGCCAAAGGATTGGAGTTTCAGCTTCAGCATCAGTCCTTCCAATGAACACCCAGGACTGATTTCCTTTAGGATGGACTGGCTGGATCTCCTTCCTTGTACAAAACTTTTTTACATGTCTTTTGCTGTAAGTGAATTACTGTTGGCATCCTTAGGAGCTGAATGCTCATGCTTTTGATTAATTCTAAAGTTTTACCAAAATGGAAAAGCAATTTTTGTCCCCACAAATAGTGCATGAGAGTTCCTGTTTCTGTGCACCATCATGGACAAGCCATTAAGTCGTGTCCAGCTCTTTGTGGCCTGAGGGACTGCACCACGCCAGGCTTCCCTGTCCTTCACTGTCTCCTGGAGTTTGTTCAAATTCATGTCCATTGAGTCAGTGATGCTATCTAACATGGACAAGATTTATTGTCTATACAGCCCATGGAATTCTCCAGACCAGAATACTGGAGTGGATAGGCATTCCCTTCTCCAGATCTTCCCAGCCCAAGGAATCAAACCCAGGTCTCCCTCGTCGCAGGTGGATTCTTTACCAGCTGAGCCCACAGGGAAGCCCATTGTCTAATATGGACAACCCATCTTGTCTGCTTTATCAGTTTTAGCCATTCTGCTGGGTATGTGGTCATATACCATTCCAAATTTCATGTTTATTTTTTAAATAAACATTTAGAACATTAAAAAAAAAAACAGAAATAGACTCTCAGACATATGCAGGGGTTAATAGTCAGTCGCCTGTTGCTCTGACTAAGCCATGAGAAAATCACCATGGGAAAAGAATAAAAACAAAATATAGCAATACAGCATAACCCAAATAAAAGTACATCATGTTGATCACTTGGGGTCATCATGCCCCGCTAAGCTAAGGAAAAACACATCGTGTGGACCTTGGAATGCCTGGTCAGCGCAAGTTCAGCACACTGCTTGTGCACACACCAAGTTTCCCCAAGGTATATGTGGGTCTATGATCTCCAGCAGTGATAGCCCTTGTACACGAAAATAACACAGACAGTTTAAAGTAATCAATAAAATGGGAGGCGTGACCAGGGACACAGGAGGCCAACTTCATCGTAACACAAGATGCTTTCTGTGTGCCAAGACACTAAATAGGAGTGATGCGGCTCCGAGGAACAGGGCTCTTGATCCAAGCAAGAGATCTTGAGTCCCCGGCCCCATCTTTAAAACTTTAATTCTGTCTCCAGTTGCTTTTTCCCAAACTGTGTTGCTTTTTCCCAACCACTTTCGATCCCTACCTGCTGTACTGGCCACAGCAGACGCAGAGAGGCTTATGGTTACCAGGGGGTCAGGGGTGAGGGATAAACTGGAGGACTGGGATTGATGTATATGCACTACTATATATAAAATAGACAACAAGTAAGGACCTGATGTGCAGCACAGGGAACCATACTCCATACAGTGTGATGATCAGTACAGGGAAAGAATGAAAACAGAGTGACTATATGTGTAATAGAATCATTGTGCTATACACCTAAAACTAACACCACATAGCTGAAACTAACACCACAGATGTAAATTAGCCATACACTAATAAAATTTATAAAAACATATTTTAGGCATGTGTGGCCGAAATAAATTTCATAGTTACTTATACATAACAGGAGAGAAAAGAAATTTATATATTTTTTGACAAAATTCAAAGTATGATAACAATTGAACACTGTTTTTTTGTTATACAAGTCTACCAATGAGAAAAGTTGCAATTCTTTTTAAGGAGGAAGTTTTCCCCTTCTCTAATGGCTAATGAGCTAGAGCATATTTTCATATATTTAGCAACAAGATGAATATGCTTTTTTTGAATATGCTTTTTTTTTTCCTTTTTGAGGAAGCATATATGTTTTGACAGTTTTTTTCTTTTTCACAAAGATCATATAAATTCTTAATTTATTTTTGATAGGAGTCTTTTGTCGGTTACATGATTTCTGAAAATCTCCTCTCACTTTGCGGTTTCCATATTTATACTTGTATTGATCTTTAAAATTACTTTTGATGAACAGAGGTTCTTAGATTGAATAAGAGTATCAGGCATTTCTTCCATGGCCACTTCATTCTGCGGCATGTTTAAAGAAATATTGTCCATGCAAGATCCAAGACTATCTCTTTTATGTTTCCTGTAGAACTTTTTTTTTGCTTAGTCTTTTATGTTAGAACTTATAATTCACATGTTATTAAATCTGTGGTTTTTTTATGTAGTAATGGCTTTATTTTTTTCATATTGTTATCCCACTGACCACTTTTTAAATGTTTTTCCCCCACTGCTGTATAGTGTCATCTTTATCATAAACCAAGTGCCTCTGTATATGTGGGTCTGTTTCTAGGTCTTAGTCTGCTATTATTATATTATTCTTATGCTATTTTAGATTGCATCATTAAATATTTTAAAAGTAAAATATACTATAAACTCCTTAGCATGTATGAATAAATGTAACAAATGGCATACACTACCTTTAGAAATACAATTTTAACTGTTACTGAAAGACATGAGAGGAGACCTGAGTAAGTGCCGAGACACACCATGACCTTGCTACACCACGCCGGAGCGTCCTGACAGTGAGAAAGCTGTCTCACCGCACAGGACAGGATGCGGGAGCCAGAGAGCTTAAAGGGGAAACTGCAGCCTTTACCCAGCTGCCTGTTCTTGGGAGAATCACAGCATCGCTTCTGCCGTGTTCCGCTCCTTGGAGGGAAGTAACAGAGTCCTCAGGGGAGAGAACTAAGCAGCGGTGCGAAACAGGAGGCGAGGTCTCAGGCCGCCCGGCAGTCACCAGCCCCCACACAGGCCATGGGCTGGAAGAAAGAAATAAACATGTAAAATATTGCTGTTGTCATTCAGTCACTAAGGCCAAGTCGTGTCTGACTCTTTGTGACCCCATAGACTGTAGCCCACCAGGCTCCTCTGTCCGTGGGCTCCTCTAGGCAAGAATACTGGAGTGAGTTGCCGTTCCCTTCTCCTGGGGATCTTCCCGACCCAGTCATCAAATACATTATCTCTGGCATCTCCTGCATTGCCAGGTGGATTCGTGACTGCTGAGCCACTGTGGAAGCTAAGAAAAACAGAAAAAAAGAAAAACGACAAAAATTACTGATATCAGAAATTTTTAAAACTGTAACCACAAGATGCCATGGACAATAAAAGGATAATAAAGTTCATCTGGACTATTTTTTCTAGATTCCACAAGCATGTTAATATGTTTGTTTCTGTCTGACCTACTTTACTCTGTATGACAGACTCTAGGTCCATCCACATCTCACAAATCACCCAATCTTGTTCCTTTTAGTAGCTGCATAATATTCCACTGTATATATGTATCACATGGAAACAGCAAGAGACTTCACTTCCTTGGGCTGTGAAATCACTGCAGATGTGACTGCAGCCATGAAATCAAAAGACCCTTGACCCTTGGAAGAAAAGCTATGACCAACCTAGACAGCATACTAAAAAGCAGAGACATTACTTTGCCAACAAAGGTCCATCTATTCAAAGCTATGGTTTTTCCAGTGGTCATGTATGGATGTAAGAGTTGCACCAGAAAGAAAGCTGAGCATCGAAGAACTGATGCTTTTGAACTGTAGTGTTGGAGAAGACTCCTGAGAGTCCCTTGGACTGCATGGAGATCAAACAAGTCCATCCTAAAGGATATTCATTGGAAGCACTGATGCTGAAACTGAAACTCCAATACTTTGGCCACCTGATGCAAAGAATTGACTCATTGGAAAAAGACCCTGTTGCTGGGAAAGATTGAAGGCCGGAGGAGAATGGGACAACAGAAGTTGAAATGGTTGCATGGCATCACCGACTCAATGGACATGAGTTTGAGCAAGCTCCAGGAGTTGGTAATGGACAGGGAGGCCTGGCGTGCTACAGTCCATGGGGTCACAAACAGCTGGACAGGACTGAGTGACTGAACTCACTGACCACATCTTCTTTATCCATTCATCTGCAGGAACAGACACAGATGTAGAGAAATGGACATGTGGGCAAAGGTGAGGGAAAGAGAGGGTGGGATGAATCAGGAGATTAGGACTAACATATACACACTATTATGTGTAAAATGGGCTTCCCTTGTGGCTCAGTTGGTGAAGAATCTGCCTGCAATGCGGGAGACCCAGGTTCAATCCCTGGGTTGGGAAGATCCCCTGGAGAAGGGAAAGGCTACCCACTCCAGTATTCTGGCATGGACAATTCCATGAACTATACAGTCCATGGGGTCGCAAAGAGTCGGACACGACTGAGCAACTTTCACTCACTCACACTCGTGTAAAACAGATAGCTAGTAGGAGCCTGCAATAAAGCGCTGGGAGCCCAGCTCACTGCTCTTGTGTTGACATAGAAGAGTGGGATGGGGCAGGGAGGAAGCGAGGTCCAAGAGGGAAGACATGTGCATACATATAGATGATTTACTTCACTATATACTAGAAATTAACGCAACATTGTAAAGCAACTTTTTTCCAATAAAAAAGTAAAAAGAAAAATAAAAGGATAATGAAATAATACTAAAACAACTCTATGCCCAATAATTTGACAACTTAGATGAAATTAACTAATTTCTTGAAAAACACAATCTGCCAAAATTCACACAAGAAGAAACTGACAATCTTGTTATGGCTCTATCTTTTCAAGAAACTGAAGGCAGTAATGAATAGCCTTCCAAAACAGAAAGCACTAAATCCAGATGGGAAAACAGGTGGGTCCTACCAGACCCTTAAGAAAGAAATTATGCCAGTTCTATACCATTTCTTTCAGAGGAGAGAAGCAGAGGGAATAATTCCCAGATCATTCTATGAGGCCAGTGTTCTCCTAATACCAAAACCAGATGCAGACATCACATATGAATGGGGGGCAAATTTCAGGGCCTAACACAAAGAGTTTTTAAAAAAGAAAAAATAATAATACCTACCTTATAGAGTGGTTATATAATAAGTGATAAAGTGAGGTAAAGATCTGAGCAGGGAGCCCCACCACCACCCACAGTAAAGAACAGCCAGCCCCAACCCATGCTCACAGCTTGCTCTGCAAGGCGGGCGTGTTGACTACATGCTTTGGGACCATTAACCATGATGCATGAAGAACACAGTTTACACTGCAGTGAAGTCACCTGGGCATGGAGGCAGGACGGGGCAGGGATGGGGGGCACTTGATCAATTAACGCATTAGTTTCCACTCTAGTCAGTGGGAAAGGAACATTGCTCCGTCACCTCCCTGAGCATCGAGCATCGGTTCAGATGCTCAGAGGCCATGTGGACATCTCCATGTGTAAATCTTCCCTTCCTGTCTCTTGCCCACATTTGCTTAGGTTGTCTGGGTTTTACTGTTGGTTTGCAGGAGCTCTTCATATATTTTGAACAAGCCCTTTGTTAGGAACTGTACTGCAATGTTCCCCCATCTACAGCTCAACTGTTCACTTTGTCTTGAGCTGGGTGTCTTTATAGCCTTTATTTGTGTAGATGAGAAACATGGAGGCAGGTGCATTAAACCAGTTTCCCCCAGCTCCCATGTCTTAGAGGGCAGAACCAGGGCCCCTTCCTGAATGTCTGAAGTAGGGACTCTCCATGGCTCTGGGGTGAATCCCACTCTGCCCCACTTGGAGGGCCAGCCCAGGGAGGGCCCGTCACCTCCATGAGCCTCAGTGTATTTACCGGCAACTGAACACAAGACCCTCCTCTCTGGAACATTCAGAGGACTTGGTGGAATATAAATGCCGTGCTCAAAGCTGGCTCTCAATGAAAGGCATCCTTGGGGCATTATTATGATCATCAGTAAGACGCTAAGTAAAGAAAAAAATCCAGCCAACTGCTTCAAATGTCCTTTCATGGTAGGTTGGTGGTTTTCCTGTCTCAGCAAGGACTCCAGCAGATTCCTTCAACATTTATTTAACTGCTCTGGACACAGCTGGAGACAGAACTGAGCCTCCAAGTGACAGGATAAATTAAGTCTCAGTAAAATAAAAGCTAAAGTTGAGTCAAAGGAAATAAAAAATAAAATAAAAAATAAAAAAAACAAGCAAAACCAACAGCACTGGCCAAGGGCTGCTGGCTGGAGCCATCTCCTGGGTCCCCACACAGGCACCTTCATACAGGAAGCCTCCACCTGCCTTCTGACCCCAAGTGCCCTTGAGGGGTACAGAATCGGCTCTGTGCTGCCAGGACGCAAGCCAGTCCTCAGCGGAGCAGAAGACACTGTGGTGCAGGGCAGACTCCCGCTGAATACACCCCCCACAAACCCGGACAAAGCCCGCTCCACTCGCATGGCTCAGCCAGGCCCCAGCGCTGTCTCTCCAGGGTCCAGGCTCAGGGATCCAGCCAGAAATCAGTCCCTCCTTCACAGCTGCTGGTCCTTGATGATGAAGGCCAGGCGTTCCTGCTCCGCTTCAGCTGCAGACCGGGAACCAGCTTGGGGCAGACACAGGAGACGGGAGGAAAAGCCTTCCAAGCACGGCCCTCCACCCAGCGCCCCTCATGGCTCGGGCCCCCTCTCCCGCCCTGCTGGCCACCCGCTCTCCCACCTCAAGGCCCCAGACACACCGGGGCAGCTCTCCTGCCCTCTCCTGAGCCCTCTTCTCCCACTCACCTCAAGGTCTGGGTTCCCCACAAGGGCCTCCTCCAGAGAGGGGCTGGCCCCCAACTGCCTGACCTCACACCTACCCCCAAACCACCCCCACCTGCCCTACAACTCCCCACACCTGCCCCCACACCTGCCCCCCCCCCTCCCCCACCCCTCCCCCCCCCACCTGCCCCCATATCTGTCCCCCCGCCACCTGTACACTGTGTTTTCACAGGCCCTTCATTCACTGTCCTTCCCCTCAGGGCTGGGAGCTCCATCTTTTCTGGAACATTCAAACACGCACATGTGATCATATACACACACACGTGTGTCATCACAGCCTGTGGGCCAAGGTGGGTGCAGAGGAGGTGTCCCTACACACATGCATTTGTTGTTGTTCAGTCACTAAGTCATTATCTCTTTTGCGACCCCATGGACTACCGCCCACCAGGCCCCTCCATCCACAGGATTCTCCAGGCAAGAATACTGGAGTGGGTTGCCATTCCCTTCTCCAGGGGATCTTTCAAGCCCACGTCTCTTGCATTGGCAGATGGATTCTTTACCCCTGAGCCATCAGGGAAGCCCCTTGCACACATGCATGGCAGTGTTAGTTGCTCAGTCATGCCTCTTTGTGACACCGTGGATTGTAGCCTCTGTCCATGAGATTCTCCAGGCAAGAACCATGGAGTGGGTTGCCATTCCCATCTCCAGGGGATCTTCCTGACCCTGGAATTGAACCCTGGTCTCCTGCACTACAGGCAGATTCTTTACCATCTGAGCCACAAGGACGTCCTGCACACATGCATACTCACCCTACATACACCTTCACATACCCAGTGAAAGGCAAGTCCTGTACATCAGTTCAGTTCAGTCGCTCAGTCATGTCTCTTTGCGACCCCATGAACCGCAGCACACCAGGACTCCCTATCCATCACAAACTCCTGGAGTTCACCCAAACTCATGTCCATTGAGTCGGTGATGCCATCCAACCATCTCATGCTGTCATCCCCTTCTCCTCCCACCTTCAATCTTCCCCAGCATCAGGCAGCGTCTTTTCAAATGAGTCAGCTCTTTACATGAGGTGGCCAAAGTACTGGAGCTTCAGCTTCAACATCAGTCCTTCCAATGAACACCCAGGACTGATCTCCATTAGGATGGGCTGGTTGGATCTCCTTGCAGTCCAAGGGACTCTCAAGAGTCTTCTCCAACACCACAGTTCAAAAGCATCAATTCTTCTGAGCTCAGCTTTCTTTACAGTCCAACTCTCACATAAATACATTACTGGAAAAACCATAGCTTTGACTAGACAGACCTTTGTTGGCAAAGTAACGTCTCTAATTTTTTTTTTCATTTATTTTTATTAGTTTGAGGCTAATTACTTTACAATATTGCAAAACAGAAAAGAGACACAGATGTATAGAACAGACTTTTGGATTCTATGGGAGAAGGTGAGGGTGGGAATGATCTGAGAGAATAGCATTGAAACATGAATATTATCAAGTGTGAAACAGACTGCCAGCCAGGCTGGATGCATGAGACAAGTGCTCAGGGCTGGTGCACTGGGAAGACCCAGAGGGGTGGGATGGGGAAGGAGATGGGAGGGGGGTTCAGGATGGGGAACACATGTAAATCCATGGCTGATTCATGTCAATGTATGGCAAAAATCTCTAATTTTTAATATGCTGTCTAGGTTGGTCATAACTTTTCTTCCAAGGAGTAACTGTCTTTTAATTTCACGGCTGCAATCACCATCTGCAGTGATTTTGGAGTCCAAAAAAAAGAGTCTGTACCTCAGATGAACAGGCATAAATGTGCCAGGTAACAGCCCCGCTCCTGCCTCTCAGCTCCCCACCCACAGGGACCCGTGTAATCCCCTCCAGGTCCAAGGCCACTCTGTAGGGGACGTAGGGCTCCCCGAGGTGTGCCTGCACCATCACTTCCTCATCCGTGATCACTCATTCTGTTTCCATATTGTTTCCCGGAGCAAAAACACTAGAATCAACATCATGTCTGGGTTCTGCCGCGTCTCCAGTCTTCATTACCGTCACTGCGTCTCTTCCAAAGAGACCACGACACCCCAGAGTCCCACCCCACCCCCACCAGCATGGGCATCCCTCATCACTCAAAGCCTCTGCCCTCCAGCAAGCAAAGTGACGTCCTGCTGGCTTAATGGACGTTTTGCCGACTTCCTGTGACCCTGAGCACCTCTAAGTGCCCCTGGCCGTCTGAGTTGGTTCTGTGAACTGGTGTCTCGGTAAGCACTGGTCTCCAGCGCGCACCTCCTTCGTGCCAGTCTGTAAAAGTTCTCTGCGTCAGCAAATGTTAACAGATCAGCCCTTTGGGACCCAGGTTTCCTGTCTTCCTTCCTAATCTGCTGAGTGTCTCCTGGCTTCGTTCTTGGTCTCAGTGAGAGAACGCAGCCCTTGACCAAGTGCTGGCACCCCTCTGCCCCCCAAATGCTGGGTGACTTGGGGCAAGTCAAGTGTGCGACAAAAAGACAGCGTTTCCAAGGACAGGAACTCAATGGGCAGGAGCCCTGGCCGCTGGCCTCTTGAGGGACAAAGGGGCTTTTCATTCCAGCACCTTTTTCTCATTTTGACATCAAGCAGAACTCACGGCAGTCAA
The DNA here is from genome assembly GCA_020226075.1 of Hydropotes inermis. Taxonomy (NCBI): domain Eukaryota; kingdom Metazoa; phylum Chordata; class Mammalia; order Artiodactyla; family Cervidae; genus Hydropotes; species Hydropotes inermis. The sequence goes on from CM035269.1 coordinate 111,982,668, forward strand.
TTTTCCGTCAATAATGCTGCTTCCTGACAGTGTCACCTGCTTTGGAAGTGTCCCTAACCCAGCAGCTCGCGTGTGTGGCGGTAAGCCTCCTCTCCCAGCGGTCTCCTGAACCCTGATAAAGCGCGTAAGCCTCCTTCCACTCAAACAAGGGGCCAGGGCAAAGGCTGAGGGACAAATGGTTTCCCTCTACCCAGGAAGACCAAAAACTCTAAGGGCAGGGAGAGCAGATGTTTCCTCCAAAGGCCTCCACTAGTCTTCACAGCTCAGAGCATCGAAACAGCTCTTTCTCCAACTTCCTCCCCAAACCCAAATTCCCAAGAGCCTAAGCCCAATAACCCACATGCTTGTTCACGTGGTTCTGACAGGCTCCCTGCATTAGGAACTCACTTCCAAAAACCTGCAATTCAACATGGATCCAGACACCCCACCTTAGCAGACAATACTCTCCAAGTCAGTCCCTGCCATGGCCACGAGCGAGGATCCTCCTCCGAGCACCTTCCCTCATCCGAAAGGGCCTTCCCAATCCTGAGGTCTGAATGGGCACGGCCCTCACGGCTCACAGACCGAAGCGCAGCCACTGCTGACAGCCAAACACCCAGTCCTTCCCCACAGAGCCTTCCAGGCCTGCTCCAAGGAGCCCCCTGAGGAAGCTGGACTGCCCGGTACACGACCTCAAGAACAGGCCCTAAGACGCCTCTCCCTGGAGTCAGGCTGTGCGGCTCCTGCTAGAGGCCCTGCCATTGAGTCTGACATGGAAGCAGCATTGGGTCCCAGGGCAGGGCCTCCCGTGATGGGCCCCTAGGCCCTCCTAACCTGGCCTTTCCCAGGATGCTGCCCTCGTGTTGGCCCCTTGAACTGCTCTGGACAACTGGTCCTCCCACCTGGGGGCCGGTCCACCTGGAGGGGCATGCAAAGAGCAGAAGCCTGCTCAGCACTCACGAGATGATGCTTTGCTCTGTTTAAAATCTCACCTGTTTCTCAGTAAAAACGGCTCTTTCATAGCCAGGCCGTCAAGCTGCTCCATTTGGTGGTTCTCACAGCAAGAGGGAACAGCCTGACTCATCTAAGTGGCTCTACTCTGCTCAGGGCTGTGGGAACCACCAAGTCGTGTGCCCGGGGTGTTCCTGATCGAAGATACATTCAAGACTGATGTGAGATCCAAGTGTTCACAGCCATCATCAATTGCTGAGCTGGACCAGTAAGAAGCTGCCCCCAGAGACACTAGGCTCTCCTCTGAAATGGACCAAGGCACGCATTTCTCAGGTGGGCGGCTTCTTCTTCAGTCATTACCAAGCTACCTGTTTCCTGAAGCCTCAGGTCTGGGGGCAGCAGCTGCTCTGATGTCAGAGCCAGAGAGCACGAGGCCCACAGGGGTAGGACACGGGGCAGGAGAAGGTCTCACAAAAGCACCACCTCAGCAACTGTGAGCTGTCAGAATCACTCAAGGTCACAATGCAAAAAGCGCACTGTGTGTTTCTATGTGGAGACCTGTTTCTCTTAGCATGCAACACACACAGCGGCATACATACACACGAGATGTCCAGGGATCACAACATTCACTCAAAATGCAAGAAGCAAAGTTACCCTGCAAGTAATAACATCACTTTATTTTAACTGAAGTTAAGGACAAAAGCTGGCCATATTCAGAGTTTAACAGGCCTCCTCCAGATGATTAAAACCTTCTCTTTCTTGCCTAATCATCTCCTAAATTCTAGAAATTCCCACAAGTTCTCTGGAACCACCTGAAATTGTCCTTTAAGGAGACCCACCACACCAACAGGTGGCGAAGCTTGACCAAATGCACCGCTGGACACACCTCACTGGATATCATCATCGTCAAAGAGATCTTCAAAATCTACAAAATGAACAAAACCACAAATTGAGGATCACACAAGGTCAGTAACTGAGGACATAACATAAAGGGGTTATGCGGTCGTTCAAACCAGAGAGAAAACAGAAGACAATCTGATCAACGACTTCCCGGTAACGGGCTCTCAGCTTTGCCCAACTGGGGCTGACGCGGCCCAAGAGGACAGTGGTCCAGTGGGCACCTTCAATCTGTTTCCATTCAGATGGCGACCTCGAGAACACACGCAGCAGGCTCTGGACCCTGCGGGCGACCCTCACAGCCAGGACCGTGAGGGCAGCGCCCACACCTGTGAGCACGGCCAGGGCCCCCCTCGTGTGGACGCTGCGTGGAGGTGAAGGGGCAGCTGACAGAAACCCCCGGAGGCTTGCAGCCTGAGAGAGGAAACGCAGGGGGGCCAGGAGGAAGGTGGTGGAGGGAGGGAACGCTGTGAGAACTCAAGAGCCCGTGAGAGGCTCCCGTTAAGAGTCGGACCTATAGTTAGCTTGAAAATCACAGCCCAAGCCCATTCCCACTGGAAGGGTGCACCGCGTCTGCAAGGGGTAAAACCTAGTTCAGGGTTACCGTGTCCTTCCGTGTCCTTCTGCGTAAATCTTCTGAACTTCCCCCACAGGCATGTGTTACCTTCACAGTGAGGGAGAGAACACTAAAATCCTGCTCACGTGTACCATGCACCGCGGAGGTGCAGAGTAAACGAACCAGAAAGAGGGCCACCAGTCCCCACACGGCTGCTTCTGGGAACGTGCAGGGACCCTGCCCCCACCCGTCCCCCCAGCACCCGCCTCCTCTCGGGGCCTGGCCTGGCCTGTGGTCCTGCAGCCCGGACCGTGCAGATGCCGCATCCTGAGACCTGCCCTGGAGGCACTATGCCCGCCCATCAGGCTCCCGAACCCAGCTGTCCTGGCCCGCCCCCTCTCAGGCGCTGCTGTTTTCTAAGACGTGAGTGAGGACAGCAGGCACGCTTCAGGGCTAGAACCCACTGCCTGGGGGACAAGAGACCATCAAAACCATCTGTTCGGTGAGTGAAAAGGGCTCAGGACAAGCCCCATCACACGTCACTGGGCTTCCTGGCAGGGAACCGCTTCCCGCACGCTGGAGCCCTCACAACCAGCCGGGCAGCGTGCCGGAGCTCCTTCCCTTTTCTGCCAGAATCGGCCTCTGAGGGAGAAAGGCCCTCAAGCACCCCTGTGCTCATCAGGCAGGGCGGCCTGGGTCCCTCCCGCAGAAGCTTCTGTCAGAACTAAAGGGCTGCTGCTGAAAATCCGTGAACGTGAACCCTAGATACAGCCAACTGCCTCCAAGCCCCCAGGCTGGCAGGAGGAGTGGAAGTGGGTCATGCCGGGTTGGCGAGCACACACCCCTGCCCAGGTGAGGCTCACAGGTGGCTCCGGAGAACGCTCAGACTGCTGCACCCCATGCCCCCCACACCCACTCCCCTAGAGAACTGAAATGCTACTCAGTTCCGGGGGCCCAAATGTCACCTCCTGTCCTCATGAAGCAGCCTGGCTTCTCTGTTGAGCCAACAGGGGCCTGGACAGAACAGAGAAAATAGGCTCGGGTGTGAGAGTGGTCTGGGGCCAGCAAAACCCAACAGGGCAAGGTAGCATCCTGGCTGCCACTGACCAGCGACCAAAGTCCTTTATAGTGACAGGCACCCTGCATGAAAGAAGGACGACGAGGGAGAAACCACCACTGAACTCTCCTGAGAAAGCAGTCCTATGCTTCTACCCAGGATTTAACCCTCGGTAAGGGCTAACAAATCTGCAGGAAAAACACCCTAAGAAATCAGAAGGCCGCAAGAGAAATACCCCCTCAAACGTGGATGAAGACTTCCTATAAAGTTCTTTTTTCACTGTTATTTCGTAAAACTCCACCCATGTTCCTCAAAGGAGCACTGAACTCGAACACAACAGCTGCTGGTCTCAGAGAAGAGGCAGGGGAAGCAGGAGAGTGGCTGTCACTCTGCACAGGCACCCAGGGCGAGCACCCAGGCGAACGGACAGGAGCACAATCGTCAGGGGTGCGGACAGAGCCCGGCCGGCGGACCTCGCCCCAGTCTCGGGCTCAGACTCCACACTTGGCACGTGGGACAGGAGCACCTCTCCCTCCTGAAAACCAGGGCTGCCCATTTCCCACAGCTGCACCACAGTCCAAGAATGACAGAGGGCCTGGCCACGACCCCACGTCACTCATCTCGCAAAGCCACTCCACCCCATAACCTGCAGAAGAAACACAGGCTGAAACTGGTAGGCCAATCCCAGTGTCCTTACCATTGAAAAAGTCTGCGTGAACTGCCTTTTCATTGGCTGCCAAGTCCATCAGGAGCCCAGTGCTGCCTCCTGCCTGGGAGGGAAGGAAAGGTTATGTCAGAGGGGTTTTCAGAGAGAATGAAGGATAAGTGCCTCACAGGCTCCACACCATTGCTGGGCAGAAACTGTCCAGGTCAGGGACCAAGTTCAGTCCAGGGAAGGAAGTGGCTGGAGCAGGGGTGAGGGAGGCAGCATTTGGAGGAATGATGGGAAGGTCCCTGGGTCTTGGGTTCCTAGGCCCGTCCATGCTGTTTACAGAGACTCCTGCCTGGACGGCAGCTCTCCTGCACACACCGCGGGCAGGGGCTGCTGTCCCCACTGTGTCCTCTGCCTGGCCACAGAGGCCCCAACGGAGCCCAGCGATCCGCTGCTCTCGACACCCCCTGCTTCTTCCAAGGAGTAAGCCGTTTCCCCTGAGAAACTGACCTGCTCACCTGGGCTTCTGGTGGGGGTGTCATCACGGGCCACCCCTCAACGCAGGCAGTAAAACAAGGTCAGGATCAAAGCTGGGCGGCGTCCCGAGGACTCTGAGTCTCTCAGGTCACACGGGGACACTAGAGCAGAGGCCTCTGGGGGCGGCACCCCGGCCAGCCCAACACCCCTCAGGCTGTCTGTCCACCTCTTCCGGCTCAGACAGCTGAGCACCTCCTGAGTCCCCCACAGAGCGGCGGGAGGCTGCTCTCAGCAGCCAGGGTTCTCACAGGCCTCCTCCTCTCCTCAGTTAGCGAGCATCCCCCACCACCCTGCACCCCACTGGAAGCCTTCCTCCCTGGAGGCCTGGCCTTCATTGAGAACCTCTTCCGGTCTCCTGTTCCTCGGTTCACCCCACCCTACTCTCTCTGCCGATCTGCGGAGCCCATCACCCCCAAAGGAGAGGCTTCCAGGGGCCCCACACCTGCCTCAGGCAGTGCCTGGAGCGCTGAGAAGCAGCGTGAGTGCAGGGGCGACAGCCTCCTGGAGGGGGTATAGAGAGCCCGCCCACCCAGGACAGCGGGAAGCAATTCAAGATCCGGGCCCCCGCCCCTACCTCCCCCCATCTCCCGGCTCCACCCCCTGAGCATCTCTCAGGCGCCTAAAGGCCTGACCAGCACGTTAAGCCAGATGACCTTGCCTTCCCTTAAACGGCCACCCCCGTCCCCATCCACCCAGCACGGCCTCCGGCTGCAGTCAGCTGCACTCCTAAGGCTTTGCTGGGCCACCCCTACGCCCCGGGAGGGCTTCTATCAACCTGCACCGCCAATCTCCCCATACCCTCGGGGCTGGCAATGACTCTCTCTGTGGCTATCTCCAGGAGCACGGAGGCTGGGGCTGTACCCCTGCCCCGGGTTGTTAAGAAAGAGAAACGGAGGCCCTGACCCTGGAGACCACGGAACACCAGCACCACAGGAACTTCTTGTAACACACAGGAGCGGTGGAGGCAGAAACGCTACACCGGGCACCGCGCTGCGCACTGCCCCCACAAACGGCCCTCTCCCCGCTCCCCGGCGGGAGCCCGCTTCCCTCCCGAGCCCCGCCGTCAGCCGGACCCTCGCCTCCCCGCCTCCCAAACCGCGGCTCGCCCCCGCCGCCCAGCAGCATGCCCTCCACGGCGGGGCCCACACCCAGGGGTGCCCTCCAGGAGGCGGGCACCGACGCTCACCTCAGCCCCGGCCGCCGCCCATAGGCTTCCCAGGGGCCCAGCGCTAAGACAGGCACCGCGGGGAGGGCGAGCGCTGGGCCCTGCAGGCCGCTGCCTTCTCTCGGCGCGGCCCCGAAGCGCGCCCGAGACCCGGCCGTGGAGCCGCTCCCGCCCGGCTCGGCGCGGCCCGCCTCACCTCGTCCAAGTCCACATACGGCCCGGCGCCCTCGGGAAACATCTCGTCCACAGCAGGCTTCATCTTCTCACGCAGTCCCGGCGTCCCCGGCGTCCCCGGCTCACTTCCGGCCCGCTGACTGCCTCTTCCGGTGCGTGCCCCGTCATGGCACGTCTAGACGCTGGAGGGCGGCCGACTCTATGGTTCCCCTTCTCCTCAACACCAACACCACCATTTGGCGAGTCTAGACTCCGGAAGAACTTCAACTCTATGGCCTCCTCCTGTCTTGACTAGGGCCGGTTGGGGGAGGACAGTCCTGGTCTGGCCTGGGGTGGACAGGGTCTTGGCTGCCTGTCAGCACGTAAGGGAAGCCGCTTGATGACTTCACGGTGATGCAGACAGTTTGGCCCTAATGCACTGGCACAGATAGGTGCCCAAGAAATTACCCATTAAAAATGCGAGTGGTGAGCAGAGTGAAGGGCAATCAGAGAATGGAGAAAATATTTGCAAACTGTGTATCTGATAAAAGGTTAATATCCAGAATGTACAGAGACCTCCTAAAATGCAGCAACAAAAAGCAAAGTGGCCCATTAAAAAATCAGCAAAGGTCTCAAATAAACATTTCTCCAAAACAGGTTTATAAATGATCAGTAAACCCATGAAAAGATGCTCGGCTTCACTGTTCATCAGTAAAATGCAAACCAAACCATAATGAGATACCACCTCACACCATCGAGATGGCTGCTATCAGCACCCCAGAAAATAACAAGTGTTGGGGGAATGTGGGGAAATGGGAACCCTTGTGCCCTGCTGGTTGGGTGGTAAAATGGTGCAGCTGTTCTTGAAAACAGTATGGAGGTTCCTCAAAGATTAAACAGATTTGCCAAGCATTAGCCCACCAGGCTCCTCAGTCCATGGGATTCTCCAGGCAAAAATTCTGGAGTAGGTTGCCATGCCCTCCTCCAGGGAATGTTCCCAACCTGGGGATCAAAACCAAATCTCTTACATCTCCCGTGTTGGCAGGCAGGTTCTTGACCACTAGCACCACCTGGGAAGCCAGATTTGCGATATGGTCCAGCAATTCCACTTCTGGGCATATATCCAGAAGAACTGAATGCAGGGTCTCAAAGAGATAGTATCTGTACATCTATGTTCACAGCAACATCTATCACAATGGTTAAAATGTGGTTCTTCACGACGGCTAAAATGTGCAAGCAGCTCAAATAGTTATGAATCAACATATGAACGATTGAGCAAAATGCGGTGCATCCATGCAATGGACTGTTATTCAGCCTTTAAAAGGAAGGAAATTCTGACTGCTTCTGCCATGCAGAAGAACCTTGAGGACACCGTGCTCAGTGAAATCACCAAGAAGCAAATATATGATTCCACTTATATAAGGTTTGTGGAGTAATCAAATTAATAGAGACAGAAAATAGGACAGGGCTACGGGAAGAGGAATTAGTGTTTATTGAGGACAGAGTTTCGGGAAGAGGAGCTAGTCTGGAGGTGGAGGATGAGGACTGTTGCATAACAGTGTGAATGCATTTAATGCCTTTCAAAAATATCTAAGATAATAAATCTTACGTTATCTTTATTTTGTCATAAGTTTTTTTAACAAGAATATGAATGAGAAGGGAGGGCAAGAGGGTAGGGAAGGAGAGCCGGAGATGTTTGAATGACAGGTTTAGAAGTGGGTGGGCTTGGGGGTCTGGGCTGCCAAGAGTGGGGGTGGGGGAGGGGAGGGTGGCTCCAGGGAGACAGGAACTGAACAGAGGTTGAGCTGGAACTGTTGCCTGGGCCGGGCGTGGGTGGAGCAGGGAGAAGGGAGAAGCGACTGGACGTGTGGGTGAGCCTCCGGTGTCACTGCGACGCAAGTCACCTCAAGTGCCTGAGTGAGAGTCAGACCAGGGACGCTAGGGTCCGTGGCACCAACAGGCTCCCCTCCTGAGCGGTTTCAAAGCGCGGAGCCCCCATTCCCGTGGAGGGGAGAGGTGTCCAGGAGAGCTGGGCGCAGGGAAGCTAATGTTTACGGATGGGCAGAATCAGCACGGTGATGTCGCAGAGGTGGATCAAGGACAGGGGCAGACTGGGGGACCCCAAGGGCACGGGGGCTGGGGGTTGCTGCTGGTGATCACATCCAGCCCATACCCTTTGAGAGTCAAAGGGCCCTATTCATGAGTGCACCAGGACAGAGGTGTGGACGAAGAATGCGGTATCATATCGGTAAATAAACGACGTGAGGCCATCGGGCCATCAGCCTCTGCAGCTGCCCCCGACCCTGCACCCAGAGGGGATTCAGAAGGAAGAAAGGCAGGATGCTGGCCCCAAACAGCTGAGGTGCATGTCAGAGCAAGGGATTCAATAAGCCCAGATTCTTGTATCTTCCCAAACATAGAGAAGCACCAAATTCACTAACTTGAGATGTCCGGTTTTCTTTAATTAGCGGTACTCTTTTTTCATGTTCCAGCTACCTAGTCTTCTTTGGTAAAAACTCCTATATATTCTGGCTCTCCCTTACCTCTTCAGGACAGCCTGTCAAGGTGATCTGAGAGGCTGTCTCCCCAGCTTAAGGTGTCAGTATGTCTGTCATACTAAGATTGTGGCATCCAGTCCCATCCTTTTGTTTACATAGACAGGGAAAAAGTGGAAGCAATGACAGATTTTATTTTCTTGAGTTCCAAAATCACTATGGACTGTGACTGGAGCTATGATATTAAAAGACGCTTGTTCCTTGGAAGGAAAGCTGTGACAAACCTAGACAGCGTTTTAAAAAGCAGAGACATCACTTGTTGATAAAGGTCCATCTAGTCAAAGCTATGATTTTTTCCAGTAGTCATGTATGGATATGAGAGTTGGACCATAAAAAAGGCTGAACACCCAAGAATTGCTACTTTCGAACTGTGGTGTTGGAGACGACTCTTGAGAGACCCTTGGACAGCAAGGAGATCCCACCAGTCAATCCTGAAGGAAATTGACCCTGGATATTCACTAGAAGCACTAAATCTGAAGCTGAAGTTCCAAGACTTGGGCCACCTGATGTGAAGAACCGACACATGGATAAGACCCTAAGACTGGAAAAGATTGAAGGTAAAAAAAGCAGGTGGTAGAGGATGAGATGGTTAGATAACATCACTGACTTAATGGACATAAATCTGAGCAAACTCTGGGAGATAGTGAAGGACAGGGGAGCCTGGTGTGCTGCAGTCCATGGGGTTGCAAAGGGTCAGACACAACTTAGCAACTGAACAACAGCAACATGTCTGCCAGATAAAACACAGTTCTCAACTTTTACATTATGCACTTTTCTCAGTCAGCATGGGCACTGGCTGCTGGGCACAGTGGGCGTGTGGTCCCCCAGCCATCATCAACTGAGGCAGGGACAAGAAGACAGTGGCTGTGGGTGGTGCTTGTCAGTGAAGCGGGCTGTGGGGCGGGAAGTGGGGTGTCTGACTGTGGGGGGAGACTGGAGGGGTGCACAGAGGAGAAATGAAGCTGTGTGTGTGCTCAGGTGAACCGGGAGGGTCACAGCCAAGTCTGAGTCCTAAGCAGGGAGTGAGCTGCTCCTGGGCCACAGGCAGGCAGGTAGGGTGTCTGCCAAGGGTGGCTTGGGGATGGGAGTTTCTTCTGAGAACAGGAGGAGGGCAACTAGGCCTTGAAGACACGGAATGCAGCTGTGTGTCCTGAGTAGCTGTGGGTGTGTCCGAGGGGGGACACAGCTCTAGCCAGGGCACCCCAGGACCTTCCTTTGGAGGCACGTGGGGTGGGGGGTCCTTGGAGCAGCCTACGGGGGAATCTGGGGCCTTCACTCTCCAATGCTCGGCGTGACTGGGAGCACGAACATCCTAGTGGCATGTAAATGACCACGCACACACACGTACACATTTATGAATTAACACACAGGTCAGTGCCATGGGAAGCCTGCTGTCCAGAGGGGCAAAGGTGCCTTTTGTCTGGTGTGTTTGGTTGAGGCCCAGTTGCCACAGGTGGGCTATCACAGGAGCCAGGAATTTTTGTGTCTGCAGTTAACTTACCCCAGAGAAGGCAATGGCAACCCACTCCAGTACTCCTGCCTGGAGAATCCCATGGATGGAGGAGCCTGGTAGGCTACAGTCCATGGGGTCACCAAGAGTCGGACACAACTGAGCAACTTCACTTTCACTTTTCACTTTCATGCATTGGAAAAGGAAATGGCAACCCACTCCAGTATTCTTGCCTGGAGAATTCCAGGGACAGAGGAGCCTGTTGGGCTGCTGTCTACGGGGCTGCACAGACTCAGACATGACTGATGTGACTTAGCAGCAGCACTTAACTTACAGAAACCAAACTCTAGCTCAGGGGAGAAAAGAAACAAAGCATGCATTGGCTTCTCCCAAATCGACTGGCTAGGCCAACAGACTTTCTCTTGAGAATTTATGCTGGGGCACGGAAGGGAAGCTTCCCGTTGACCACAGGAGGTGGAGCAGAGGGGAAGGCAAGAAGCCTCGCTGCATACCTGGAGCCAGTGGGTGGCCCCGAGGCCGCCGCCTGGACACCACAGCCACCTCCCCCCTCACCCTTCCGGGGCCCCTCCCCGCCTGGCCTGGTGTCTGTGCCAGAGGCGGGGAGGCAGCTCTCAGACTGACCTTCCTGGTTCATACGCTAAAGGGCAGACCTTGAAACTGCACAAGGATAAATTCATTTCCATCACATATTTTCACAGAACATAATGTGCAGCACATAAGTTTCACGAGACCTTATACAATTCTTATTACATGTGCTAGTTTCTGTGGTTAAATGCTAGCACAAAAACTAGTGTCTAAAGTTAAATGGGCTTCCCAGGTGGCTCAGGGGTAAACAATCTGCAGGAGGCACAGGTTCAGTTCCTGGGTTGGGAAGATCCCCTGGAGGAGGAAATGGCAACCCGCTCCAGTATTCTTGCCTGGGAAATCCCATGGACAGAGGAGTCTGACGGGCTGCAGTCCATGGGGTCGAAAAAGAGTCAGACATGACTTAACAACAGCAAAAAAGTTAAATGGTAAGCACTTTCTGTTATTTTACCGTAAAAGAAAAGCTGGTTGCAGCCCATGAAACCGATTTCTTCACTGTCTGAGCAAGTGTGACCTGCAGCTCTTGCACCTGGGCGGTGGGGTCCCCGCCACAGAGCAGCTGTCCGGGCGGGAGGACAGCCCCTGACACCCCGTCCGTGCTGTCTGTGAGACCGTCCGCTCCTCGGTGCCCAAGATGGGCAGCCCACTCCCCCCACCCCCGAGTCCCTGAGCCTGCAGCGCTGGCGGTCACAGTCTGGGGGCCTTCTGCTTGCAGACCCAGTGCCCAAGCTCCTGGAGACCCTCAAAGACCAGCTGCCCCAGGGTGATCTCAGCATGCCCGGTGGTGCCTGGGCAAGGCCTCCAGTCCGGGGTGGTCACTGCAGGTCTGCTCACTGCCCAGCTTGGTGGCCAAAGGCAGGGGCCCTAGGGCAAGCCTGTCTGGACAGGATCTGGGTTCTGTCAACAAGTCAAGCAGTTGCCTGGTGTCTGTGTGCCTCAGTTTCCCCACCTGCGTCCCAGGGCCCCTCCTAGGTTCAGCATGAGGATGGGGGAGAATTGCAGCTGGTGCTCGGTGGACAGAGCATATTGTCTGAGCTCCCTGCCAGTCAAGAGGGGCCAGGCTGGGTCATCAAGCGAGAGGAAGAGGGGCTGAGCAGAGCCACTTCTCCAAAGTAAACCGAGAACGGCAGCGGGTATGGTGCACTCGAGTCAGGAGTTTATTAAGGCTGAGGCCACCCAGCTCCCGTGGAGCAGGGGGCCCTGGCCCGCATACTCACTCCTCCCTATAGGGGACATGGAAGCCCAGGGTGGACCCCAGGGGGAAGTGGGCGAAGAAGGTGCGGGCCATGTCTTCCAGCTGGGGGTAGGCTCCCAGGGCCTGGAAGTGCTGCACGTAGTTCCAGAAGTCAGACGTGGAGAAAGGCCAGTAGGGCATGGCCGGCAGCTCGGCGTAGGGGTCTGGAGGGAGGCACACGGCTCAGGGGCTGGGCCAGCCCGCGGCGCCCGGGGTGCAGCGCCTGATCATCCGGGGAGAGGGCTGACTCGGCCCCACCCCTCAGAGCCCCTGGCGGGGGGCAGAGGAGGAGAGAGGGGCCAGGGGAGGGGGTCTGGCCCCATCGTCATGAGCAGGGTGGAAACACCGTGGTGGGATGTGGGGGCATCCGAGGGGGGACCCCAGAGGAGACCCTGGCCCCCAGGCCTGGAATCTGGACACTCTGCCCCGAGATGGGGAGTCTGAGGTGGGAGTGCCCGGTCCTGGGGGCCGCAGGGTCCCTCCTGCGGTGTGTCCCCAGGGAAGAGGCTCCAGTCCCTCTCCTCGTGGGACTCGACCTCCAGCCAACCCAGGGCTTCCACTTCAGCAGCCTGGGCCAGAGGTCGACTTCCACCAGGGCCCCGTCTGCTGGGACCGGACACCCAGACCAGAAACAGGACCCACGCCACCCACAAGACCAGAGACGAGAGCGGTGCGGTACCTCCCTCCTCCTGAACCGGCTTGGCCCCTGCGAGGGAAGGGAGAGCAGTCACCCTGAGGCCCCCGGGCGGGACCCCACCGCCCACCGGGACAGCACAGGATGTCAGGCGGCCCGCACCTGCCAGAGGCGCCAGCAGGAGACAGAGCGCCAGCCCGGGCAGCAGGCGGGCCGGCATCTCCCCCAGCAACCGATGTGCTCAGGTCCACCTGCGGCCGGAGGAAGCCAGACGGGTGAGACCACCCAGGCCCCGGACCCCCGCCTTCCCCGCCACCCTCGGACCCCCGCCTCCCCCCGCCACCCCCAAACCCACACTTGCCCCCAGCCACGCCCGGACCCCCGCTTCCCCTGCCACCTCCAGGCGGGCACCTCCTGGGAAAACAGCTCCGGTAACAAGACACGATCTCAGTGTTCTCATGGCAACTCCGATGTCAGTGGCCTCATCCTTCTGGGGCTAAACCCACGATTCAGAATCGGGTGGCCTTATCTCTCTGAACTACTTAAGGATGGACCCGGGCGTCTGCCCTCCTGGTAGTTACCTTGCAGCTGCTCTTGTCCGACCCTGCAGCCCGAGGGGCGCCTGCTGCAGGCACTCAGACTCCTCCTTATAAAGGGCCGGGGGCGAGACGTCACCTTTGTGAGCCGTCAAACTATTTCATCCCCGCCCCGAGGACTGAGGGCGCCTGTGACCCTGGCAGACTGCCAGGAGTCCATCCACTTCTGGGAGTCTGGTCCAGAGATCAAATGGGAGAAAGTTGTCTTTGCACAGAACTAAGATTTTTTAGGACTGAATTCAACATCGTTTCCCAAAATAAACTGCTTCCTTTCTACCAGGAGAGAGACGGCCTAAGTCTGATGGGGTTGCAGGAACAGGGCCGTCACAGGGCTGCCCCAGGGACAGGCAGGCAGGACGGGACCCTTGGGGAGCCACCAGCAGCCCCTGCCCACAGGTCGCCGTTGAGCTGAGACGGCAGAAAGGGATGGTGTCTCCAGACCGGCGACCTCCAGTGTCCCTGCAGTGATGAGGTGTCTGCAGGCAAGACAGCTACTCAGGGGGTGACCATCACAGGTTCCCCAGGCATGGGGTACCACTCCCCAGACAGGGAGGAATGAGTGTTACCAAGTCCACACTCACTCTGCTGGCCAAGAGACAGGTGTTGAGGCAAGGAAAACAACTTTATTCCGAAAGCCAGCTGACCAAGAAGACAGCAGCTTAGCCCCTCAAAATAACCATCTTTTGGAGGTCTGGATGTCAGGTTCTTTTGTAGGTGAGAGATGGGGGGAGGTGAGAAGCAAAGTAAAAAGGCCATCAATCTTGCAAACTTCTCCTAGAATGGCAAGCCTCAGGCAGGGGATGTGTTGATTTCTTCCTTCCTGTCATCTACTGGTGGACCAGGTTCTGAACAAAGGCACTTTGGTTTACAGTCAGGCAAAGCATCAGGGTTCTCCAAGGCAGGCTGTTCTGTGTAATCATAATCACAAAAGCGACGGAAAGCAAGTCAAAAATTCCCAACGTGGAGTCAGAATTGGCCTCTTCTCTGCAACGGGTTGTCTTCCGGCAAAGTTTAGGGGTTCTGGTCCCAGCTTCACCAGAAGAGGCGGTCTGCTCAACCTTCCTGCCATGAGGCCACACTCCAGACCAGACCCTGGGTTTTGTTCTTGGAAATCTGGATTTTGTTGTGCCTACAGGAGAGGAATTCTCTTAGTGCAGCTGTGCTGGAGTCTTCAACTGGGCACTTGGTGACTGTATCTGGGTCCTCAGGACCACCCCCATGTTGGCTAGCCGGGGGGGGGGGCGGTGCCCGAGGACTCAGCAGAAATTCAGGACAGAGAAAGGATGCAAAGCAACATCAGTGAAAGGAAGAGGCAGGCGGGGACAGGTTGGGGACCAGGCATGAGCTTCCAGAGCCCCTCCTCACACACAACACGCCAAGCTCCCCCCGCCACCAGCCAGCAGGTGCTGTCTTCCCAGGAGCCCAGTAGACACACAGCACCTGGGGCTTTTGCTGGGGTGGGGGGGGTCACAGGCACCTGTTCCTGGGGAAGGTTCCAGAACCCCAGAGGAAGTGCTCTGCTGGCAGAAGCCTCACTCAGCACAGACATTTAGAGGCAGCGAGGCCCTCCCCATGGACCCTCCCTGGAGCTCCAGCCCAGGGCCAGCCTCAAGGGCAGCCCTCCTGAGCAGGTCGGTGGCTCTCTCAGCTCTCTCGAGGGGGCAGGTGGGCCTGCCTGTTAACTCTTTTCTGCACGGCATAGTTTCCTGGTTCTTTGTCTCCAGGGCTGGAAATTTAAGCTCTGAGCTCTGTTTTATTTTCCCACACTCTCCAGCACACCTAGAAGCTGCCAAGCCCAGTCCTTACTCCACAGCCTCACTAAAGGGCAGAAGCCACCCGGTCCCCTTCACCTCGGGGTCCCCTGCACCTCCCAGCCTCCTGCACCTCAGGGTCCCCTGCACCTCGGGGTCCCCTGCACCTCGGGGTCACCCACACCTCCCGGCCACCCGCACCTCCCAGTCACCAGCACCTCCTGCAGGCTCTTGGCTCTGGGACTTGACTTTGCACTTGGTGCTGTGGTTGACGGAGGCCCCTGACCCTGGGAACAGCAGCGTTGACGTCAGACCAGAGAGCCAGCTCCCGAGACTGTCCTGACCCGTCTGGTCCCCTGGGATGCTCTCCTAGCGCCACTACTCTGCCGATAGGGCCACTAGTAGCCTGATGGGATGGCGGGAGGAGTGGGGAGGCGGTGTGTAGGAACAGGACTTCTGTGGAGTGTGTGTAGGGGAAGCCGAGGAAGTGGAGTCTGGAAGGAGCGTGGGAAGCAGTCTCTGTGTGGCTCTCACCTCTGTGCCTTCAAGGCCCAGCATCTCAGTGGGCCTGGGACCCCAATGTTTGTGGGGGAGGCAGAGCTGGACGGCGGGCAGGGAGCGAGGACCGGCCCGCCCGGCAGCCATCCTCACCGCATGTTGTCCATCACTAATGTTGTAGTGAAAAGGAAAGAGGGGAATGAGCTTTCTCTTTCCCCTTCCTAAGAACAAAGAAGATAAAGAGCACAGTGAGCAGGCCTGAGTATTCCTAGTCTTTCTGCTTCAAGGGCTCCTAATGCTGCGTGTCTGTAACTAAGTTTGTTTTTCTACCCCCTAACGCTGCAGGAGCTACAAGTCACATTTTCTCCTTGGACTCTATGCTAAATGCATCCCCTATCTGGTGTTTACCCTTACAGCACACTTCCCCTTGTAGTTACACATCAGAGAGACAGCGGCAGAGCCACCCCAACTGCCAGAGTCAGTTCCTGGGTGACTGGCGCCAGTTTATGACTGTCTTTGAAACAAGGAAGGACTCAAGATCCTATCCCCTTTGTTCTTATCACCGACTCCTGACCGTGAGCCCTTGACTGACTTATACAAGCCCCTAGACTCCTCATGGGCAGGGTGGGGGGGCGGGCACAGTTCTTGAGGCATGAACCTACTGTGTCCCCCTCTCTGCTGGCTGAAAGTAAAATCACCTTTCTATTTCCTCCAAACTCTGTCTCTGTATTTCTTATTTGGCTTCAGTGAGCAGAGAAGGCCAAGATTTTGGTGGCAACATGAACAATTTCATGTGTGAAGACAATGTGCAAATGTCCCTATGATGTTAGGAAAAAACAAAATAAAATTACCAGTACTTATTTCACAACTGTTTACTTAACAAAAACACTCAATGTAGAAAAAGTCTACAATCAATGAGCAGTGATGATGTTGGGAGCTATGGGTATATATGCTTTTTCTTCTTTCTGGGTATAATATATTCCTTAATTTATTATTTTTAATTTAATTTTTATTTTATATTGGGGTATCATTGACTGGTGGCTCAGTGGTAAAGAATCCGTCTGCCAGTACAGGAGACTTGGTTCAATCCCTGAGTCAGGAAGATGCCCTGGAGAAGGAAATGGCAACCTGCTCCAGCACTCTTGCCTGGAGAATCCCATGGACAGAGGAGCCTGGTGGGCTACAGCCCTGGGGTCTCACAGAGTCAGACGTGGCTTGGTGACTAAACAACTGCAGCACAGTTGGTTTACAATGCTGTTAGTTTCAGGTGCTAGGTAAAGTGAGTCTTTTTCAGATTCTGTTCCCATTTAGGTTATTGCAGAGTATTGAGTAGAGTCCCCTGTGCTATACAGTAGGTCCTTGTTGATTGCCTATTATATATACAGAAGTGTGTATATGTTCATCCCAAATGCTTAATTTATCCCTCTTCCACTCCGTCCCCTTTGATACATTTGCTTACTTTTATAAAGGGGAAAAAGTCTTTGAAAAAAAGAGAAAAAACCCACCGCCAATCGCTCCCTGTTGCTCAGCATTCTGACCTGCTGGCCTGGTCAACCGTCCAGGTCCCCCATCACCACCCCCAGGTCCTCCCCACACCTTCTCTCACCTCCTGAGTTCTTCAAGCTACTCGCCTGCTGGCCTGCGCACAGACCTTCGTGGGTTCCCTGGAGGGGCCCACCTGGAGGACCGCCTCTGCAGAGCCCCCCTGGGGCCCGCTCCTCTGCCGCCGCACCCGGCAGCCGTCCCGCAGTGACCCCCGTGGGGGCTGTGCCCACCCAGCCGTGCTCGGCTCCTGTCCGGTGGGACCAGAGCCCTGCTTCTCACCGGCCCGGGACCCTGACAGAAGGAAGGCAGCTGTGATTCAGCCGGCGGGGGCCGGGGGCCCGGGACCCTGACAGAAGGAAGGCAGCTGTGATTCAGCCGGCGGGGGCCCGGGGCCCGGGACTCCCCAGGTGTCCATGCACTCGCAGGGAGGGAGGCCAAGCAGGCTGTCCACCCAGACAGTGTCAGAATCGCCAAGGGGACGTGGCAGAATGCGCCTTCCCGGGCCCTGCCTCTCAGAGTTCTGATTCTAGAGTTCAGGGGTGGTCCCAGGACGCTGCACCTCGACACTTCACCAGGGGTCCGAGCAGGTCCAGGGCCAGGCTTTGAGAGCTGCTGTCCAAAGAAGTCCTTGACCCTGGTACACACGGGGACCGCCTGCAGACTCGTGACTAGGCGGCATTTCCAGCCCCCATTCTCCTGGGGCGGACGCTAGTGTCATGGGTCAGGGACAGGGCGCAGGCCGCGGCAGGGAAATCTCTGGAGCCCGGTTGCCTACATCCGCCCCCGCCCCGCACAGGACCCTCTGAAGGTCCCCCCACCCGCCTGCTTTGAGAAGCAGCTCTGGCTGCAGGCCCTCCTGGAGGAAGTGGACAGAAGCCGCCCGTCTGCCTCCTGGGCTCACTGGGCAGAGAGAAGGGGGTGAGGGGTGCCGGCTCAGGGGTCTCACCTGGGAGCCTGCCCCTCCCCGCCTCGCCCGCACCAGGTGAGGCTGGCCGGTCGCTGCCATCAGGCGGTCTCGGGCGCCCCCTGCCGCCAGACTCAGGCACACCAAGCGCGACCGCCCCCCTGGTCTCGGGAAGGACCCGAGGGTGCCCGGGTCACGGCCCTTTCAGCTGTCCCCGCACAAGCCAGACCCTGGTTCCTTATGAAGCCCTAAAGCCACAGGTCCCCCTGGACACGGCCTTCCTGCCCTTGCTTCCTGGAGGCTCCTTCGCCCCGAGCCCCTCCCAGGACCACCCTCAGCTCAGGGTGGTCAAGACGCCCCCGCCCCCAGTCGCCGTCTTGGTCTGCTTCGGGGGGTCTCAGTCCTGGCTACTCGTGGCCCCTGTGGACAGCCCCCCTCCGGGGACCCCAGGGGTGTGCCCGCTGCCTCAGCACTGGGGGGTCGCGGCCAGGCCAGGCTCGGCTGGTCGGCGTGGGAGCCGGGTCCTGGCGGCCCCCGGGCCGCCCTCACTCCGCCCCGGGCTCGTTCAGAAGCGCACGCCCCCGCTCCTGCAAGGGGAAGGGGCGCCGCTCGGCCTCGCCTATTTGCTCCCGCGCCCACAGCCTCTGGTTGTACTCGTCCTTCTAAGAAGAGGATTTGCGGCTCGACGTGACGTCTAATGAAGGGGAACAGAGTTAGGGGGTTGAGGGCGCAGTTGCCTTGGGAAGGCCCACGCGAGGTGGACACTGCCGGAATCTACGTGCAGGTGGACGTGGGCCGGGGGGCAGGAAGGCTGGGACCCGGACCGTCCCCGCGCTCTGAGGGATCCCGCCCGGACCCCGCGGAGGACGCATCCTGGGGTGGGCTGCAGGGGGCGCCAGGCGCACTGGAATCCGAGGAGAGCAGCGCCCAGCTGAGATTTGGAAGTTAAATGCCTGAAGGGCCCACGTGACTCTCCCTGAAAATCATTCCTGCCTTTAGGGGATTTGTGAGCTTTTCTGGCCAGGTCCTGGTTCCTTCCGTGAGAAGCCTTCTCCTGAGCCCAGGGGACCCTGGCCTGGGGTGGAGGGAGGCTGGGCAGTGGGGAGCTTACAAAAGCCCAGGGTAGGCAGAAAAATGTAGGACGCCCCAATACTAAAAGGCATTCATTGATTATTTGAGATTCTGGTCTACCTGGGCCTGTATTTGTATTTGTAGAATCCTGCCAAGCTCAGGCCCCGCCTGGCCCACAGCGCCAAGCTCAGGCTCTGCCCGGGGGGCCAGGATTCAGGGCTCAGGCAGGCAATGGGGCCTTCAGCCCTGGAGGTGAAGCAGACGCTGGAGGGTCTTTTCTGAGCTGCTTCCTCCTGGAGGATCACAAGGACGGCACACAGGACAGCAGCTGGCCTGCAGCCCTGAGCTCCGGGCCCTGGACACCTGGAGTCTCCGCAGCTGTCTAGGACTGGCCCAGCTCGCTTCGCCATGGAGAGAACCTGATGGGGCCAGAAAGGTGGGCTGGACTGTGCTGGAAGAGCTCCCCTTCTCATAGGAGCCTAGGGACCTCGGGGCCAGGATGGGGGCACGGACGCCGTGCCTCAAGCTCCCAGGACTCAGAGAAGGAGAAGCGTCCACGTTAGATGTGAGCTGTGACGGAGGCCTCTGACGCACCCGCGCTGAACAGGCTGTGTCCCCAGGCCTCCGAGGCCCCTGGGCACCAGGGCCATCCTCCTGGAGATGCTCCCCGAGAAGGCCTCGGGGCCTCAGCTCCGTGGCAGTGGAGGACTCCTGTACAAGGCTGTAGGTGAGGCCCTGGTTGGCTGGGAGTAAAGGCCCTGGAGACAGAGGCCCCCGGTCCCCACCTGTGAGCGACAGGAGACGCCGGACAAAGGGCCGCCCACTCCTCCTGCCAGGGTACCGAGAGCTCCTGAGGGTCTCCCCCACACCAGGAGCCCCGCCAGCACCATCCTGCAGTGGGCGTGGCCAGCACGCCTTATCTGGGACATGGCCCCGGGGGACGTGGTCTGGGGGGCAGAGGCAGGCATCTGGGTGGAGCTGTGAACTGAAGGGGCAAAGCTGGAACAGGGATGACCTGCTGCCCGCCCAGATCCCAAGACCTCAACCCGCTGCCCGCCCGGGGCTCCTGAGACCTCAGACCAGAGGAAGCGCTGATCGGGGTCTTGTATCTTATGGGCTGGGGCTGCCCCTGGGGCTAACCCCCGACTCCAGGTGCTGGGTGTCCAGTGGGCTCCTGGGGTCTCTGAGAAGCACGAGGCGGTGGGGGCTTAGTGGTAGGTGAGGCCTGGGCACAGCTGGGCGCTCTGGCTGGGGCTGAGTGGGTGAGGTGGGCTGGGGGCTGCCCGGGCCTGTGTGCCCCTCATCCTCCCAGCACACATGCCCCCAGGAGACACAGTGCAGCCCCCAAGGCCGGACCAGAGCCAAGTCCGGTCTACACTGCCCTCACGGCAAGTCAGACAGCAGTCTGTGTGCCAGAGGGCATGGTGAGCCTCCAGGGTACCTGGTCACCGCCTCGCATGATAACAGGACGCTCACTCAGGTGACCCCATCCCTGGGGGAGGGTGGCACAGAGCCTGTGGCATCTGCTGAAGGCCTGGCATCTTTTGGCGTTCTCTGTGCCAGGCCCCACTGTGGACCATTTGCAGAAATCCTCACCTCCTGGTGCGGCCAGAGCCGTCCCTCTCACCCACACTTACTGGAGAGAAAACCGAGGCGCTCGGAGCTGGGGACAGGCCGGGCGCACCGTGAATGGTGGGGCCCCAGGCGGCCCCACATGAGGGTCAGAGTGCCCCCTTCCCTGCTGGCCGTCATCCTGACCGCGGGCACAGCGCCCCCCGGCGGGTGGCCCCCTGCAGAAGCGCGGCCGTGAGCCCCTGCCTCTGCAGCCTGCTCTGGGGTCACGATGCCGCTGGTCTTCTGAGGCCCCTGGGCGTCGGGAGCTGCTGCCCTGACAGAACCGTCCGGCCCGTTGGCCCTCTAGGTGTGGCTTCTGACCTCCGGCGGTGGCTCTGGGCCCAGTGACCTTGGGCTCCGTCCACAAGGAGCCCAGAGGGTCTTTTAACCCCTGGCTTCCAGAGGACAGCCAAAGGTTCCTGAGACTGACCGGAGCAGAAGGCCAGCAGCTCCCCGGGCAGTCACTCGCGGTCAGCCGTGTCCAGCACCACGGGGTCCCGGCTTGCCTTCCCCAGGGGCAGGGGGCAGGCCCCTCCGCTGGCCCGGCTCAAGGCCCCCACCCACCCCCAGCCCCGCTTCTGCCGGTCTCTTGGCCCCTCACATCATAAAGCTGCTGACAGAGGCTGGCTCGCGGCCCTTGGGTGGATCCTGCGTCAGAGGGGCGAGCCTGTCCACTGGACGCCCTGGAGGGAGGGGTTTGGGGGTGCGGCAGGCACGCTCCAGCCAGCCACACGTGCTCACCCCCACTAGTGCCCCCAGTCCACAGCTTGCACAGCCCGCCTGCTCTCTGTAGGCAGAGGGTGCAGGACGGGGGAAGTCCTGCCTCCCCAAGGCTGGCGGACAAAGGGGTTTTCCTGGGACCCAGGTGAGAGTCAGGCAGGAGAAGGAAGCTGGGCAGGGTGGGTGGAGAGGAGGGGCGTCCAGACCAGGCTAGGGGTCCGTGTGCAAAACTGGGGAAAGTAAGGGACCAAGGGGACCCCCGGGATCACACTCGGGGCACCTTGCGGTTTGGGGAGTGGGGGGCTCCGGGTCCATGAACAGGTCCTGGCCAGCCCCTCCCCCGGGAGCGGGGTCTGCCACGGTGCCTGGTGTCACTTGGGGCTGCGGTCACTTCCACAGCTGCGGTCACTTCCACAGCTTGCCCCGGATCGCTGCTTTCCAGACCTCCTGCCCCCGCGGGCGTGCATGGTGGGCATACCTGGCAGGGGAGGGCGGAACCAGGCGGGCACACATGGCTGTCATCCCGGTAGAGGTGGGGGGTGCACGGGAGCCCAGCAGGTGGGGCCCCAGGAGAAGCCGGCCGCCGTGGGGTCCCCTCCCGGGCTCCGTCCTCCCCACAGATCCTGTCCCCGGGGAGGTGACCGTAGGCAGAGGACCTGGGTCACGTGCCATGCTCCTCATTCACGGGGCCCCCAGTGCCCGCCAGGTCTGCTGGCTCACTGGAGTGTCCGGTGATCATATCCGGCACTTCACCTATGCCTACAAGCCCCAAATCCCCAAAACGTTTTCAGTAATTCAGTGAGGAGGGTGGGCATGATGTGGAAACTGGCCGGCTTCTTGGCCAGGTGTGAGGGTGTTTGGCCTTCCTCCAGGGCTGGCAGGCTGTGGGGGGCGGTGGGGAGCTGGGGAAGGCGGGGGGGCTGTGGGGAGGTCTGGGGCGCTGGGCTGGAGGGTATATTACAAAGTGGAGGGTTTGGGAGCTTTGCTGTTTTATCCACGTTCACTGAAGTCATGGGGGGGCGCAGTAGAAGGGGTCACAGCTCGCTGACCACACGTGTGGTCAGCCCTGGTCACCACCTACACGGCTGGTCGGTGGGCTGAACCGGGCACCCGCCGACCCTCCCCTCACACCAGCGCCCTTGATGGTCATCAAACACCCCCAGGGCACAGCCTCCCTTCACTTTCATGGGTCTGCCTTCTGCATCCGGAGCAGGCTGACCCCCGGCTGAGCAAGACTCCTCCGCCCTCCCCCTCATCTCCCAGGAAAGCCGGGGCAGGCAGGTGAGGTCCGGGAGGCAATGCCAGCGTGGAGGGGTGCATGCGTGGGGCGCCCCATCCCCACGCTGCAGGCTCCAGGCCCTCGAGGCAGGTGTCCTGCGTTGCCCAGACCCACCCTGCAGCCAGGGGCCCACTCGGCCTGCTTCTGCTTCTGCTCAGCCTGAGCCTCGCTGCCCCTCAGTCCCTGTGAGGTACCCTGTCCACTCTGACCACAGGCTGCAACTGGCCCCCCCAAGGCCCCTCTTTACAAGGTAACTCGTCCAGCCCCCAGAGAGTCGCCTGTCTCCTTCTTTCCAGACCTTTTCCCGTTCAGGGTCCTGGGGTGAGCCTGGTGCCTTGGGAGGGTCCAAGGCCAGCTCTCAGGGTCAGCCCTGCCCAGGGTGCCTGGCCTGGCCCCCCAGGGCTGCTCCCTGGAAAGCTGCACTTCCCTCCAAGACCCGGGAAAGGGAGAGGGCCCTTGGGCTGGGGCCTTCGCCAAAGGCATAGCCACGCGCGCCCTCTCACCCCAGCCAGGCCCCAGACACCCAGCCGCTCATCCCAGATCAGAGGTGGCTTGTGACAGAGAGGGCACCTTGGCTTCTGGGCCTTCCTGCCCCCAACAGCCGTGGGACCCTGAGCCAGTTATCTGGCAGCTGTGCAGCCCAGTCCCCTCATCTGTGAAATGGTGCCTTGGGCGCTGAGGTCTAAGGGCTGTGGGGGGCCGGAGGGGAGGGTCCCCGCACACAGGGGGCTCCCAGCCAGTGTCCGCGCCCTCACCCGAGCCTCGGGGCCAGGCTCTCCGCCAGGGATGGACAGCGTCCTGGGGGGCGGGTGGGGAGGGGGCGTCGCAGAGCCGGGAAGGACCGCTGAGGCCCCCTCCCGGAGGCCCACACACCTCTCTGCAGCCCCGCGGCCTGGCGCCCGCCCCTCCAGGCTGGCTGGAAGGACTCGCGCTCTGGAGGGGTGGCGCCTGGGCCTCGGGCATGGCCGCCCGGACCCGCGGGAGTGAGGCGCCTGAGGCAGACTGGTCCAGCGGGCAGAGCCTGGGCTCAGACGGGCTCCTACTGTCTTGGGTCTGGCCCGACCTCTGACAGATGGTGAGGCTGGGCAGGACACACACCCTCTCAGGGCCTCAGTTTCTCACCTGAGAAGTGGGCACAGTCACAGGATAGCATTGGAGTCTGGCCAAGCTATTACAGATATGTACAAGATGAAAGGTCTGAGCATAAATTTAAAGGAGCAGGAAGGAAGAGGCTTAAAACACTAATACCATCACTGCTGGGTACGATATCGTGTCCACGAAACAGAACACGATGTCACAACAGAGGTAGCGTCCTGAGAGCAAGATACGTCATTGGAGATTCAAAATGTTAATAACTTAAAATTTAAAACGTCAACAGAAAGATAGGAGGGTAGAGCGATGAAAATCCTAAAATACAACAAAAAGACAAGAGCAGAAAATCACAGGAAAGCCAGGAACAGCAAGAGGATGAGTTCAGGAGATCTGACATGAGCGACAGCAATGGCCAGGCAAGGGGGTGGTCCTCGTGGGGAAGGCCTGCGCCTCCAGAGACGAAGGGCTCCACCCTCCCAGGGGAGGAGGAAGGCCCACGCAGGCTCGGCTGTGGAGACTGCAGGACACTGGACACAAAGCGGGGAGCCTACAGGCTTCCAAGCACAGAGGCAGATCACGTGAAAAGAATGAATTCCAGTGTCACTGGATCTCTGTAGCCTCCGTGGAAGCTGGGGCATACAGGAAGCCCAGAGAGACAGCAAGGTGCTCCAGTCCTCGGACCTGGACCAGGGCCAGGGCCAGGAGCCTCAAACATTGATCAGCCACCACTGGAAGAGAACAGGGTACGTTTGGGCCCACACAGACTCAACACTTTACCTGCCAGGCTCCCTGCCCCTCACCTCGCTGGCCCTGAGAAGCTGCCGGTCGAGCACTTCCAAACAAAGGTGGGGGAAGCCCCTGAGTGACACACGTCCTGCGGGCCCAGGGACGCCAGGAATGGGCGAGATTGTCAGCAGAAAAGGAAAATGGAAACAGCAGATCATCTGCCAATTTGAGCACTTGTACAGATATTGATGGTATTTGAAAATTCTGAGAGAGCGCGGGAATTATAAACGGGGCTTCCCTTCTGGCTCAGACAGTAAACAATCCACCCACAATGCAGGAGACCCAGGTTTGATCCCTGGGTTGGGAAGATCCCCTGGAGAAGGGCATGGTAACCCACTTCAGTGTTCTTGCCTGGAGAATCCCATGGATGGAGGAACTTGGCGGGTCACAGTCCATGGGGTCTAAAAGAGTTGGACTGAGTGACTTTTACTCACTCACGTGCATGGAAAACTATGCTTCCTCCTTTTTTTTTTTTTTTTTTTCAGTAAAAGCAAGGTAGCAACTAACTTGGATTGGGGATGGGATTTAAAGAGAAGGAAATACCATTGGAATGCACAACTTAGTGCTGTGGTTTTGCATTGGCCAAAAAATTCAGTTGGGTTTTTCATAAGATCTTACGGAAAACTTGAACAAATTTTTTGGCCAACCCAATACATTTTCTTTACCTCGTCGTAATCCTTTGAAGTCTGAATATTGTTTTACCCAGACTTTGAGGTTTGCTGTGAGACGGGGAGAGAGAATCAGAGTGAGACAGGAAGGCTTCCACAGACAAGATCTAAGATGATAAAGAGGGAGGCGTGTGTGCCGTACCTGCTCCAGGGTAACCAACCACTCCTAACGACAGACCCAGGCTGAGCGGGGGAGGAATCCAGGCACAGGGGGCAGCAGGGTCTCCTGACTTGGGGTCTCGAGGTATTACCAGGACGCCTGGCTGGAGAAGGACCCCCTCACTCACAGGGCTGTTGTCGCTGTTCCGATGCTCAGTCGTGTCCGACTCTTTGCGACCCCATAGACCGCAGCACGCCAGGCCTCCCTGTCCATCACCAGCTCCCGGAGTTTGCTCACACTCGTGTCCATCAAGTTGGTGATGCCATCCAACCTTCTCATCCTGTGGTCCCCTTCTCGTCCTGCCTTCAGTCTTTCCCAGCACCAGCGTCTTTTCCAGTGCATCTGCTCTTCACATCAGGTGGCCAAAGCATTGCAGCTTCAGCTTCAGCAAGGCTGTTGCCAGGATTCAGAGCCACCTTGGCTGTGGGTTCCATGCCACCAAGGCCTCTCCGTGGGGTGGTTCCCCTCTCACCATTGGGTTCCCCCTAGAAAGAAGGTTCTGACCCCAGAGAGAGAGAGAGAGAAGGTGAGCACGATGGGTCTTTCTGGGCCCGCATCCCAGAGGCGAGTTTGCCCATTGCAGCTGCCAGGCTGTCTGAGTCAGGATCCAGCACCAGGCCCCGGCCACGCTCACGGGAGGACATGGACACCAGCGGGCCAGGGCCGTCAGGGACCGTCTCGGAGGCTGCCCGCCGCGTGGTGTGGGTTAGTCAAGGCCTCCAGAGAAACAGAGCCGACGGAATGGGTGTATAAGGACAGAGGGAGAGAGGTTTAGCTTAAGGGGCTGGTTCATGTGAGTGAAAAGCCCCAAAACTGCAGAGCAGGTAGGCAGGCAAGAGCCCTGGGGAGAGTCGGGGCTGCAATCCAGAGACCAGCAACAGCCTGAAGACCAATTCCTCCTTCTTGGGAGACCTCGGTATTTTCCCTCAAGGCATTCAACCCACTGGATGAGGCCCCTCTGCATTGTGGAGGGTCGTCTGCTTCCATTTAAAAAGCATCTTCCCAGCAGCACCTAGACTGTGCTTGAGCAAATGCCTGGGCACTGCAGCCTGGCCAAGTGGCACATAGAATCAGCCATCACAGGTGTGACCCTGTTCTTTGGATGTAAGTAGGTGAAGGCCAGAAGAACAACTGGCAGAGGCAAACGTGGCTGCTCCCAGGAGGAGCAGGCTGGCGGCCTTTCTACCCCCCAGGTGGGGGCGTGGGGGTGTGGCCAGGAGGCCTGGGGCTGGGGAGGGCAGTGTGGCACCAAGGGCCCTCTGCCACGCCCGTCCCTCCCTCTGCCTAACCCCGGGGAAGGCTGGGGGCCCGCGAGACGAGGGTCTGGAGGACACACAGTTTACCGGGACACTTGCCTGGAGGGATGTGGTCTGAGGTGGGGAGTCCTGTTCTGCCTGGACCATGTGGGGGCAGGGAGGGCTGCTGCGTAGCCATGGCCAACGTGTTCCACTGGGCACGCGCAGTGCCCACCCCACCAGCGGGCTGAGTGTCCGCAGGCAGTGAGGGGCTAGAGGAAGCTGGCGTCGCTTCTCAGATGTCTCCGGGGTGGGCTTTCAGCGGGAGTGGGGTGTCCAGCAGAGGCTGGCCATGGTGGGAGAGGGGGCCTGGAGGAGGGGGCTGTTCCTGTTCTGGGAGCAGGTGGGGGGGACACCACGTGAGGCCCAGGGCCAGCCCTGTGCCCAAGGAGATGGGGAGGTGGGGCGGTCACCACCCGCTGGGCCCTGCTGGCAGCCGGGGCTGCCAACAGCACTTCCTCCCGCGGTGGGAGAGGGGCCTGCCAGCAGCAGACCCCGAGGAGGGTGGAATCTCCTCCCCCACGCCGGGCAGGACTCCGCCTTTGTGAGGCCTCCATGCCGGCCGGGGACTCCAGGCCCCGCCATGTCGAGGCTCCTAATTGCAGGAGGGAGACCCAGGCTGGGCCAGTTTCTCCGCAGCCTAAAATAGATCCATTGTCTGCCCCTATTCATCGCCACATAAAAGCCGGATTTATGGGAACCGGGGCTTGGCGTGTTTCTCAGCCCGAGTGAGGCGTCCAGGCAGCAGGGCCCCGTCCCGCGCCGTCGGGGGGCTCCCTGCCCTCCTGCCTTTGAGGGTCTCTGCTGGGAGCTGGGCGCCAGCCCTCCTGGCTCTCCCTTCCCTGGTGACGGTGGGAACAGGTTGATAACAGGGCAGGTTGCCTGGCTCCCTTCTCGCCAGTCGTCCCAGATTCGTTGATTCATCCGAGAAGCAGGTATTGTGAGCCTGCGACGCGGGGAGCCGGAGGCCAGGGCAGGGCCAGAGCCGCGTCCAGGAATTAAAGGCTGGAAATGCCCTTTGAAGCCGGGCTAAATCCGGCTCCTTGGATGGCCGGGAGGCAACCACGGGCCTTGAAAGCCGAGCCTCGCCTCCTGCCTTGCTCCCGGGGCGATGTCAGCCGCGGGCCCCCTAAGCCGGCCAAACAATGGGAACAGGCTGCACACAGAAAATGATCTTTCCCGTGAAACAGAGAGGCAAGCCGGTTACCACCCCCTCTGCACGTCCCAGCTCTGAGCGCCTCCTGCGGGTTCAGGGCCCGGCCTGAACCAAGCTCTCGAGCTCCCGCCCCGCCCAGCCCAGCGCTGTGCGCACCTGCCCGGGCACCCGGTGTGTGTCCTGCCCTGCAGCAGCCGCCCGCACGGCTGCATTTCCTCCTCGTATGATACACTTTGGACCTCTGCCAGGCCTCCGGATGCTAGACTCACCCGTCCTCTGCAGCAGCTGCTGAGACTCCAGGGTGGAGCTCACACCACGGACTGGGAGGGGACGGTGCCCAGGATCCGGCCGTCCTGTGTATCAAGGGCTGTTCAGCGGGACCCCCGGCCTCCACCCCCGATGCCAGGAGCATTCCCGGTCAGGACAGCCCAGACGTCTGGACACTGTCCCGTGTCCCTGGGGGCAGACTCACAGGGTGAGACCCTCGCCCCCCTGTCTCCCCAAGCCACGTCTGCGCAGCAGGTCTCCTGTGATCCCAGGATGAGCTGCACCTTGTACTCACGGTTTCGCTGGGTGTGTGAGGTTGATCCCTCCGTGGGACTCCCCGCAGAAGCGAACCTGCTTGAACGTGTGCAGCTGTAGCATCGCGACTTGTGTGAACCTGCTCCAGGGCTCTGGGAAGTCCCAGCATTGAGTTCACAGTCCCACGATTTTGGAAATTTTGCAAAGAACAGAAAACAAACCAGACCCTGACATTTTCCTGACAACGGACTCTGGTGTCCGTGTCCCCAGAGGCAGACTGGCCACGGGCACCCGGGGACTGTGGAGGGCATCTCCAGCCCGGGTCTTATTGGACCCGTTCAGAGGGTCTGCAGTTCCTCTGGGCGAAGGCGAGTCGTCATTAGCCAGCCTGTGATGAGTGGGCTTAAAGGAGTGGTCCTGCACCCGCCCTGCTCGCTCGCCTGGAATGGTGGTGGGGAAGGGCAAGTCCTTTCCTGCCTGGGCGGGGAGTCGGCTTGCCTGAGCAAGGGATGCCCGGACAGGTACACATGCTTTCTGGGTGTGTCTGTGGGGGTGTCACAGGAGACCAGCATTTGAGTCAGTGGACTATGTAAACGTGGGCCGGCATCCCGCCGTCCACTGAGGCCCATGTGAGACAAACAGCGGAGGAAGGGCACTTTTGCTTTCTGCTCCCGCTGAGACCCCACGGGCATCCGTGCTCCCGGTTCTGTCTTCAGACTCGAACTCAACTGACTAATTAAAACCTGGGTGCACAATGAGACGCTCACCTTTTTTTTTCCTTAAACAGAAATGTGCAAAATAAAACCTCAGAATCCCTGTCTTTAGGGCAAGTCTCTCGGTTGTGGTATCTGGATACAAAGGTACGAACAGGGAACACCTCCACGGCAACGCACCTCTCCTGCCTGACGCCCTTCGTCCTGAGCGAGCCCGGGGGCTCCAGACACAGACAGAGGGCAAGATGTCCATGACGTGGTGGGACGGCTGGTCAGGCTGTTGTGGGAAGACTGGTGAAGGTCTTGGAGACGGGCTCTCTAGCCCAGCCCAGACGGCTCCCCCACTCCGCTGCCCCTGCCCCTCCCCCCACAGCTGCACCCCTGCATAGAGCACCCCCTTCTTCTGCACTCTAGAGAGCACCCCTCTCTGACTTCACACCCCCACCCATGCAGCAAACCCTCCTGCCACCCCCTGAGCTCCCCCGACCTCTGCCCTTTGCCCTCCTGCCCCCCAGACTCAGGAGATTCCCGGCCTCCTCGGTCCCTCAGTTGCATAAATTATCGACGCAGGCTGGCCCTTGAGAATCAGAGAACCTGGAGCTGATTACCAACCGTTTCTTAAGGACAGAACCTTCCAGAGGCAGTGATGTCCGTCCACTCTCTGATCTGCCTGCCTTGTCCCATCTGCTCCAACGTTCACTCCTGTTGACCCCCCTGCCCCACTGCCACTCTAGGGACCCTCGAGAGGACACTGGGCCCACTGGACAATCCGGGACCACCTCTCCCTCGGGGGCCTTGCCTTCTCCGCAGCCTCAAAGCCCTTTTTGCCGCATGACCTGTTGGGTCTCAGCTCTGGGATTGGGACATGGACCTCTCAGGGCCATGGATGTCCCTCCAAAGGCCCAGACCTTTGCCCAGGAGACTGTAAGACTCTAATTCAAAGACGGGGTGGACAGGGGCCTTCCTGAGACTGGAGATTTGAGCGTCTCGGCCAGGGAGTGGGGATCTTTCTGGAGAGGAGCCGGAGGCACCTGGGGAGACGGCACTGGCTCTGACCTCTGGGCTGGGGGCGACGCGGGGCAGCCAGTCGCCCCGGGAGGCCAGCCTTCCTCTGGGGCTGTGTCTCCCTCCCCTCCCTGCCCCTGGCTGGTGGCTGGGGCTCCAGGGGGCCGTTCTAGGCCGACAGCGTCCTCTAGAAAAGGATGCTACCCCCAGCGTGGCTCAGGATCGGGGCCCTGAGGCCTCTGCTCGCCCTCTCGGCCTCGTGTCCACCTGCTTGCCGCTGTGACAGCCTGGGTCTCTAGCCCTTGTTGCAGACGGGTGGACAGACAGACATTCGGACAGAGGCAGACGCGCCTCTCCTGAGTCCTGAGCAGAGCAGGTGGCCCCAGGCCGGCCCTGCGGCTTGGGCGATGCCACTGGTCCTGGGCCTCTGCAGGCCGTGGGGCTCTCTCTGCGCTGGGCAGTGGGGGCACCTGAGGGAGACGCCGGGTCCCTGACTTGGGGGTGGCCGTCATCATCAGTAGGGCGGGGGAGGGAGGGGGAGCAGAGCAGGCTGGAGTAGGAGGACCCCGAGGGTGTGGCCGTGGGGGGCCCGGCCGTGGGGAAGCGGGGGCATCAGAGGAGGAGCAGCCGGCCACCCGAAGGGGCCTCACGACGGGGGCTGCCTCTCTGGTGAGGTGTCTGGGGAGAGAGCGAGGGTGGGCAGCCAGAGTGCTCGGGAGGGAGGCCAGCTTCCCCAAGCAGGGGTCTCTCGGGAGGGCCCAGGAGGGGGTCAGAAAGGAGGAGAAGGTGGAAGCTGGGTCCGGATGCCATGCGCAGACCACCTGAGGACTGGGGTTTGGGGTCAGTGGGCTCGGGAGGGACGTGTTCAGGGTGGGCAGTCCCCTGGGGACCATGTGGGGGGACTAGGATGCAGCCTCTGGGGGAGGCGCAGGCTGGGGCGGGCCACCTGCGGGGGGAGGGAGGGGGGGTTGTGTGGCTCAGGGCAGCACATTCCCGGGAGGGGACTCCCCAATTCCAGTGCCTCCCCCCACCCCGGGGGGCTGAGTCCACTTCTCTGAGGGTCTGTGCTCCCTCAGCGCCGAGAGCCCCTCCACCCAGCACAAACAGGTCACAAGCCTCGGGGTTCTCGGTGATCAATTGCTCACTTGGCCATCCACAAATTGCCTTTCAGGAAATTGATTTTCGGTGAATTTCCCTAAAGTGGCGGGTGGCATGGTGATGGATAGCCTCGTTTCCTGACGCAGCGTGAGCCTGGCTTTCCTCCAGGAGTGACCATGAGGGGTGGAAGGCAGGTCTGGGGTGGAGTCGCCACAGCTGGAGCTCCCCCGCCCGGCGGCCAGGAGGACCCGCTGCCCACGCCCACCTGGGGACCCTGCACACCTATCCCGATGTGAGTCAGACTGTCCGCCCAGAATCCAGCCCAGAGGACGGAACCTGAGGGGCCTGCGAGGGCCAAGGCTGGGCCCCAGAGCGGCTGCACACAGGAGAGCGTTTGCAGAGACAGCGACTGGGTGTGAGGCTTCGGAGGCCAAACCTGCGGGCAAGGCCTTAGGGGGAGGCGTATAGAGGAGGGTCTGCCGTGGGGAGACCCAGGTCTGTAAGGCGGGGGTGCAGGGGGCAGGGCCCAGGGTTCCCTCTGCTAACAGGGCCAGCACCAACCTGACCCACAGGGGAATCTGCCCTGGAGACCCCTGGGCAGCGGTAACACCCCCAGAGAAACGTGTGGAAGGCCCATCCCCAGTGCAGGATTTTACTAGGGAATAGGGTCATCACAGGTGTTATCGGCGAAGGGAAAACGGGGTCTCCTGGAGGAGGGTGGGCCCACAGGGGCTGTGCCGAGTGTCCTTGTAGGAAGAAGGACACTGGGGCTCTGGCGCATGGAGAGATGGAGGCCGGGGGAAAGGCGTGGGCTGCCAGAAGCTGGGAGCGGCAGCGGGGTCATCCTTGGAGCCTTTGCGGGAAGCCTGGCCTTGCCAGCACCTTGATTTCAGACTTCTGGCCTCAG
The DNA here is from genome assembly GCA_020226075.1 of Hydropotes inermis. Taxonomy (NCBI): domain Eukaryota; kingdom Metazoa; phylum Chordata; class Mammalia; order Artiodactyla; family Cervidae; genus Hydropotes; species Hydropotes inermis. Next base: position 112,014,474 of record CM035269.1, read on the forward strand.
AACTTTGAGACAATAGCTCTCTGCTCCTTTAAGTCCCCCGCTTTGTGGTGCTTTGTCGGTGGTGGCCCCAGGAGACTACCGTACCCGCTTCCCCCGGTGTGCCCTGCATACAAGAGGGTCTCCGGCCTTCGGAGGGACCCTCAAGGTGACTGAATTCTCCCCTGAGCCGGGCCACGTTCGCCCAGGTGGCTGATGGGGCGTGTGCTGGGCCATCTCCTTGGTAATGGAGCACGTCCACCAACCGGGGCTGGAGGAGGCTGCCCCGGACGATGCTGCCCTGCTCTGAGGGGAGGAGGACCTCCCTGAGACCTGCAGGGACCTTCCCACAGGACCCTCCTCGGCCTCCCTGAGCCTCGGGAGCCCTGGTCCCGACGGTCCAGCCCCACCGTCTCGTCCCCCTCGCCTCCTCCCCCCCTGTGTCACCTCCTGAATCCCAGCTGCTTCAGGACACCTGAAGGGAAACCCAAGCACACTGGAGTGGGTAGCCTATCCCTTCTGCAGCAGATCTTCCCAACCCAGGAATCGAACCGCAGTTCTTCTGCATTGCAGGTGGATTCCTTACCAACCAAGCTACCGGAGAAGCCTGTAAATCAACTATACGTCAGTAAAGGATAATTAACAAAAAAGAAAACTAAGCATATACCAAAAAATATAAGGTAAAATAAAATAGAATGTGGTTACAAGCTCAAAAAAACCCACCACCTGGCAAAGAGAAGCAGCGACGCGGTCTCCCTCTTAGGCAGCGTCCCTCATGGGCCTCTGGGCGGGGTCCAGACAGCTCCTCTGACGGAGTCCAAGGCAGACACGCGGCTGGGGGGGCCTTCAGACTCCCTGGCCCGGGCGGGGCCGCTGACAGACCAGGGCGTGGGCCCCCTGCCAGGAAGACAGCCCGCGTCGGAGTCCACCCTGTCCATCTCTCCCTCCTTCTCCAGGCCCCCCACCTCTTCTTCCCTCTGTGTCCATTCCCCCTCCTCTCCGGGACCCACCGCCCCCACCTCCAGCTTTGTCTCCGGGTTTCTGGCCACTGGATTTGGACAAAGCTGTGAACGGCCCTCGGGGCTGGAGATTCCACATGGCTCCCAGTGTCAGAGTCCAAGGCAGCAAACCACCCCGGGCAACTTCATGGCCTAGAGAGACCCTGTCCCCTGCCCCACGTCACGAGCGCTCTGGGGACAGGATGTGGCCCCGGGAGCAGGCGGCCTGGCCCCTGTTCTGCCCTGTGAGGTGAGCCGCCTGTCTCCCCCAGGCCTTGAGCTCTCTCCCTACCTGTCTGCCCGGGACGCCCGCTGTGACCTGGAGATATAGAGCCCGCTCTTGCTGTTGAGGGCGCATCCCTGCTTCGCCCTCTGCCTGGACGGTCCCACAAACCCCCCGGGGCCCAGGCCGGGCCGTCAGCGAGGCCTCCTCCCACCATCAACCCCCTACCGGAGCTTACTCGTCACACAACAGGGCTGAGCCGCAGAGGACCCATGGATGGAGCCCTGGGTTGGCTTGGGAAGGGGCGCCCCGGCCTCCCCAGGACGGCTTGTGCACACCTGCTGTCCTGTGTGTGTGTGTGTGAGTGTGTGTGTGTGCGTGCTCAGCCATGTCATGATCACAAACGTGCTCTGGTCAGTGGGGAAGGGTGTGGGTCCCGAGACTGGGCAGCTGGGATGTGACTTGAAACCTGAAGGCCCGTGAGGACCTGCCAAGAGGCCAGGAGGTAGACCCAACCACAGCCCCATTCCTGCACACCCTCCCTGCCTCCCCTCGAGCCCAGAGTCAGAAACTCCACCACCCCGAGCCAAGCTCTGATTTCTCAGAGTGGCCCGTCAGCTGTCCCCCGGCCGAGCTCTGTCCGTAGAGTGTCTGCCATGGGCCACGTCCCTTCTGCTCCAAGAAGCAAGAGATTTTCTGAAGAGGCAGGATGCCTAGCTTTCTTCAGTCTCAAGGGGAAAGTGGTTAAGAATGTGATTACAGGCGTGTTTACTGAGATTTATCTTGCTGCTTTATTAAGTCAACATCATCACGTCAACTGAGAATTTTACTTTCCAGGCTGAGGTAGAAGTTTGTTTGTATAATAATAGTGACAAAGGGGAACCAGTTATTCACATATTATTATTCACTTGATTTTGGTTACTAGATTAAAGACTCAACTATGACCCAGCTGGGCTTCCCTGGTGGTTCACACAGTAAAGAATCTGCCTGCAGTGTGTGAGACCTGGGTTCAGTCCCTGGGTTGGGAAGATGCCCTGGAAAAGGGAAAGACTACCCACTCCAGTATTCTTGCCTGGAGAATCCCAAGCACAGAGGAGCCTGGCGAGCTACAGTCCATGGGATCACAGAGGCAGACACGACTGAGCAACTTAGCACATATGGATAATCTGACTATGCTTTGGTTGCTGGGTTGGTTTCTGATAGTAGTTCCTTTAATTATATAAAAATAAAGAGCTAGTTGTTAAGTCATGCCAGGTGGGGTAATCCTGACACCATTTCAGAACCAGTAGGGGCCAGTTATTGCTCTTCAAAGTTAGTATGAAGGTAGATAGTCGATGGGATTGTTCTAGGGAAGGACCTTTTTTCTATTACAAGTTCAACTAGAGGGATGTTGTCTGTGCACTGAAATTATACATAGTAACCCATCTCTAGGAACCTTCCCCCAGGCAAGGAGCTTTAAGCTAAAATACCGTTCGTTGTTTAGCTCACAGGGAACATCCTGACCAGGCCCATCTATGAACCACTGCAGGAAGGAAGAAATCAACACTGCCCTGATGGGAACCAGGAAATGTTTGACTTTATCTCCTCTTCTTTTATGAATAGTATAAAAGAAGCCTGGATTCTAACTCTGGCAAAATGGGTCTTTGGGACACAAGTCCACCACCCTCTCAGTCTGCTGGCTTTCTGAATAAAGCCAGTATTCTTTGCCCCGACTCTTGACTTATTAGCCTGTCTCGATGCGAGCAGTGTGAGCTTGGACTCAGTAACAGAATTGGGCCAGGAATCTGACTTCCTTCGGTTATGGAACCTCCGAAGAGGGACCCCCCACCCCACCCGTGGAGTCCGGCTGGCCCAGGTGGCCTGAGCAGTCCCCACCGCTGTCCTGGCCTGGCCTGGCCATATTCTCACAGTAGTCAGGTTAGGCAGAGCCTTAGGGTTCTACTGCTGTTTTGTTGCTAGGTCATTTCCAACTCTTTGTGACCCCATGGACTGTAGCCCACCAGGCTTCTCTGTCCACAGGATTTCCCAGGCAAGAGTACTGGAGCGGGTTGCCATTTCCTTCTCCAGGGGTTCTTCCCGACCCAGGGATCGAACCCGGGTCTTCTGCATTGGCAGATGATTTCTTTACCACTGAGCCACCAGGGAGGCCTGAACCTTAGGGAAATGAGCTAATTAGACTCTGGCTGCTGTTCCACTCCTCCCTGCCCCCACCCCAGGTCAGGGCTCTGCGTTTACCTGAGTGAGGCATCCATCCCATCATGGGGTGCTTAGGCTCACAGCGCTTCCCGGAACCACAGTCACACCATGGTCTACTGCCTGGGGCTCTCTGCTCCCCTCGCCACCCGCCCCCTCAACAGGCATCGCTTAAAGGACAATTGCCATCAACCAAACATGCCTGTCGAAGAGAGATGCCCCTGCGCGAGACTCTAGCATTTTCACGCGTTCCTCCCCGGCCCCCGGTGGAAAGAGAACAGGCTTTCTTCCTGATCTGGAGCTTATCTTCCACACACATGTTTATCCACGGGCTAGCCAAATGCAAAAGAGCCTTTGCCAAGAGGGAAAGAATGCATAGCAAATGGGAGAGGTAGGGAAATCAAGATGATTTCAGTGCTTATTTTTCAAGCATTCTTAAATAACAAAGAGGTTTTAGGAACAAAACCAAGCATCTTCTAGTCTTTTGTTTATTCTTAAAAGTTGCCTTCCTGGAATATTTAGAAGACCCATTGCAAATGTTTCCTTGCTCTATCTCATTTCTGCTCCCCCCCAAAAGGAAATACTGTTATTATTCAGTGATGATAAACATAATACATGCTTGACTGAAAATGGTTGAACTTTGCAGAAGTGTAAAACGTGAGAAGCTACAAGTCCTCCACAATTCCACCATTATCTAGTTAACTATAATGAACTACTGTTGATATATTCTTTTGAATAAGTGGGTGGCACTAGTGGTAAAGAATCCCCAGGAGACACGGGAGACCAGGGTTCGATCCCTGGGTCAGAAGATCCACTGGAGTAGGAAACGGCAGCTCAGTCCAGTTCTCTTGCCCAGAGGATCCCATGGATAGTGGAGCCTGGTGGGCTATAGTCCGTTGGGTCACAAAGAGTTGGACACGACTGAGCACACAAGCACGCATGCACAGTTCATTTTGTAACTGATATCCTCTCCATATTTGCTCTGCAAACTGCTTAGCTTAGTTACCATATCTTGGACATCTTTTTACATGCAGGGACAGCATTTAAGGTTCTATTTTGACATTAGCTAAGTTAGAGTTGAAATAAAAATTAAGGAGGTAGGTGTTTACCTGATTTGGGGAATTTTCTCTTTAGATTTTATTGCCTCTTACTAATGTTCAGAGAAACAGAGAATACAGTTTGACTCAAAAATGCATCACAAATAAGCCAGAATTTTCTGGTTTGTATAAATTTTTCTACCTAATAAAAACAAAAACAGGAGCTGGAAATGATAAATAGGCCCACTTCCCACTTTCCATTCACTTCCCTCATTTCTGATCTGACATTCTCAGGGGAGTGGGAGGGAGGAAGGGGTGATGGGTAGGGTCAACTCCCTGGCTGTGGGCTGAAGAGGCAGCCCCAGAGCTCAGGGTGGGACACGCTGTGGGGCTGCTGCCGGTGGAGACAGGTCTGAGCTGCTGGCAGGATGTCTGGAGGCCTCCTGGGGTGGGGGCCTGGGAAATCCACGCGAGAGACCTAGGAGATGCTGTTTAAATAGAGGCTCCTGGAGATGGACCAAGCCGAGCGGAAGGCAGCACGAGTAATTGTGTTCCATCCTTTTTCACAGTTGAGTAACGTCCCACTGGGTCTTCCCAGTTGGCACTAGTGGCAAAGAACCTGCCTGCCAGTACAGCAGACATAAGAGACACAGGTTCGATCCCTGGTTTGGGAAGATCCCCTGAAGAGCCCTGGAGAAGGGCATGGCAACCCACTCCAGTCTTATTGTCGGGAGAATCCCATGGACAGAGGAGGCTGGCAGTCTACAGCTATGGGGTCGCAAAGAGTTGGATATGACTACAGTGACTTAGCATACAACGTACCACTATGCAAACATTCTTTAGGGAAACTGATCCTAAAGAAATGCTCCTAAGGCATTTCGTTGGTCATTTTGTTTATTGATGCAACATGTGTACTGAGTGTCTCAAAAGTGGCCGTCTATGTTCTAACCTTTGAGAACGCAGCAGGGAACATGAGGGACAAAGACGCTTGTCTTTCTGGGAGGTATATGTCACGGCATGTGGGAGGGTGACAGGAAGTGAAAACAGAATATCAGTGGGTGCCATGAGAAGTGTGTTTGTGTGTGTGTGTGTGTGTGTGTGTGTGTAGACAATGGGAAAGTGGATCAGGACTATGTGTGTGCATGTGTGTGTGTGTGTGTGTCACGGGAAAGCAGATCAAGACTGTGTGTGTGTTTGTGTGTGTGCGCACACGTGCAAGGTGGAAGGTGTTGATTTTAAGTAGGATGGCCAAGGAAAGCCTGTGAGCAGTCACATTTGAGCCAAGACCTACAGAGGCTGTGGTGGTGAGACTGAGACAGCATGTTCTAGGAGAAAAGCATCCAGACACAGGGAAGGGCATGTGCAAAGGCCCGAGGTGAGGGGGTGGCCAAAGAGCAGCAAAGCGTCCTCTGTGGTCAGGGTGAAGGAGCAAGGGACAGAGGGGTGGAAGGTAAGGTCGGGGAAGGTGGGCAGGTCACACAGACAGGGCCTTGGTTTAAATTGACATATTGTTGGCTTACAGTGCCGTGCCAATCTCTGCTGGACAGAAAGTGGCTCAGTTACACTCTCTCTTGAAAATTCTTTTCCAATATAGTTTATCCCAAGAGATTGGATGTATTAGGTTAGTGAAAAAAATAATTGTAGTTTTGGACCATGAATTTTAAACCATTATAACTAGGCTCAGGCACATCATTATTAATCAAAATAGGAGCCATTCCAATCAACACATTTTTGCCAACAAGATCTAAGTTTGTTTATTCCTGTAGCATAAAAATCCATGTGTCAGGATTCAGTGAACTCTTAGAAAGCGTTTTATGCATCCCGTTGCTTGTGGAAGCATTTCCCCTGTGAAAGGTTGTCAGGATGCTTAAAGAAGTGGTAGTTGGTTGGCGAGAGATCAGGTGAACACAGCAGATGAGAGAAAACTTCCCAGCCCATTTCATTCAACTGCTGAAGCGTAGGTTGTGTGACATGTGCTCAGGTGTTGCCATGGAGAAGAACTGAGCCCCTTCTGTGGACCAAAGCCGGCGGCAGATGTTGCAGTTTTTGGTGCATCTCATCAATTTGCTGAGCATACTTCCCAGATGTAATGGTTTCGCTGGGACTCACAAAACTGTGGTGGATCAGAGCGGCAGCAGACCACCACGGTGGCAATGACTTTTATTTTGGTGCAAGTTTGGTTTTGGGAAGTGCTTTGGAGCTTCTTTTCAGTCCAATCACTGAACTGGTCACCGTCAGTTGTCTTATAAAATCTGCTTTCATCATACATCACAATCCAAGTGAGAAACGATTTGTTGTTATTGAGGAGATTAAGAGAATGTGACACTTCAAAATGATGATATTTTTGATTTGTGGTAAGCTCATGAGGCATCCACTTTTTGAGCTTTTTCACCTTTCCAATTTGCTTCAAATGCTGAACGACCATAGAATGGATGACACTGAGATCTTTGGCAAAGTCTTGCGCAGCTATAAGAGGATCAGCTTCGATGACAACTCTCAGTTGGCTGTTGACAACTTCCCATGGCTGACTACTGGGCTCCTCATCTTGAAGGCTCTCATCTCTTTTGCAAAACTTCTCGAACCACCACTGCGCTGTGCATTCATCAGCAGGTCCTGGGCCAAACATGCTGTTGATGTTGTGAGTTGTCTCTGCTGCTTTATCACCCATTTTGAACTCAATAAGAAAATCACTTGAATTTGCTTTTAGTCTAACATCATTTCCCAGTCTAAAACAAACATAAAGTAAATAGCAAGTAATGTCATTAGCGAAAATACATAAAGCTGGAAATGCACATTAAAATGATATGTAACATAGCCATATTTAAGAATGTATTCCAGTATCAAACAGCAAAGTTCGACAGTACAAAACCACAATTACTTTAGTACCAGGGCATGCAGAAGTTGGTACCGTGGCTAATAGTTCCCCGTGCTTTATAGTAGTACCATGTTGTGTATTTATTTTAAATGTAATAGTTTGTCTCTGCTAATCCCAGACTCTCTGTCCATCACTGTCCTCTGGCACCCCCAACCTTGGCAATCACAAGTCTGTTCTCTGTCTCTGAGTTGGCTTCTGTATTGTACTTAAGTTCATCTGTTCATCTAATATTTTAGATTACATGTATAAGTGATATCATATATTTGTCTTTCTCTTTCTGACTTACTTCACTTAATATGATCATTTTTAGTTGCATCCATGCTGCTGCAAATGGCATTATTTCATTCTTTTTTATGACCAAGTAGTATTCTATTATATACATGTACCACATCTTTATCCATTCATCTCTCGATGGATATTTAAGTTGTTTCCATGTTTCATTTTGTCTGTTGTAAACAGTGCCGTAATGAACATAGGGATGCATGTATCTTTTTGAATTGTAGTTTTGTCTGGATATATGCCCTAGAGTGGGATTGCTGGATCATGTGGTAATTCTATTTTTTGTTTTCTGAGGAAACTGCACACAGTTTTCCATACATTCTCACCAACAGTGTAGGAGGGTTCCCTTTTCTCTACACTCTCTTCTACATTTGTTATTTATAGACTTTTTAATGATGTTCGTTCGGACCTGTGTGAGGGGAGGCCTAATTGTGGTTCTGATCTGCATTTCTGTAATAATTAGTGAGGGCCTCCCTGGTGGCTCAGTGGCAAAGAATCTGCCTGCCATGAGGAAACACTGGAGATGAGGGCTCAATCACTGGGTTGGGAGGATCCCCTGGAGGAGGAGATGGCTGCGGGCTCCAGCATTCTTGCCTGGACAATCCACGGGCAGGAGCCTGGTGGGCTACAGTCCTGGGCGAGGTGGGGGTGCAGAGCCGGACATACCTGAGTGACTGGATGACTGAGAAGGAACACAACAGTGATGTGCAGCGTCTCCTCACATGCCCCCTGTGTATTGTCCTCGGAGAAATTTCTGTTCAGGTCTTCTGCCCATTTTTCGATTGTCACATAGGGTCTTAAGGGCAATTTTTAATATAAAATAAGCTTCTGGCAAATAGATGAGGAAACAATGGAAATGGTGACAGAGTTTATTTCCTTGGGCTCCAAAATCACTGCAGATGGCAACTGCAGTCATGAAGCTAAAAGACACTGGCTCCTTGGAAGAAAAGCTAGACAGATAGACCAACCTAGACAGCATATTAAAAAGTAGAGACATGACTTTGTCAACAAAGGTCCATTAGTCAAACCTATGGTTTTTCCGGTAGTCATGTGTGAATGTGAGAGTTGGACTATAAAAAAAGCTGAGCACTGAAGAATTGATGCTTTTGAACCATGGTGTTGAAGAAGACTCTTGAGCGTCCCTTGGACTGCAAGGAGATCCAACCAGTCCTTCCTAAAGGAAATAAGTCCTGAATATTCATTGGAAGGACTGACACTGAAGCTGAAACTCCAATACTTTGGCCACTGATGCAAAGAACTGACTCATTTGAAAAGACCCTGATGCTGGGAAAGATTGAAGGCAGGAGGAGAAGGGAATGACAGAGCATGGGATGGTTGGATGGACTCAATGGACATGAGTTTGAGTAAACTCTGGGAGTTGGTGATGGACAGGGAGGCCTGGTATGCTGCAGTCCATGGGGTCACAAAGAGTCAGACACGACAGAGGGACTGAACTGAACTAAACTGAAGCTTCTCTTGTGGCTCAGCTGGTAAAGAATCCACCTGCAATGCAGGAGACCTGGGTTCAATCCTTGGGTTGGGAAGATTACCTGGAGAGGGGAAAGACTACCCACTCCAGTATTCTGGCCTGGAGAATTCCATGGACTGTATAGTCTATGGGATTGCAGCCTCGGACATGACTTAGTGGCTTTCACTTTCACTTTCAAGCACATATTAAGAGTATAACTTGACAGTTTTTTTACATGTATAACTTGCAAGATCATCACCACAATCAAGACAGGGACATTCCCATCCACCCCCACTAAAAATTTCCTGTGCCCCCAGTGACCCTCCCCCTGGTAGAGATATTTCTTTTCAAATGGATGTCCAATTATTCCAGGATCATTTGTGAAAACTTCCCTTTCACCATTGAATGACCTCTGGACCTTGGCTGAAAGTCAGTTGTCCACATAAATGTGGGTCTACTTTCAGAAGCCCTGTCCTGGAGCAGTGACCTATCCACCTTTGTGCCCATATCACAGCATCTCAGTTACAGCAGCTTGATAAGGCTTGAGACCAGGCAGTGTGAGCCTCTCCCTTTGTTTTGGCTCCTATAATTCCCCTACAATTCCATACAAATCTTAGACTTGGCATTTTCTTCAGAAGATCTTGCCAGGATTTCCAACGGGAATTGCACTGATGGTATGGATCAGAAGGAGGGACGTGGGATCTTGACCACCCTGAGTCCCCTGGCCCAGGAACATGAAATGTGACTCCGTTTCGCAGTTCTTTCATTTCTCTCAGCAGTGTTCAGGGTTTTCAGAGAGCAGGTTTTGCACCGTATCAGATCTGTCCCCAAACATTCCACATTTTGTGATGCTATTATAAATGTTTTTTGTTAAATTTCAACTTCCAACTGGCTGTTTCCAGGAGATGGAAAGGCGGCTCACCTGTCTATGTTGACTTGCAGCCTCCTGGGGGAGGGACGGGGCTGGGCGGGTCCTACTGGAGCAGATTCTGTCCTCCAGGAAGCAGAGACTTTGCTTCTTCCAACCAGGGGCCTCCCCAGAAGCAGACGTGGTTTTCACGGTTGCTGTTTCCAGTTTTCTCACAGTGGGTGTGGACAAGAGTTGGGCATAGAGTTCCAGCACACATTTGGGGCTCAGGTCTGTGGTGACCCTGGGGACTGGTCCAAGGTCCCAAGGCGGGATTCAGGGATGCAGCTGCTCGGGGGTCAGGGAGCTTGGGGGTGCTGAGAGCACGACCTGGGCATCCGTGCCCCTCCCAGCAGGTCATCCAGCCTGGCCCGCATGTCCTACTCTGGCCACGTGCCAGGGGAGCCCTGAGCTCTTTAGTCATGGGGACAGCAGCAATTTCAGCTCCTGCCCACCGGGCAGCAGGGGAAGGCGGGATGCACAGAAAAGGCTGGGATTTCTCTCTCTTCCTCGCCCCTCAGGAGTGCAGGTTCGCTGGGGACAACTCAGAGGACTTCTCTGGTGACTCAGGAGTCCCAGTGCTGTGAGTGGGTTTGGGTCTGACGGGCCGTGGGAAATGGCACCAGGAGCTCTGGGCAGTCACCCCTTCCTGTCCAAGCACCTCTGCCGGGGCTGCCCCACCCCCATCCCGTCCTCTATCCCGGTTATCTATTCTTCACACAGTAGTGTGTGTGTATGTCAGCCCTTACAGAGCGCTCCCTCGTCTCTTCCTCTGCCAGCCTGGCATGTGCACCCCTCACCCAGCTCTGCCCCCTGGGCTGCTTCTGCCCTGGTGAGCCAGCGGGTCACCTGCCCTCTGCATTACCCGCCCTCTGCACCCCGCTGCATCCTAAACCTGAACTCTGCCTTGGCCTGGGAGCAAGACCCCTGGCACAGAGCGCTGGGGCTCCAGAGGAGACCCGAGTGGGCAGACCCAGACGATGTGTCCAGTGGGGCGGCTGCCCAGCCTGGGAGCGGTGGGGTGGGGCTCAAGGGAGGGTCAGCAGCGCAGTGAGGGCGGGGGTGGCAGGGGGCTGTGAGGAGGAAACGGGCTCGGGTCCAAGGACAGGACCGGCACGCAAGGTGTGCACAGGCTTGGGACGGGCAAGTCGAGGCACATCTGCACCCGAGCGGCTGCCAGCTGCTGGCCCGGTCCCCATCCCCGGGGTGGCCCCGCCATTTTCACAGGTTTAATTAAGTCTCCTCGGGACTTAAGACTTGTCAAGAACTCTTCAGGATGACCTGGCAGGTTTCCCCAGTGGACGCCTCCTGATTAAAAGGAAAATTGAAAATCTTCACACCTTCTGCTTCACTGTACTGAGGACTGAGCTCTGGAATCCGATCAGCCTCTCATCAAACAGTCTTTCCCAGGCAGCAGATCGGGGACTCGAAGGCAGGGATGATGAGGTCTCCATGCCAACAAGACGGGGGGCGTCGAGTCTGTCTCCCTCGAGGCAGAGGTGTCGCTGGAATCCTGGGGTTCACGGCTGGGGAGCACCAGCTCTATGAGGCTGCTAGGAAAGCAGTTTTGGGGTGGCCCCCAATAGCTCCACCCCGTTAGCCTTGCGTCATTCCTGCCCTGACTGAGGCAGGCCGGTGAGTTGCTTCTAAAAAAAAAAAGGACAGTGCAAGGAATGGGATGGCCCTTCCAAGAGGAAGTGTGAAGGACTCCAGCTCCTCTCCTGCCCACTGGAGCTCTGATGCTTGATTTTCTAGGGAAGCTGCCCGCCCTGCAGGGAGCTGTCCGGCGAGGGAAGGAAGGATGGACAGTTGGCCAGAAACCGTGTCTGGGTGGTGACCACCTGACTGAGCCTGAAGGTGGACCACGTCCAGTGGAGCCTTCAAGGGAGACCACAGCCCTGCTGACAACTCAACCGCAGCCTCAGGAGCCATCCTGAGCCAGAGGCGCCAGCTGGGCGGTGTCCAGGGTCCTGGTCGCAGAAGGGGCTGCTGGTGCTTAGTGTTAAGTCGCTAGGCTTGGGGCTGCGGGGCAGGATCTCCAGTGTGACCTCGGGAGAGCATAACCAGGACCCCAGGCAGTGATGGGGGTGTCACAGGAGGTCACACCCTTGCTTCTCCTTTCCCTTAGTGGTGGCCCTGGATGGGTCAGCATCTTGCTCAGAATGCTTGTCTGGACCTGGCGTCTGTTACCGGGAGGTTGGGAGCTGGGGGGAGCATGCGGAGACAGAGGAGGTGGGCCTGGGGCACACTGGCAGGGGCACCTGCTCTGTGAGAGGATGCAGCACCCCCAGGTCTCGGGACCCAGATGAAGGTACAGGGTGCTGGCCATTCTTGGCCCAGGACATAAAGACACACTCTGGGTGCTGGACCAGCTGCAGCCGGGGGAGATGGCGGCTCCAAGGAGGTCACAGTGAGGACTCCACAACCCAGGTCCGGGTGGTTGGGCCCCTGCACCTGGGGAGCACTACTAGCCTGCCTTAGAGCCGGGGGTGTACATGGCTGGGCCAGGAGGACCCAGCACCCTGTTCACTGCTCAGAAACCCTGCCAAACACTGCCAGTTTCATGGTGGCAGCAGCCGGGCACCTGTCCATGCTGCACCCTTCTCCCTGAGAACTTTTGCCTGGCCATCAGCAGCGGGGTGGGGGGGAATGAACCCAAGCAAAGCCCACTCTGAGCCCAGCCCAGCTTGTCCTTTCTGCCCTCCCTCAAGCCCAGAGGGACCACGGGTTGGAGCCGTGAGCAGGGCACCCAGCCCTGGGAGAGGGGTGGGCTGGGCGAGTGGGAACATCAGAGCCACCCAGCTGGGGTGGGGGTGCCACATTTGCAAGGCCTGGAAGGAGGCTGGGGAGGGGGCCGCCTTTCCTTCTCTCAGTCTGCAGGACACAGCGCCTGGTGGTGGTCTCCTACCTTCTGGTTCACCACACGTAGCTGGGGATGGGCAAGGGGCTCTGCTGTGAGTGGGCCACGCAGTGGGGAGGGGCCTTAGCCTCAGCTGGCCATCCAATCTGACCTCCACATGGCCCCTTCCCCAGAACAATCCAGAATCCCAGTGGGATCATGTCCCTCCCCTGCTAACAGCCTCCCAATGCTGCCCACTGCCCACAGAGGAGTGGCCATCTGCCACATGCCGGGGCTGGACAAATCCCTGCTATGGGTGATGAAGCAAGTGATCCTAGGAACAACTGTGTGGAGAAATCCTGAGAGATGGAAAAGTATGGAACAACTTAGAGACGTTAAAAAAAAGTCTTCGATAGACATAGAGACACACTCTGCTCAAGGCTGGAATGACAAAATGAATAGAATCAATTCTATTCTATGAGCACCATTCTTCCCTAAACTAATTTATAGCATTTTAATAAAAATTCTTTCAGTCTGTCTGCCCTCTGATGGATGAGGATAAGAGCCTTGTTCAAGTTTCCTGATGGAAGAGACTGGCTGTGGGGAAAACTGGGTCTTGCTCTGGTAAGCAGGGCCAGGCTCAGTAAATCTTTAATCCAATTTTCTGCTGATGGGTGGGGCTGTGTTTCCTCCCTGTAGTTTGGCCTGAGGCAGACCAGTCCTGGAATCCACAGTCTCTATGGCATGGCTACAGGCTCTCAGTTCACTTCAGTTCAGTTGCTCATTCGTGTCTGACTCTTTGCGACTCCCTGGACCACAGCATGCCAGGCCTCCCTGTCCATCACCAACTCCCAGAGTTTACCCAAACTCATGCCCATTGAGTCAGTGATGCCATCCAACCATCTCATCCTCTGTTGTCCCCTTCTTCTCCCATCTTCAATCTTTCCCAGCATCAGGGCCTTTTATAATGAGTCAGCTCTTCACATCAGGTGGCCAAAGTATTGCAGTTTCAGCTTCAACATCAGTCCTTCCAATGAATATTCAGGACTGATTTCCTTTAGGATGGACTAGTTGGATCTCCTTGCAGTCCAAGGGACTCTCAAGAGTCTTCCCCAACACCACAATTTGAAAGCATCAATTCTTCAGCACTCAGCTTTCTTTATAGTCCAACTCTCACATCCATACATGACTAGTGGAAAAACCATAGTCTTGACTAAACGAACCTTTGTCATCAAAGTAATGTTTCTGCTTTTTAATATACTGTCTAGCTTGGTCACAACTTTCCTGCCAAGGAGTAAGTATCTTTCAATTTCATGGCTTCAGTCATCATCTGCAGTGATTTTGGAGTCCCCTCAAAATAAGGTCTGTCACTGTTTCCACTGTTTCCCCATCTATTTGCCATGAAATGATGGGACTGGATGCCCTGCTCTTAGTTTTCTGAATGTTGAGCTTTAAGCCAACTTTTTCACTTCTCCTCTTTCATTTTCATCAAGAGGCTCTTTAGTTCTTTGCTTTCTGCTATAAGGGTGGTGTCATCTGCATATCTGAGGTTATTGGTATTTCTCCCAGCAATCTTGATTTCAGCTTATGCTTCATCCAGCCCAGCATTTCACATGATGTACTCTGCATACAAGTTAAATAAAAAGGGCGACAATATACAGCCTGGATGTACTCCTTTTCCTATTTGGAACCAGTCTGTTGTTCCATGTCCAGTTCTAACTGTTGCTTCCTGACCTGCATACAGGTTTCTCAAGAGGCAGGTCAGGTGGTCTGGTATTCCCATCTCTTTCAGAATTTTCCACAGTTTATTGTGATCCACACAGTCAAAGGCTTTGGCATAGTCAATAAAGCAGAAGTAGATGTTTTTCTGGAACTCTCTTGCTTTTTTTTATGATTCAGTAGATGTTGGCAATTTGATCTCTGGTTTCCCTGCCTTTTCTAAAACCAGCTTGAACATCTGGAAGTTCACGTTCATGTATAGTTAAAGCCTGGCTTGGAAAATTTTAAGCATTACTTTACTAGCGTGTGAGATGCGTGCAATTGTACAATAGTTTGGGCATTCTTTGGGGTTGCCTTTCTTAGGGATTGGAATGAAAACTGACCTTTTCCAATCCTGTGGTCACTGCTGAGTTTTCCAAATTTGCTGGCATATTGAGTGCAGCACTTTCACAGCATCATCTTTTAGGATTTGAAATAGCTCAGCTGAAATTCCTTCACCTCCACTAGTTTTGTTCATAGTGATGCCTCCTAAGGCCCATACAGGCTCTATGGTAGGGCTCATAGCAAGTTTCTCCAAGAAGACTTATGCCAACATGCCATGCCTCCCAGCCAGTGCCCCTGACCCTGCAGCAGCCAATGTTTTGACCACCTGATGGTAAGAGCTGACTCATCAGAAAAGACCCTGATGCTGGTAAAGATTGAGGGCAGGAGAAGGGGCGAGTGAACAACCACAGCAAAATTCTACAATTATCTCAGTGAACTTTCACGTGGCCTTCAAAGCAATGCTATAAATTATATAAGCTTATTTATAATTTCTGTTTTAAAATAATAATTACTTTTTCAGGAAGAGGCATGAAGAGCGACCAGCCCCGGCAGATGTTCAATTCAGGTCAGTAGCTCAGTCGTGTCTGACTCTTTGAGACCCCATGGACTGAAGCACTCCAGGCCTCCCTGTCCATCACCAACTCCCAGAGCTTGCTCAGACTCAGGTCCACTGAGGCAGACATTAGAGCATTATAATAGCACAGTAAGGAACCTTGTGTGAAATTGGCATGAAAGTCAACTTCTAGGGCAATGGGACAGAACAGATGATCCTGAAACCGAAACTGGTACCCAGGAGACTCGATCTCTGATGCAGAAGCAGCCCTAAGTTGACATGGAAGAGAGAATTTACTCAATAAGTGATGCTATAATAAAGGATACCAGTTAGTTACTTAGAACAAAACTGGAAATTTTATTTTTCACCTCACAGGGTTTTGCAGAGAAAAAAGTAGAAGAATGAAATGCAGTAAATGTAGCCACTGAGGGAGCCAAAAGGGAGATCTGCATTAGGATGCTGCCTCTGAATTTGGTCCAGCCTAGGGGTAGTAGGGAGGACTGTGGGACAAGAAGGAGAAAGACAGACATTTCACACAGCTCTCCAAGTCTGTGGTAGTCGACTGACTTAAACACAAATGCATTTCCAACTTGCAGGTGTTAAGTGAAAGCCTGAGGGCCAAGCCTGGAGAAAATATGACACTGAAAATAGATACTTCTTTTTTTTTTTTTTTT
>CM035269.1:112040538-112143356 GCA_020226075.1 Hydropotes inermis
GTTTCTCCACACCCTCGTTCCTGCTTTGGGATCAGAGCCCTCCTAACAGGTCTGCTGAAGCTGCGCTGTATGTCTTGGGGTGGGTGTCGCTGAAGCAGAGCCTGGGATGGGTGTTCTTGTGATGCAGCAGGAATGGGGAGCGCAGGAAGCAGGAGGGGCGGAAGACGAGCGGCTGTCTCGGCTGCGGGCGGCCCCTCCGCGGACCTGTGGGCGGTCCAGGCTGCGGCCTGCACACAGAACCGCCCCTCCTGGAGACGGGGAGATGGGGAGGCAGGGAGATGGGCCTGGCCCGTCAGCCGCTCCTCCCCACTCGTCATCCACCCCAGCGGGCCCTGGTTGAGGTCTTCCGCTTGGCTTCAGGAGGTCCTCCAGGCACCTGTGAGTATGGGCCGGGGGGAGCTGCAGCCAGGGGGCTGAGCTGGGGACCACAGGTGACAGGTACAAGCCCTCGATGCCAGTGGGAGGGGGCACCTGCCACACCCTCACCCGCCCCTGGACCTGCTCCCCTGTTCCCGTATTCAGTCCCCTTCCCATTGGGCCATCTGTATTCACTGTTGATTTGTTCTTCTGTATTCTTTGCTGTTTCGTGCATTGCAAATACCTTCCGCCTGCTTTGGCTTATTATGGGCTTTCAACCCATGGCATGGATCAATCTTATTGTTAAAGATGCCCTCCCTGTTCTTCACTGGAGTCAAGGGAGGCACTGGAAGCACCCATCTCCTGTCTCTACATCTGAGCAAACAGGGCCTTTACCCCAGCACATCCACCTGAACATTATGAAATGTGATTAAAGCATGAAGGAAGTAAACAATTTTCACAATACTTTCAGCCGGGAAATAATATTTAAAGTAACTCGGTGCGGTGCAGATTTGATGAAGATGGGTTGCTCAGACTGAAAACAGTATGACTTCTCAGCATCTGGCCTCCTGGAAACCTTCTGAATATGACAGCTAAAACTTGCTGCTGCTACTGCTGCTAAGTCACGTCAGTCATGTCCAACTCTCTGCGACCCCATAGACGGCAGCCCACCAGGCTCCCATCCCTGGGATTCTCCAGGCAAGAACACTGGAGTGGGCTGTTATTTCCTTCTCCAGTGCATGAAAGTGAAAAGTGAAAGTGAAGTCACTCAGTCGTGTCCGACTCTTCGCGACCCCATGGACTGCAGCCCACCAGGCTCCTCCATCCATGGGATTTTCCAGGCAAGAGTACTGGAGTGGGGTGCCATTGCCTTCTCCCTCTAAAGGAACTTTGTTTGCCAGCTAGGCTTTCATGTGGCTATTAATCTGATAAATTTCACAAGTTATTCGCCAGCCCCTCTGATTTTCCACTGTAACAATGTCTGATGGAGGAAGCGCTGTTGACGGGAGCTTAACCAGAGAGCTGGAGGCCTAGGCTAACCCTTTAGCCAGGCCTCTGCCTCCTGGGCCTCTCTCTGCTCTGTGCCCTGAAGCCCTTAGGCCAAGCTCACCGCCCCCAGAGACCCGGCCAGGCACTGACCACAGCTGAGCACAGAGGGGGGCCAGAGGGGCCCGCACAAGCTCACCGTCCCCAGGATTCTCACCCCACGCTATGCTGGAAAGGTCTAAGCGTGTCCACTCCCATAGAGCCCCTGTTGCAGGTGGGCAAGCTTTCCTGATCACAGCCCCTGGCCATTTAGGGAACATGACCGTGAACCCGGATCGGTGGGGATTCCCTGCTCATTTCTAAGCCAGGCAGACTTTACCCGGCTGCAGAACAGTGTACTCAACCTTTGATGGTGTCTAGAGGCACCTCTGGTCATTCCAAGTGGGGTGAGTGTGCTCGGCCTCTAGCGGACAGGGGCTGGATGCACAGGACAGGCCCCATAGCAAAGAACACTCTGCCCAGGAGGCCGCTGGTCCAGGCGGGGAAGCCCGCTCCACGGCAGCCCCAGCTGCCCAGACCCCTGACCATCCCCCTGGGCTCATGGCCACAGGCCTCTGGGAAGGGTTCCCATAAGTGATGGGGTTTCCTCGGCTCCCCGCCTCCACCCCCTCTGTACTCTCACCTGACTGATAAAAAGGGTCCGTGCGTGGGCTGGCAAAGCTGGACAAACGTTGTGGCTTGAATGTGGGGGCTCCCGCACACCCCAGGTCTCTAACATGGGACCTGTGTGGGGACAGCCGGGAGGCTGGGGCGCGCCCTGAGTGCCCAGCCATGGCCACGTTCCAGGGACTCTCATGATCTCTCTGAGAGAAGTAGCCGGCTCTGGCTTCACATTTCTGTGACTAGAGGACCCCAACCTTGACCGTGGGGCTCTTGCGAGGGCCAGAGCTTCCCCCCAGAGCCTTCCCCACCTTTCATTGTCAGGCCTGCATGTGACCACTTGAGCCATACTAATAGAATTTAAGGAGCGGCTTTAATTAAGTCCCATTAATTTCCCAAGACCTTGTCTTCAGTGGCACCATAATTCAATCTGCACGTTAACAGCACAGTGCTTGCTGCTGTCCTCACTAATATCAGACGTAATCCACGCCATAGTGCCAGAGAGGGCTTCCTTTCCCACTTCCCACGAGAAGTTTCACCCCTAAATGGGGTTTAAAGTGTGCCCATGCCTTTTCCGAGGTCAGACTCCTCCCTGCTGCCGGGCTGCCCTCCCCCGGACTCCGTGTCCTGAACACAGTGTCCAGAGAAGGGAAGGTAAGTCCAGCCAGACGGCTCTCTCGCCTCCCGCCCTGGGAGGAGCCAGCCGCCACCTCAAAGGACCACGGGATCCTCCAGCCGAAGCTGAAGGCTTGCCCGTGGGGGCCACCCTCCCTCCCCACACACCACACTGGGCCTCCCCACCCGACCTTCGTATCACAGTTGAACTGACTCCACACCGGTGCTCGCACTGTGACGACTGTGAAGACGCTTTTCGCCACTGAGCCACGGCCCAGACGGAGGGAGCTGCTCTGTGACCCGGGGCTTCCGGGGTCTGTTGGCTCAGTTTTCTATGCTTTTCCAGTTCACAAAAGCTCCCCCAACGCGGACTGACCCCCGCCTGGGGGGCACGTCAGAGACGCACTGGTTCCACGCTACATGTTTCCCGGGCCATCTGCCCTCCTGTCCAGCTGGCCGGCTGTCTGTCCAGAGCAGCCGCCCCAGGCCACCTGGATTCCCAGGAGTTCCCTCCACATCTGCCCAGGAGGAGGGGAGCCCTTGTGTCCTGGCGCCCGTTTTCTCTTTGCGTGTCCCTCGTTTGGTGACATTTGCTGTCCCAGCCCCTCCTGAGAAAGAGGCAGAGGTGGCTCTTTTAGTCCATCAACTACACTTTCGTACCATTTATCCATGGTATCTGGTGGGTTTTTCACTATTGTTCATGCTAAAATGTGTAAGTTACTTTGCATTTTCTATTAGAATCTCTTTCCCATCTTGTTGTGTCTCTTTCAACTTCTTTGCCAGGCTGTTTAGGCTCTGTTGGTATAACTCTTGTTTACTTGGGAATACTAACTCTATAATACAGTCACTAAAGTCCACCTGCAGTGCAAGAGACTTGAGTTCCATTCCGGGGTTGGGAAGACTCCCTGGAGAAGGAAATGGCAACCCACTCTAGCATTCTTGCCTGGGAAATCCCATGGACAGAGGAGCCCGGTGGGCTACAGTTCATGGGGTCACCAAGAGTCAAACACAACTTAGCAACTAAACATCAAACATTTATTTTACTGAATTTTAAAATGCAATCAAATGTGTGCCTATTAAGAATATTTTCTGGCCTTATTATGCTAAGAAAAGATTTTTTTCCCTCCTTACCATTACTACATGGCATTACTTTTATGAATTTTTAAGACTTGCAAATCTTTCATCCATCTGAAATTAATTTTTCAAACATTTTTTACTTCTTTAGCCATAAAATATAGCCCGTAACCATATGAAAGCATTTTTATCTCATAATAATTTTAAAAACTCAGGCTGAAGTGACGAGCAGGCATTTATTGCCTCCCAGGCTGGCCTATGTGACAGAGGTTGGTGTCTGTCATCCGATGCTGACAAGGTGAGAGGCCACACATGCTGTGCACGCTGATGGAAGCACAACTTGACTGCCCATCAAACTTTAATTCATGCATGCTTTTGACCCAGCAATGCCACCCCCAAAAATTTATCTCCGGAAATACCCACTCAAGAATACAAAGATGCTCACTGCTGCATGATGTTTGATTCTAAATAAGTAGAACCAAGCCAAGTGTCCATCAAAATGACATTGGTTAAATAAACCACTGCGCATCTATAATTTAACACAGCCCTTGACACAGATGGAAATATTTGGTATGTGTGTGCTTGCATACATATTATACAGAGTGTGTGTATGCAAAAGCATTGCATACAATACACTTTATATAATTGATACATTTATATAGTTTATAGATATATATGAGCTGCATCTTTATATTTTTCCATAGTTATCAATGTGGAAAATTATTCAAGAATGTCTATGCAAACTTTAATTGATAGAATAGCACTGATAATATAAACCCACTCTTTAAAAAAGTGTGTCTTCATATATTCAGTGCAGAGTTTGAAAGGAAATACACCAAACTCTTCTCTCTGGCTGATGAGGTTTTTTTTTTCTCTCTCTCTCTCTTTCTTCTTACACTTTCTGAATTTGTGACTTTTTAAAAACTACAGTGAACAAGGTTCTTTTTTAAAACTAAAAGCAGCACGGCTTTCTCTAAGGAGTTACTAAATTATAAATCAGAGAAACGAGAGAGATGACAGACACCAAATAAGAGTTTTTTGTTTTGTTTTTTTTCTCACCAGAGAGGAGGAGCATTCTGGCAGCAGGAGAAACACCAACCGTGTGAGCTGTGCTGGGCGCCCTGCCTCTGCAGTGGGAGCTGGCCTTGGCCCACCTCCCCTGGGACCACTGCTGCGGTCCTGGACACCTGAGAAGAGAAGGCTGGGGATGAAGGCACCTGTGTTCACTGGACCACTTGCTTCACACCCACCCCACACAGGCCACATCCGACTACCACACCCAGACACACCCACAGCCCTGTGATCCCCTCTGCCTCACTGGACCTCTGAGCGGAGCTGGGCCTGTCTCTCACTGTTTACCAGGGGCCAGCACCATGCAGGCAGGGACCTGTGGCTGCCCCCAAGAGGCGTGAGCACTGGGCAGGGAGGGATCAAGGCACAGACATGGTCATTGAGGCGCAGAAAGGAGACCCGGGAGCTGTGGGGGTGCAGAGAAACTGTGGGCTTGAGTTGGGGTCAAAAGAAAATCCAGAGAATAAAGACAGGAGAAGAGCAGGTGGGCAAGATCAGAGCAGAGGCCTCCTGGATTCTGCCTGGGGGCCCCCTGTTCCCATCGGGGTCTGGTACTCGCTAAGCCCTCACCCTGGGCAGGGATGGGGACCATGGGGCGTGAGGGCACAGCCCCCACCCCTACCCTTTTTAGACCGATTGCTGTGGACAGAGGAGGGCCATACACCCAGCACCTGGTCTGCTGAAGGTGTGGAATGTCCACCCGGGGAGCAGAGAATGTCTGGGGCACCTCACACCTGACAGATGGTGGCATATCCCCTGCCAGGTGCCCAGGGTCCAGGACAGCCATCCGCCTCTGCCTCACACGGGGTCCCTGAGGGTCCTGGAGAGAGGGGTGTGGGGAGGAGGTGACAGCCAGGAGAAACGTGCCTGGGACTCTTATTAATCACAGTCGGCACTGATATTAATTACACAACAATTAAATTGGCAGCAACTCGAGCAGAAATTCTCATTTGACACCTTTTGCCGGTTCCCCGCCAAGGAGCTGCCTGGTCTTAATTAGCACAGGAGACTTTCCTCCATCCTTTGTGTCCCAACGCATCGCCTGCCCATGTCTCAGCACCCTCAGAGCCCCAGGGCTCTGCCATCTGGAAGAGTGAGGTCGGAAACCTGCCTCTGCCAAGTCCAGCCAAGCTTGGAAATCCCGCAGCATCAAAGGACAGAATCCAAGATGTGATGCGATGGGACAGACGTGTGCCTTGGGGAACAAAGGCGGGGGTGGTGCTTGGAGGGCAGGGAAGTTCCGAGCATTTGGAGCTGGCCCGCCTCAGGGCCAGCCTGGATCTTGGAAAATATTCCCTGCTCAGCCAGCCTGCCCCTTGCCCCGCCAGCCACTCAACTGCTCTATGCAGAGCCTCCCGGTGCTCTGAGGGGAAGAGATGGCAGGGGATTGTTCAAAGGGAAAAGAGGTCACTTTAGAATGACCAAGATCACAATCCACTCCAAAGCCATTTTTGCTCACAAACAAAATACAACTAATGAAAGGCATTAAGCCATAAAAACAAATGAGAGCTGTGTAAAGAAAAGCCCACAAAAATCCGATAGGAGTGGGAGGCATCTTTCAGTCTTTAAAAGATCAAGTGGATTAAAAAGCAACTGGTAATTTAGAATGTAAGCATAATAAAATTAGTGAGAGATTATGTCAAGTATGTATTCTGCATAGAAAAAAAGAAAACATTTAAGTACACAGGAAATATTCACAAAATAGATCACAAATTATTCACAAAAATAGATCATGTGCTATACCAGCACATCTAAACGTTTTAGGTCATGCACTCCATCAATAAAAGTTTTAACCATGTGTCACAGTACATGGATACCTATAATTTATTCCTAAATTATAATTAATAATGTATGATATGAAAATATAATACATCACGTCCATTATAAAACAAAGGCAGACACAGCACAAAGCCGTGATAGTCGAGAATGTTAAGTGGAAGTTTCCACATTTCCTGACTACCGTGGATTGACCTGTACACCTGCTGGGATGTACATGCCTCACCTTGGAGATTTATGCCACAGACAGAACCTCAGCAGACCCCCAGAACCAGCAATCATAGAGTCCACATACCCTGATCACCGTGCAAAAATAAAACCAAAACAACAGCAAGCTGGAAATCACTGACAAAGTTAGAACCAGTCAACCCCTTAACAAAAGTAATATTGAAGTCTAGAAAACAAAAACACTTAGAAACTTTTAATGCTCTCTCAAACCAACCCAGTGTCAAAAAGAATGACAAATTACAGAAGAGCTGGAAAACATGGATTATGATACAGCCACCTAAAAAACCACACAGATGAAGTTGGCTGGTAGAACAAGTCTAAGGTGTCTTGTTAATACACGTCTGTGAACAAAATGAATCATCACAGTAAGCAACTTCAAACTTTTAACTCAAGAGATCAAATAAAGAAGGAAATTAGAAAAACAGGAACAAAATGAGCCTAAAGAAAACTGAAAAACCGAAGTTATACAACCAGAAAGTAATGAATTAGAAACATGCATTAGAATTGATAACTAAATCTAGGTACTAATTCTTTGAAAAAATTAGTAAAATGGATAAATTGTTTTTTTTTTTTACCAGCCAGCATAACACTCTACTAAAAGCACATTACAGAAACAGAGAAACTACAGCCTTTTGATGTAACCCTCATAAACAAAAGATTAGAAAGCAGAATTTATTAGTACATTGAAAAACATAAGACCTGTGTCATTCACTCTGAGAGAGCAAGGATGGTTCAGTGCTGAGAAATCTATTCGTTTCACGTATTAATAGATAAAAGGAAAAGTTCATGTGTTTGAAGCAGCTTTCTGTACAAGAGTGAAAAATTGGACATGAGCCAAATACCCATCAAAGGTAGAGTGGATAAAAAAGTCATCAGGCCATCCCCACAATGACCTGCTCCGTAGTCATCTGAAAGGGTTAGAGAAATCTGTATGTCTTGTGTGGAAAGAGTTGCAGCATAAATTATTAAGTGGAAATAGAAAGCAGAAAAGCAGTATGAGTATATTAATACATTAATACATGAAACATAAATATGGACAAAACTCTTTCTGTATTTAAATATAAATATGATGTATAATTTATATATAAATTGTGTGTATAGTTCACAACCAATTGATATATAACACAAGATGTAATTTACATGCATAATTTATACATACATATATATGCTTATGTTCCAGGCATCAACAACAGCCTGGGAATACAAAAGAAAGCTGCATTTTGTATTGTGCTGTATTGTACCCAATTATGACTGACCCCAGGGACCCCTGAAAGTGGTCCCCCGTCCTTCCCCAAACCATCCGAGGCCACGGGACAAGCGCTGTGGGTTCAGCTCCCAGGTTCCTGCCCCCTCCCTATGCGGCCCCTGAGCAGGACACGACTCTCAGTGGTGGGGGACGGGGCAGGCTCTGCTCTTGCCTCTGGACGCAGCATCCAGCGCCGCTGCAGGGTGTGGGCCAGGCCCCGGGTGCAGCTTCCTCTTGCCTGCCTCACATGGGCCCAGCTGTTGGTGACATTAGCAGCCTTCCAGGGAGTCTTCCTGCAGCTCCCCACCCAACACACTCCCCGGGGCCTGGGCACTCCCCTGGGACACATGGCTGGGAAGACTGGTCTTGTTGAGAAGGGCGTGGAGGCCGCTGATGACCTACGTTGTTGAGGATTTCAGGATGGGGCCCTTGTGTGGGGTAAGCTGAGCCTGTGGGTCCGGCAGGCCGAGACAGGAGAGGCCCTTGGAGGGCGGTGCCCATCAGGGTCCCAGAGGATGGAGTGCAGGGGAGAAGGGGCCATGAATAGCCCCTAGTCAGCGTCATGCTTCCTGTCCCCTGTCCACTCTCTCTTCTGTGACGTCTTGTTGCTAAAGGCCTGTCCCTAGGGAGATATTCTGCAGGCGTCTCCCTGACCCTCCGCCCCCCAGCTGCCTGCGCGGGTGTGGCGGCTATGAGCTCAGCCCCCGCCCGTCCAGTTCAGGGGACCTGCTCATTCTCCGGCAGCGCCTGGCTCCCCCAGCTCCCTGGGCTGCACCCCCACTTGGGCATTGCCAGGCTCCTGCTGGCTCCCTGAGCTGCAGCCCACCTGGGCATGTGCCCAGCTGGTCTGCACCCTCACCTGGGCATGTGCCAGGCTCCCGCAGGCTCCCTGAGCTGCTCCCGACCTGGGCATGTGCCTGGCTCCTGTGGACTCCTGGGCTGCACCCCAACTTGGGCTTGTGCCCGAATCCCACAGGCTCCTGGTCTGCGACCCACCTGGGCATGTGCCCAGCAGGCAGGCAAGGAAGGGAACTCCACAGCTCCTTCCACCTGGAGACACCAGAGCCCCCAACAGACTCCCCCATCCTCGCCACCTCCACCCCAAAGTGAGAGTAAAAGGGCAACAGACCAGGGCCCTGGCTGGCAGAGCTGTGGCCCTGAGCAGAGGGGAGGCCTCGGAAGCTGGGCAGGAGGGCAAACACCTGCCCAGGGCCAGGGAGGGGCCACTAGGAAGCAGACCCCGAGCACATCCAGCGGGTGAGAGATGTCACTGACCGCCTGCATCTCAGTCTGGATACATAAAAGCCCGACATCCACCGCCAGCCCTCGCCCTCCCAGGAGGCAGAGGAGCCACTCAGAATGTTGCAGTTTTTCATCCGAATCGATCCCTACGAGCACAGATGACAAAAGCTTCCAGGAACAAGAGGGATGTTGGACACGCGGCCGTCTCTCCCCATCACGTGGGCAGCAGTCCTGGCTCAGACCAGCGTCCACTGCGGCCTCTGGCCTTCCTTGATCACCCTGCGTGCATCCAGAGTGCAAACTCTGAAAAGTGTCAGCAGCACTTTTTGCTTCATGTAACGCCAACTACCATGATTCCTGCTTCTATTTCGTGCCATTCCAACAGGTGCTGGTCCAAGGCAGCGATCAAGGTGACTGTCCCTCATCCAGAGTCCTGCTTGCCTGGCCTTCAGGGTGGTCAAGGCCTTGATGGACCCAGCCTGCTCGCTGCCATCAGCGCTTGGTGCAGCCCATGGACAAACCCTGAGAGCCAGTCTCCTCGCTCAGCAAAGTCGCGCTCTCCCCATGAGGGTCCCCGGTGCCCACCCAGTCACCCCACACACACCTCCCAGGCCCCATCCTCACAGAGACAGTCATGGCAGGGTGCTGGGGTGGCTCCCCTCCCTGCAGGGTGGGCGGGGTCCCAGGGGGCAGGGCGGGAAGTGCGGAAGGGTTCCCACTCCAGTCAGACCCTGGGCGGCCTGACCTCTGAGGACCCCAGGTGGCCACAGCAGAGGCTCTGTGAGTGGCCAGGCCCCAAGATGGGGGCCTCGAGCGAACACGCCTGCCGGGATACTCAGCATTTGATGGCGATGCTGCTGAGCAGGGGGGTCAGGGCCCACTGCCCTGGGGGCAGTCAGAGCAGGGCAGGAGGCCGGAGGGGCTGACAGACCTCCCCGGGTCCCGGAGATGAGGAGGGCTGATGTGTGTGGCGGGGGCATGCAGGGTAAGCCTGGAGGGGAGTGCCAGTCTGTGAGCCCGGGAGCCCCGCCCTGGGGCCCCGCCTGGCCAGGAAAGGAGGCCACCCTGTGTCTGAGCCTCCTCCCGAGCTGAGGTCTGTGGGGTCAGCCTCGGGGCCCTAAGGTGCAGGAGCTCCAGTCCTGGAAACGCCGGGCCTCACTCGGGCCCAGGGGTGGCCGCCCATGACCCAACCCCACATGTGCTGGGAGACAGCGTGTTGGCAGCGTGGCTGAAGGAGCGACGCCTGTGGTTCAGGGTGAGAGGCACCCGGAATCTGAACACCCAGGTCTCTCCAAGACATGGGCACCATGAGGATGGGGAGGGCAGAGGGCCCTGCAGCCAGGCCACAGTCCCACTGAGCCTCCAGGCCCCGGGCATCCTGGCACGCCCAGCATGGAGGCCAAGGGCACGCTGCTCCTGGCGCTCGGTCCGAGGCACCAAGAGCGGCCCGAGCAGGACTGAGATGCGAGGATGGCGGGGGACGGCGCCTGGGTCAGCGTCGAGGCCAGCCCCGGGCACATGCTTCATTGACCAATGCATTTCCCCCGCAGCCCTTTGGGCAGGGACCCAGGACAAGGAAGGAGAGAGCAGGCCCTGCCCCGGCTGGGCCTCTGCGTGCACGGCCCAGTCATGCAACAGAGGGTCCGGGCACCACGGGGGCTGCTGAAGGTGCCCCCAGGGGTGGCAGCCCGTGCCACGCAGGTCGCAGGGTCAGTCTGTCCTTCACTCATTCCCCGAGTCTGGCTCCTGCCCCTAGTCATGCCAAGCCCAGCTCAACCCCCAGAGAGGCAGCTCCGTCTCCCCGACGGGAACGCTGGCCTTAGCCACACCCCTGAGCACAGCGTCGGGAAGGGACTGGAATGCTGTCTTCTGCCCCCTGCCCGCCCCTGGGAGCAGTTTCTCCTTCACCCCACTCACACACCCGCCCCAACCTCAGCATTTAAGTGGACGAAGCCGGGCGGAGATGCTCGGAGAGCACCGAGCCCAGAGCCGACACGGGGCGCTGTCTGGGTCTCCAGCCCCCTCTCCTGGAAAACGGGGAGACAGTGGTGCCAGCTCAGGGGAGCAGATAGGAAGCCAGTGGGTCCTGCCAAGCCCCTGCCCCCGACTCCCAGGGCGTGCGGTCTTGGCTGGCTGGTCTCATCAGGATGGGTGTCCGTTTGGCTCAGCGGTGGGCGCTGGGCGTCAGGATTGCCTGGGCATGGGGGAGGGACTCACAGGCCTGTTAGAGGTGAAGCAGTGAGTCAGGTCTCCGGCAAGGACGCCAGGGGGGACAAGACGGGGGCGGGAAGTGCAGCTGGGGCGGCCCCACCCCTCAAGGAGCGTGCTCAGTTCCAGACCTGGAGCCTTCCGCCCGGGGCGGCCCTCAGGCTGCTGACCACCTTGCAGAGTGCAGGGCACAGGCCGTGAGTGGTTGGCCTGGCCTGGACTCCCTCCTGGAGTGAAGTGCCCTGCGGGTCTGCTCCTGAGACCCGGAAACCCTGAGCGGGTGGTGCATGGCCTGCCCGCCACCAGACGGGCTGGCCCACGGCCACCGTCTCAGGCCAGGGCAGTCGGCGCGGCTCGGCCCGGCCCGGCCCTCCAGCGTGTCCGGCAGGCCTGTTTGCAGCCCTGTGGGGACCTGAGGAGGACAGCACAGGCAGAGCCGCTGGCCCTTCCTTCTGGAATGCACCAGGGCGCCCGGGGGGCCTGGGGTCTCAGGAACACCCACCCCTCCTGGAGGCTGCGGCCGTGTGCATCTCTACTGAACAAGAGGTGAGCGGGTGTCCCCTCCGGGGGGCCAGAGCCCTGGGGGGTGCATGGGGTGGAGTGGGAGTGCAGGGGCCCCTGGGTGAGGCTATACGTCCTTAGGGTGAAGTGGAGGTTGGCAGCCTAGTGGTCTGGAGAAGTCCCTGCCAACAGAAAGTCAGAGGTCAGGAGTCAGGTGGGCCTGGGATTTGAAGGAGGCCCAGCCGGGCCCCAAGGGGAGCAGGAGTCTGGCCCAAGTTGTGTGGGCGGAGATGCAGGTTCTGGGCAGGGGTGCAGGCTCCAGGCAGGGGCCGCCCCAGCCCGCCAAGGACCGGCTTCTCACGGCTCCTCACCAGCCACAGAGACAGAGCCTCCTTCTCATAAGAACTCGGATCCCCTCACGGCCCCACCTCCTCCAGCCACAGTCACTTCCCAAAGGCCACCCGGCAGACACAGCCACGGTGGGCGTTGGGGCCTCGGCACGCGGGCTGGGAGGACACACGGCTTCCGTCCACAGCGTGAGTTCCCGCCGTCCCTGGGCCTCAGCTGTCGCGGGCATCTCAGGCAGGCAGCGGGGTGCTCTGAGCATCTGTGCCCCTAATAGACAGGGGGTTGCCCCAACCGGGACCTGCTGCCTCCAGGCCGCACACGAGAGCCGGCCTCCCTGCAGGGCTCCAGGCAGCTGCCCCAGTGACAGCTCTGAAGGACAGGCCGGGCTGGCCCAGCACAGCAGGCGGGATGGCAGGACGTGGTACAGTCGGGCTCTGTCTGGCCGCCCCCACCACCGCCCCGCACAGTAGGGGCTTGCTGCTCTTGTCCCGGCTCTGCAGGCGGCGGGGGAAGCTCTTCTTGCATGGCCTCTCTGGCACTGCAGAACCTCGGGAGAGAGGTCAGAATCCCCGCGGGGGAGTTATCACTGCTTGAACATCCTGCTAGACTTTGAGAACACAGGAAATACTGGGGACAATGTGTGATCCTGGAGATGAAAGTGACTTCAGAGGACAGACAAGCCCCACTGCTGAGGCCAGCTCCTCGGGGGAGAGGCAGGAGGGTGTCCAGGAGACCCCACTGCACCCCCGACCTGCTTACTGGCTCACACCTGCCCTGCTGCCCCCACCCCAAGCCATCCACACGGGAGACACACACAGACCCTTCCTCCAGCCCTGCAGCTGGTTGGTCCCAGGGCTGCAGGAGGCGGGGGCCGTGCAGAGGGGCTGCCCCCGCAGAGCCATCCTAGTCTGCGGAGGACGGGCGGGAGCAGGGCTGCCCCCCCCACCCCGCCCAGCGGTGGGAGCGGAGGCACCTGGTCTCTCCTGGAAGCGAGGCCGCCCAGTCGCCTTTCAGGTTCCAGCCACCCCCAGGGAGCCGTGGGGGTGGTGAGGGTCTGCCCAGTGGTGAGGCCTCCCTTCCGGACAGTTTGGATCCCAGGCGATGCGGGGCCGGCCAAGGCCCCACAAAGTGCCCCAAGCGAAAGGGTGCACACCTTAGGCTGGTCCTGGGGCCAGAACACAGCAGGTGTCATCTTACGCCCGTTTTCATCAGCTGGGGGCCTGCCGCCTGTGCTGGGCTGAGGCTGTGTCCAGACCTAGGGTCGGTAAAAATAAATAAGGAGAAATTTAGGGTCCAGATGGAAGGAAGGAGGTTCAGGTGTGAAGGACCCAGCATAACTCTCGGTCGGCACTCGGAAATCTCATGAATGGGCATTGAACAACAAACTCCTTTCTGACAACTCAAGAGTGTGATTCTGATGAAGCCATCCATGATCATGCATTTCCCAGCTGGGCTCCTAAGAAAACTTCAAGCGTTAAGCTCCTATGCACCTGCTGGACGTGCTGAGTGGGGCTGGGGAGCTGGACCCTGAGGGAGCTCTGACTCTTGCAGGCACTGCCGTCAGCGCTCAGAAAACCCGAGGTCTGCTGAGCCACGGGCGGCCCGGGACCCGCTGGCATCTGCCCAGCTGGCCCGTCTGCAGGGGACCTCCTCCCCTGTGCACCCTCCTGAGGCTCTGCGGGGCCCCGACACCCCTGGGCGGGCAGCCCCACGCGGACACGGTCGGTCTGCAGGGAGACCCAGGGCTTGTGGCGGAGCAGGTGAGGAGGGAGTCGGCAGCTCCAGTGCCTGAACGAGGAGCCAGGGTCTCATGCAGACAAGCTACTGCAGAGCAGGACTCATCCTGAACCAATGGTCTCTCGGGCTTCAGGCTGTGACCCTAAACTGGCCTGGGTCACAGTGAGGGAGTTCCAAACCAGGTGGGAATGGTGCAGAGGACATGGGGGCTGGGGTGAAAGGCCTCCTGCGATGGGCCATCCACCGCTCCAGCTCTCACATCCCCTCCCTGGGCATGAAGGTGCTCACGGAAAATGGCTCAGGGGTGGGTCAGTGATCAGATTATCAGTCACCAATCACCAGAGAGGGGTCTGTTTGGGTCAGGGGTTTCTAAGCAGTAAAGACAATGCTTTGTTCCAAACTAGACGAATTGGCTGAATACTTCACTTGATCAATAGATAAGCTAAACCTCCCACCTCATCTAATTATTTCCAAAGCATTGACCCCCAAATACAAAGATGGTGCCCCCTGAGCAGTTGGTCAGGGGAGGGAGGGGTACTGCCTTGGCAAAACCCAGGATGCCTGCCCACCCAGCCTCTCTCTGAACCATGGAGCCCCCAGCATTCAAAGGCGCTTCCCCACAACTTTCAGCTGCGCCTCCCCACCCCAGAACCCCCACATGGAGACCACGAGGTCATGGGGAGTGGGAAGGCCTTCAGAGTTCATCAGGACCTCCCCTCCTGGAGGGACAGGGCCCCCAAGACCACAGAGAGCTGGTGGGGAGACGAGTGATGTGCTCCCCCGTCAGACCCTGCTCCCCACTCCCGGCTGTTCTCCAGGAACACTTCCCAGGGGCCCATGTTCCCCCGGGGCCCACTTTAAGAGGAGCTTGACCATGCAGTCCTGCAGGCCGGCAGCAGTGGGCAGGCATACCTGGGCTCCCTGCTTCGTCTCTTGGCAACTCGGGGCCCGCTGGTCAGAGGGGCACGTGCCCAGGTGGGCTGTGGGCTCCAAGGACCTGCTGTGAATCGAGGTCTACCGGGGTCCGGGGAAGTGGCCAGTGGAAAGGACGCCCGCACTGACCTGCAGAGCAGTCCTGGAGCGCGAGGAGTGCCTCGACCCCGCTGGGCCACTCGGGGTGGCAGGACCAGCTCTGCCCCCTGCGGCAGTCTGTCCAGGGGGTCTGGGAAGAGCCTGGGTCTCCGCCTCTAGCTCCGTCACCGCACCTGCCAGCCTACCCACCGGAGGTGGAGGTCCAGACGCGCAGGTCCGAGGCAAGCTCAGGGGCACCTTGCTCCCCAGATGGCCCAGTTTTCTGTCTGGGGGCCAGTGAGGCTGGGCCACGTCAGGACGGGAGTGCTGTCGGGGTGGGGGTTTGGGGGGGCTGGTGGAGGCCTGGGCAGCCCTGCACACCTCGGGAAGGGGGTCAGCCGACACAAGCAGGCCTCCCCAGGCCACAGAGCCTGGTGCTGCAAGCTGGGCGGCACGCCTGGTCCCGAGCGGCCGCCTTTGGTCTGTGAGTCAGGTGGGAACAAAGGTGTCTCACGATGGCAACTGGGTGGGCGTGGGAACTGGCGGTCCACTGCAGAGGCACCCTCTGTGCCCAGGGCCAGGGGCAGTGGGCACTGCAGGTTGCGCATCACCCCCTCGCCCCCCCATGGACATTCTGGCAGCTGGTGCTGTCCCGGGGGTCCACCTGCTGACTCTGCCGGGCAGCTCCCAGGGCTGCAGGTGAGGTGGGAGGCCACACTGTGGCTCGAGGCCTCACTCTTCCCCGAAGAGCTGCAGCCAAGCAGCTGCCACCAAGCCGAGCCTCCAGGCCACTTGAAATGGGGAGGCGAGGCGGAAGGTCACGGTGGGCGGGTGCTCTGGGGGGTGAGCTCAGCCTTACCACAGGAGGCCAAAGCCCCTCAGGGTAAGCTCAGACCACCTGGACCCCACAGATCATAGCACAGATGGCGATGTGAGAGACCCAGGGAAGGTGAGAGACAGGGGAGGCCCGCCAGGAGGGGCGGCAGGCAAGGCGAGACACCCCCTGGGCCCTGCGGGGAGGACCAGGGGGAGGAGGGGGCCGGGGGTGGTCTCGGCAGGCCCCCTCTCTGCTCTAAGCAGCACCCGCCTGCCCTCTGGGGCCCCGTTGATAACAGACACAGGAGAGATAAAAGGGAAGCCCTCCGAGGGGTGAATGGCCTGAGACAGGCTCTCCAGGGGGCCAGGTGGATGAGCGCTGAGTGCTTCCCCTGATGGGTGCCCAGGGTCCCAGCGCCTGGCCCCACCCACCCTGCCTCGGGCAGCTTCATGCCAGCTCTGTAAGGGGCGGTGGCCTCCAGGGGGCTATCTGAGTCACCCAAGACCCACATGGAGCAAGGTGGGTGCCAGGACCAGGCCAGCGCTTGTTCCACCTGCCGTGAGGGTGCGAAGGGTGTGAGTCAGAGCCTCGGGTGCAGGTCCAGACCCGCTTCCTGAGCTGTGTCTCCCACTGGGGGCCCCCGCGGTTCCCAGACGCAGAGCAGACCAGAGCCAGGGCCGCCTCCGCCCTCAGGGCCCCCCCGCTCTGTGCAGGGCGGCGTCAGGCTGGGTGGTCGGGGCCGCTGGGTGGCGGGAGGGGTGGAGTCGCTGTGGGGGCTGCTGCTCCTGGGGGCCCTCAGGGCTCCGACCCAGGCACCAGATGGCACTTCCATGGCCGAGTCTCAGGGAGGAGCTGCCACCTGTCAAGAGCTCGTCACTGGGCAGAGCTTCGGGGGTGGAGGGGGTGCCAGGAGGGCTGAGGAGCCAAAGCCTTCCCCGCGTCTCCACTGAGCAGATCTGAGAAAGCCACAGGAGAGAATCACTCACAGATATTCAAACTTTTCAGGGGAAAATATTAGTGAAATATTTAGTGAAATATTTTTTTCCATTACAAAAGTCATATCTATTCATTACAAAATAGATAGAACACAGAAAACTTCTAAAAATAAAGTAGTCATCAACCATTATCCTGTCTCCTAATGCTGATTTTTTTTTCATTTTTATTTCTTGGTGGTAGTAATATGTGTGCAAAGAGCCGACTCACTGGAAAAGACCCTGATGCTGGGAGAGATTGAAGGCAGGAGGAGAAGCGGGTGACAGAGGATGAGATAGATGGTTGGATGGCATCATCGACTCAATGGACATGGATTTGAGTGAGCTCTGGTAGTTGGTGATGGACAGAGAGGCCTGGCGTGCTGCAGTCAATGGGGTTGCAAAGTCAGACACGCCTGAGGGACTGAACAACAACAAATGCTCTTTGACATTGATTTTAGCAATAATTTGCTGTATCTGTCTCCTCAGGCAAGGAAAACAGAAGCAAAAGTAAGCCAATGGGACTGTATCCTTTTGCATGCTGGAAGAAACGTCAAGCAAACAACATGGCCACCTACAGAACGGGACTCTCTGCAGATAACATACCTGCTGAGGGGTTAACATCCACAACACGCAGAGAACTGCAACTCAACATCAAAATAAATAAACAAACAACCCGGTTAAGAAGTGGGCACAGGATCTGGATAAACATGTTTCCAGAGACAACGCACAGACGGCCAACAGGCCCACGAAAAGGCTCTCAGCGTCACTCGCCACTTCCTAGAAGCTGGGCCAGGGCATCCGAGCGGCTTCCTGGGAGGGCTGACTGTGGGACGGTCTCGGGGCTGCTCCTCCAGCTTTGCTGAGCGAGTCCCACTCTTCACCCCACATCGGCCGGTCTGTCTTGCACATGCCTGGGCCCTGGTGGAGCAGAGTCGGCAGGAGGGGACCCCTGATGCCAGCAGGGCCAGGTCCCCCGCTCCTCGGGGACGGCCCCCCGCCCAAACCGGGCTGAACTCAGCCCTCCCGGCGTGGCGAGCGACTCTGAGTCACAGCCAAGGTCCCGCCCCCAGCAGACCTCAGCCCAGTGTCCAGGCCGAGGCCAGGCACCCCCTCCAGCTCCGAGCCCTTTCCTGAGGACCTTCGTGTCCCTGGTGGGTGCAGGGCTGGGTGCAGGGCTCCCGGTGGCCTCTGAGTCCCAGGACACGAGGCGGGGGTGGGGCAGGCAGAGGGTAGGGGGACCCCATTCATCCTCCGCGGGCCCTGCACAGCAGGGGGCGCTCGCGCCCAAGAAAGCACAGGGTCGTCAGGGTAACCGGTCAGACAGATCCGGCTGGCTGGCCACGGCCCCCAGAGTGAGTTTGACCCAGGGGTTTGCCCAACTGACCTGGGCCTGATGGGGTCCGGGCCTTGCATTTGGCTTGGGGCAGGCTGCGAGGGAACCCTGGGGGCAGGGGAGGGGTGGCCCCCAGGGCCCCCGGGCAAGACCTCCGGCCTGGGCTGTGGCCACGCTTGCCTTTGCAGGGAGGGCCAGTCCCTCCTCTAGGGTTACTCTGATCGCCCTTGACAATGAGGAGCCTTGGTCCACACCAGGCCTGAACCGGGAGGGGACCTCTTGTGGGGTGGCTGTGGAAGAAGCAGTCGAGGGCCGTGATGGGACGACTTCAGACGTGAAGTAAACTTAGGGCTCACAGGAACAAGGGTAACCTGCTGGGCTCTTGTCCCCTGCTGCCCACCCGCCCACGGGCTGAGGACTTGCACGGTCACCGCCAGGTGCCTCTGCCCATGGGCCTCCCCCGCCGGCCCCAGCTCCCCAGCCACACTGGGTCGCGTGGGCGGGGGCTTGCAGCTCCGCTCCGCCACCTCTGCAGCGCCCTCACCGGCTCTGGGCTGTGCGGGCTGCGCGGGCTGCGCGAGAGGAAGCCGGGCCCCGCGGGGGCTCAGAGGCCCGCCAAGGCCACGCGTCCAGTGCAGGCATAGCCAGGACTCAGCCCCGGACCATCCTGCTGACAGTCGCCGCGTCTGCGGCCTTCTCGGAAAGCAGAGAGCAGCTGGGAGAGCAAGGCCTATGCTCACCTCCAAGGAGAGCAGACAAGGGGCGGCCCGGAAGACCCTCCTCTGTGAAGCCACGCTGACAACCCCGGGGCTGCGTGTGGTGGAGAGGAGGGCCTGCAACACTTTGCAAAACGTAAGCTGTTGAAACCAAGGTGTGGGTCATCCACTAAAGCGCCCAATAGTACATGATCCCACGGCCTCTCTGGGCAGGGCCTCTGAACAGGCAGGCACTCGATCATTGCTTCAGCATGTCTATCCACACCCCCAAAATGGTCACCAAATCCCCCCCCCTCAGAACTCCACCCTGGACGCCAAGCCTGAAGTCACGGTGCTTCTGGACTCCCTGACCGGCAAGGGGACTCTGTGTAGCCTGCAAGCCCCCGAGCGCTTCTGTTTTTCCTAGGATGCCTTTGCAGCTGTGAGCCTCACTGTGGTCCCCGCAGGCACGGGGCACTGAGATGGAAGAGGGAGGAGGATGCAGGAGAGACGGCGGGGCTGCAGGACCCCAGGCAGGGTGGGGAGCCCCAGGCTGCAGACGCCCAGGCCAGCACCCGCCCCTCAGCCTGCCAGTTACGGCAGACCATGCACCTGCATCCCGGGGCCCTGGCTACACCCCATAAGATTGGGCCTGAGGGCTCCGTTCTGGGGGGCGGGGCGGGGTGCAGGGCTGGTGGGGTCTCAGCCCCAGGGTCACGCAAGCTGACCCCTGCTCCGTCACCTCGGGAGCCACAGCCCTGCCCTTGCCACGGATCCCCTGAAGATGGCAAGGCCCCTGACAAGGTCAGCACGCCTGCCCGGCCTCAGCTCCGGCCCGCCTCCAGCAGCACTGGAAAGGGCCCCTCAGGTGGGCACTGGGCAGGCAGCAGCGGGGGCCTGCTCCAGGCTGGGCAGGGACGTAGCCTCCGCCCCAGGGGCTCAGCTCTCCCTGGTGACACGACCTCTGGGACCCCAGGCCTCCTTTCCCCTCCCACGCCCCCACCAGCAGGGGGAGACACGTGGCCCCCCCAGAGTCCTGCGCTGAGAGTACCAAATGAACCGCCAGCTCTTGCCCACCGCAGCCAGCTGACCCGCCTGTAGGAGGGCCCTGCTCTGCGACTTCACCCGCAGCTATGGCAGGCACACATGGGGTCTCCCCGACACCGCCCCTTCCACCACACTCAGGATAGAAGGCAGTGGCCCCTCCGAGTGGAGGGCTGAGAGCCCATCTCTTCTCCCCCGTCTGTTCATCTCCAGCTGTGCACTTCCAGGCGAGAAGCCCACCCAAGCAGACAGTCCCCTGCTGCAGGCCGCCAACCAGTCCTGCACACCGTGGCCCCAAACCGGCTTTGACAGAGCGGCCTGCTAAGCAGAGCCCTCGGGGGCCCCCCATTGCCAGGGCTGGGGACCCCCACCACCGGGGCTGCCACCACCCCCACCAACAAGGCATTACGCGCTCCAGGTCGGCCTCCGGCCTAGCCCTGGGCCTCCAGCGATTCAAGTCAATACTAGCCCAAGGTGCCCTTCATCCTCCAGACCTTTGACCATATCCTTCCCAGCCAACCTGTCTTCCAAGAAGCCTCCCCAGTCCCTCCCCCAGGCTCCCGAGGGCACCAGGGACATGTGCTCCCACCAGGACAGCCTCCCATTCCTGAGTCTCACCCCCCACCCCCCACTCCCAGCATCCCAGGCCCATCCCAGATTCACAGGTCCCCCAACTGGAGTCAGGAAGGCATGCTGGCCCCCGGATCCCCGGGGGCACTGGGCTCTGCTCACCTGTCTGACCGGGGAAGGAAGGGGAGCCCATGGGGAGGGGCTGGGCAGGCCCAGAGCTCCAGTGGGCCTGGCTGTCCTGGGCAGAAGGGCTGCTGGCAAGAGGCAACCGGCCTCCAGTGACAGGCGGTCGGGTGCTGGCACCCACCAGCATTTCTGCCCACCAGCACGCACCGAGGAAGGGCCTGTGGGTCTGGTGGACACTAGCCAGGCCCCTCCCCACCCCCCAGGGGGCTGCAGGACTCTGCCCCTCAGACGGGCAGCCAGGCTGGGGGCTCCTGAGTCCTGCTGTCTCACCCAACCAGGGTGGCCTGGGAGCGGGGGGACCCCTCGTTCCCAGGCCAGGGTGGAGGTCTGCAAACACAGAGGTGGTCTGCACACGGTGCCCGGGAACACAGGGTCTGACTTGTGCCCCTCGGGACACGCTGGCTCTGCAGCTTTGGCCAAGCTGCCAGGCCTCCTGGTCCTGCTTCCACATCCAGGAAACAGGGGCCACATTGTTGGGGAGCCCTCAGCACAGAGCTTCCCAGGAAGTTGGGGCCCCCTCCCATCGTGTGCCGCTGTTCAGCCGCCCGTGGACCGCAGCACGCCAGGCCTCCCTGCCCATCAGCGACTCCTGGAGCTTTCACGAACTCACGCCATCGAGTCGGTGACGCCGTCCAACCGTCTCATCCTCTGTCGTCCCCTTCTCCTCCCGTCCTCAATCTTTCCCACTCGAGGGCCTTTTCCAATGAGTCGGCTCTTTGCGTGGAGACCCCCTCCCCTGGACCGCCCCTTGCACGGCTCCTTTTGTTTTAAACCTCAACTCAAACACTCTCCTGGACAGTCATCCCTGGCTTTCTCCTTCCATTTATCTGCTTTCTTTTCCTCACAGTGCTTTTCTGCATGTAAAACTGCTTTACATGTTTGTTTTATGTTATGTACACTAGAAGATAAGATCTATAAGAGAAGTGACCTAGCCTTGTTTTATGGTGAATCCTCAGCATCAAGAAGAGTGTGGTGAGAGAAGCTCCATAAACTGCAGATAGATGGGTGGATGGATGGGTGTGTGGATGGATGGAAGGATGGGTGGATGGATGAATGGACAGATATATGGATGAATGAGTAAATGGATGGATGAGTGGATGGATGAGTAGAAGGGCAAATGGGTGAATGAACTGACAATGGGTGAATAGGTGACTGACAGATAGGTGGGTGGACAGACGGACAGTTATGTATGTATATGTATATAGGTATGTGTGTATGAATGGATGGATGGATGAGTGGATGAATGGATGGATGAGTATAAGGGAAGATGAATAGATGACTTGGCTGATGAGTGAATAATGGTGGGTAGATGACTGGACAGGTAGGTGGGTGGACAAACGGACGGATACATATATATGCATAGGCATTGTGAGAATGAGGGGGGAACCCATGCCCACCCCAGGCCCTTGTCTGGGGCGCAGAAGTGGCTCAACAGCAGCTGCTGCATCACCCCCACCCCCCACCCACGCTCCTACTTCACTTTTCTTTATTTTTGACAGTTTACTTTCTGTATGTTCTGTGTAGTTTTATAAAAAATATATTTTATATATTTTAACAGCTTATGGGAGAATTCTCATACTATCCATTTCACTCATTTTGTGGATAAAATTCAGTGGCTTAGCATATAGTCACAGAGTGGTGTAACCATTACCACCATCCAATTTTAGAACTTTCATCACCCAAGAAACCACATCCTATTAACAATCTTTCCATCCCCTCCCTCTCTCCTCCAGCCCTGAGTTTCTGTCTCTATGGATTTGCCTATTTTGGACATATAAATGAAATCATGCAGTAAGTGGGTTTTTGTGGGCTCATCCATGTTGGATCAATCCTTCACTCCTTCTTATTGCCAAATAATAGTACATTGTATGATACTACATTTTATTCATTCATTCATCAGTTGATACAATTAAGTTGCAAAGAAAAAGTATTTCTCCAAGTAGGTGGAGTTACTGGACTAAATATTATGAAATATTTTGTTTCTTGACATAACTCTGTCAAAGAAGTTATAACACACCTTACTACAACAATGGACAAACTTTTTAAATTAAAGCTTCACCCTAATCACATTTTCTTTCATTTGACTTTCTGACTATTTTATGATAGCTTTCTATATGCTTAGTAATAAGTTATAGTTCCTTATTATAAACTGCTTTTCAACATCCACTTATTCATTTCTATCTTATGATAGTATCAATTGTTATTTGTTGTTTTATTTGTCTGAAGTTGCGCATAACATTTTTCCTAATCTGATTTTTATTTTTGCTTTTGGTTATATTGCTATTCAGCCTAAAGAAATATTTGGCTTGTATACAGTTATCCATTGGGTTTTTGTTTTTAAAATAGAAACTCTTTCCCCTCAAAAGATTTAAGATATCTGCACACTTCAAGATTTTTATCACTTGATTTTTTTATTGTAGTTGATTTCATCGCACATGTCTATATAGCAAAGTAATTCAGTTTTATGTATATATATATACATATATACATGCATGTATGTTCTTTTTTGGGTTCTTTACCATTATAAATTATTGTAAGGTGTTGAATATAGTTCCCTGTGCTATATAGCAGGTCCTTGTTGCCTATTTTAAATACAGTAGTGTGCATTTGTTAACCCCAAACTCCTAACTGACCCCTTCCCCCTTACGCTTTCGGTCACCACAAGTCTATTGCCTGTGAGTCGGTTTTTGTTTTGTAAATACATTATATTTTAGATTCTACATATAAGCAATGTCATTTGATATTTGTCTTTCCCTAACTTCACTTAGTATGTTAATCTGTAGGTCACTTCATTTCATTATATTTAACTCTTTAATCCTGCAGTTCACTTTGATATGTTTTCATCATTTTACTTCCTCCTCCAAAAATGTCTAACACGATTATTCATCAAAGAATCATTCTCTTTCCCACTGACTGACCATTTTCAGCTTTGTTTTATTTGTAAATACTTGTGTGCAGTGAAGTCTGTTCTCTTGGTCCATCTGTCTGTCTTTGCACCAGCACCAAACTGCGCTATTTATATATAAAACATACAAACCTTGCTAGTGTGCCTGCTTGTTAAGGATGTTTACGTTTTGAACAGATATCGTAGACTAAGGCACAGAACTCAATAGATAAGTGCCCTTGAGTGATGGGCCAATCACCCGGCTCGTTCCCAGTCCTTCACTTTCTCAACACGCTTTCTACTGCGTCTCCAGTAAGTGAATCACATAGAACAGTAACGGGGTACCTTCCTTGGCCCTGAGATGACTTTGCCAGTTTTCTGTTCCCTGCTGCACTCACGGCCTCATGGAGGGAAGGGTGCCACCTTCATTCCTCCTCCAGCTGCCCCGCAATTCTCTCCTAAGCAAGACGATGTTTGCATGGCGAGGATGCTATTGTCTGGGGTTAAAACAGTGGACCCGATGGGCTTTTCACATGGACTAGAGATGTCAAAGCTTCCTACAGGCTCCAAGCTGTGGACTCATGACCCAGAGAGCAAAGGACCTGGGTGAAGGACTGGAGATGCTAAAGCTCCCTACAGCCTCCCAGCTGTGGATCCATGGCCCCCCGAGCGAAGGACCTGGGTGAAGGACTGGAGATGCTAAAGCTCCCTACAGCCTCCCAGCTGTGGATCCACGGCCCACCGAGCAAAGGACCTGGGTGAAAGACTGGAGATGCTAAAGCTCCCTACAGGCTCCCAGCTGGAGCGAAGGGCCTGGGTGAAGGACTGGAGATGCCAAACCTCCCTACAGCCTCCCAGCTGTGGATCCACGGCCCACGGAGCGAAGGACCTGGGTGAAGGACTGGAGATGCCAAACCTCTCTACAGGCTCCCAGCTGTGGACCCACGGCCCACGGAACAACGGACCTGGTGAAGTTTCTTCTGAACCGGGAGCAGCTCTAACTGCTGCAGGAGGATCCTGCCCCAATCCACCTCTCCCAGGGTCTTCCATCCTGTCACCCCACGTGTCCATGACAGCCTACCCTTCAAAGTCCTGTTTTCAAAGGAACATAAACGGGCCCATGATGGTGTGAGCACACGGGCAGGCCTCCTGGGGCTCAGCCTGTGGTCCCCCAGAGGGAGGACAGGAAGCTGCAGCTGCTGGTGGGGGGGCCGTGTGCACTGAGGGCTTTGGATCTGCAGTGGCCACGCCTGCAGAGCCCTCTTTGGGAACCAGCTGCCCTGGTTGGTAGCTCAGGGGGCCTGTGAACCTGGCTGCCGCCCCGTCCCCACCCAGCAAGCAGTAGCCCCCGAGCAGGCCGTGTCCTGGGGGTTCCTCTGCTCTGAGAAGCTGACCCTGGGCTCCCAAGCTCCACCAGCTCAGCGTCTGGCACTACGTGAGCATCACGCATACTTTGCCTGCAGGGCCTTGGGTGCAGGCTCCAACGCTGGCGGCGTGGACAGATTGGTCACGGTCACCGACCTTCAGAGAGTGCCCAGTCCTCGTGGGCTGAGGGTGATTCCACTTCACCCTAACGCAGTTCCCCCCAACAACGGACCATAGCCAGAGGTGAGCAAGGCCCCTCCGCTGTCCCATGCAGAGACCCCTTAAGCGTGTGTGTCTCCAAACGATACAGAGCTGGAGGCGATGGGGCTGTGGGGGCAGCATGAGTGGGCAGCACAGAAGAGAGAAGGAAACCCTGGAGCGCTGACCAGAAGAGGAGGCAGGGAAACTGGGCTTGGTGAGCGGGCTAGATGTCAACAGCAGGAGGTGGAGGAAAGAGCACTTCTGGCTCCCGGGGACCTCCCCTCTGGAGCCCTCGCCAGGCCCGAGCCCCCTGCCCCCGTCCCCTGACCGCTGGAGGCTGCCTGGGCCTAGCTCTGCGCCTACTGCTCTCCTGGGCCGAGCTCGTCCACTTTCATTATGAGCAGGAGCTTCTAGAAACTTCAAACCATCCCATGTGGTTCCACTTACTTGTTGGCACCGAAGGCAGCTGTGTGTTTACAGATTCCGGAGGAGACCCAGCCCAGAGCTCACGGGGGACCCACCTGGGAGCACAGCCACTGTCCCGGGGAAGCTACAAACTGGGGCGGCGGCGGGGGTGCAGGAGGCCGGGACGGTCAGGGGAGGCTCGCGGCCCCCGCCGGCTCTGCTGGGACCCGCGGCGCCGTCCCTCCCGTCTCCAGACCCTCCGTCTGTCCTTGCGCAAGAACGGAGATGCTGACTTTTGGCACACTGCCCGGGGCGTGCCTCTTCGGGTGTCTTAGAAGCTGGACCGTCCCCCAAGGGGGAGCCTGGGCTCAGTGCCCACGGGGCGGGCCCCGTTCCCTGTAAACGCTCCTCGTGTGCTGGGAAGTCCCTCATGACCACGGCGGGGGTGGGGGTCATGACGGGGCTCCAGTCTGTCGCCGCCTGGAAACAGGCCACAGCTGCCAAGTGAGGCGACGAGCTTCTGGAGGGGCCTGCCTCCGCCACCCACGGTCCCTGTCCTCCCCCTGGGGGCAGCCCATGCTGTCCAGCCACCCAGGGGCCAGGAGCCACGAGGGGCAGCCGCTGAGCACAGGGCCCAGGCCCGGCCTCCGCCTGTCCTCCGGGGTCTGCCCGTTCAGACCCACTGGGGTTCCCCTCAAGCTGCAGGAGCCGACCTCAGAGGCACTGCCCTGGGGCAGCCAACAGCTCGGCTCCAGGGCCGTGCCCCCCACTGGACCCCCAGGCTCTGTGCTCACGCTCTGTGGCCGCTCCAACCCCAGCAGCCCCCTGAGCCAGAGCAAGGCGTGTGCTCCTGGGTGTTCACGGCCCCTCGGACCCCAACAGCCGCCCTATCCCCAGAACCAGACAGGGCTGGGGGAGCGGCCAGGGCTGGGTCCCTCGTGGAGTCTGTGCTGCTGCCCATAAGGGTGGTCTGCCACTTGGCCCCACTGAAGCTGCCTCTCCCTCTCCGCCCCGCCCCACGTTGGGCACCAGGTGTGTGCTGGGGAGGGACAGGCAACAGGTGCCAGCCAGTGGCTGCCACCCTCGGTGTCCTGTCCTCCCACGGGCACCCCGGACCCCAGGGCCAGTCACCTCATGCCCCAAGGGGGCCTCAGAGACCCCACCAGCGGAGAAGGGGCGGGCTGACCACTTTCCACAACAGCATGGCGGTGACGGCAGAGCTCCTCCTCCTCCCCGGGCACCCAGGCCTGAGCGGCCCCTGCTTGGCCCCCATCCCCAGCACCAGCTCAGGGGATGGGTCAGGGCCACCTGCCCCAGGTGGCAGAAGGGGGGCAGAGAGGCGGGCGGAGGCCGCCCGCTCACCCGGCCACTGAGGGCAGGGCCAGGCTCTGAAGCTCGTCTGCACGAGTGAGTGCTCAGTCGTCCAGACGTCTCCAACTCTGTGCAACCCCGTGGACTGTAGCCCGCCAGGCTCCTCTGTCCACAGGATCCTCCAGGCAAGAATACTGCAGTGGGCTGCCATGCCCTCCTCCAGGGGATCTTCCCCACCCAGGGATTGAACCTGTGTGTCCTGGGTCTCCTACACTGGAAGGCGGGTTGTTTACCACTGAGACATGTAGGAAGCCCCTGATGCTCGTCTGCCACCAAACCCCATGTGTGTCAGATGTCTACACCACAGAACAAAGCACCACAGCCAGTGGCTTCACTTGATAGACAACGCCGACCTCACAGCACCCAGAGACCACAGATTCCCGTCAGGCTGCCGGCCAGGCTGTGTTCTCACCTGGAGGCTGGACTGGGGGAGCACCCCGAGGTCTCCAGCTCCAGCAGGTTGCTGCAGGATTCATGTCCTGCGGCCACAGGACGCCTGCTGGCCTTTACTGGAGGCCTCAGACTTGGGGGGAGCCCACCCCACCCCCCAGCAGATCTCTGCCTCCTGGTATCTCATGGTAACACGGACCTGTGCAGGTTCTCCTGGTTGGAAGCAGGTCCACTTTTTGCCCAACCAAGGGGAGGGGAGGCCCCAGAGGGTGGACGCCAGGGGTCGTTCGGAGGCCACCCTGGGGTCTGATCCGACTGTGACTGGGTGCCACCTCCTCCAGGGCAGACTCCCTTTTCCAGACCCAGCTGTATCTCAGCCTGTTTTAGGATCTTGGCGCCTGTCCTGAGCCTGACTGCGGGTCTGCAGAGAGGCCCCCAGGCAGCATGCCCTCTGTGCCCTCAGGGACCCACCAGGCTGGCAGCCCCTCCCTTTGCGGCTGGGCGCCCCCCTCCCCAGGGGAAGGCTCCCTGCGCCCCGCCCCCGCCCTGGCTCAGCTGACCTGGTCCCCAGGGTCTCCTGCTGGCTTCACCTGTGGGTTCCCAGGGGCCCGCCCCTCCTGCTCACCCCCCTGACCTCCGAAGGGGGGCTGGGCTACTCTTCCGCACTGAAGACACTACTGTCTCGCGTTTGCTCTGCGAGCCGGGACAGAGCCAAGTGGGGCCGGCCAGGAGGAGGAGAAGGGGGTTCTTGTTTCCACCAGCCCCTCTCCAGCTGCCTGGGCCCCCCTCGCGGGCGCCCCGCACCATCTGTGAACCGGCGGTGGGAGCAGGCCTTTCTCCGGAGGCGTGTCCAGATCCAGCCCCCAGTGACTCCAGGAAGAGCGCGTAGCGTGCGGCTGGTAGCCTGGCACCCCTACGGCTGACCTCCAGGTGTTCTGGGGCCTTCCCTGGACGGTGAAGGTTGCTGCGCAGCAGTCTCCGCCCTGCAGCCCTTACCACCCACCCTCTCGAACCGTGGGAGGATGCCTGTCACTCACGCTGCCCCGCCCATTCCCTCCCACCACTGGCCAATCAGGTGGCGCCGCCCCCCCAGGGGCGGAGTCCGCCCTCCTCTCTGCTCCCCGGGGGGTGGGGTCGAGGGCGGAGTCCACTGCTTCCCCGCCCCCCGGAGGTGGGGTCAGAGCGGGGGCGGGGCTTCTCTGGCGGGACCCAGCACAAAGGAGCCCGCCTCTTCCCTCTGCCTGGGGGAGGCAGGTCTTCTTTGCGGGAGACCCCCCTCCCCCCTGAGCCAGGGCCTGGGCCCTTTCTTCCCGGCCAGAAGGAGCGTTCCCGGGAAGAGAACGGAAGGGAGGAAG
The DNA here is from genome assembly GCA_020226075.1 of Hydropotes inermis. NCBI lineage: Eukaryota > Metazoa > Chordata > Mammalia > Artiodactyla > Cervidae > Hydropotes > Hydropotes inermis. The sequence goes on from CM035269.1 coordinate 112,069,190, forward strand.
ACCAGGAAGGGCAAGGGGCCACCCCGCAGGTGGGACGGGGCTGGGACGCTCACCTCAGTGCCTGACCACGCGGCGTTTCCACAATGAGGCTGGGGCAGGGGTCTTAACTTCCAGCCGCTCTGGAGGGTCGTGGGAGGCGTGGTGGAGAGACAGTCGGTGGGAAATGAGGCTGGATGGAGTGCAGGACAAGAAGTGGCCGCCGAAGGAGCGTGGCTGTAAGGGCCTGGAGGACAGCGGGACCCACGGCCCAGAGAGGAGGGCAGTGGTGCCCACTCTGGTCCTCAGCTGGGCGCTGTCCCGGATGCCCCCAGCAAGGGTCAGGCACGGGGCCCTGGGGTCGGGCAGCACGTCTAGGAGGCACTCACTGACTCTAGCTTCAGCTGCAGCCCCACCAGACGCACCCAGCCATGCACAGACCTCCCCGCTCCCCTCTGCCTTTCTGGGGAGAGGGTGGGCACAAACCACCCACCCTGTGCCCACAAAGGGCTTAGAGAGAGCTTCCCACCCTAGAGGCCATAAGGCACAGGGAGAGAAGGCCGCAGGAGGCCCGGCTGTCCCCAGATCGTCCCACGTCCTAAGGACCCGAGGGCTGTGGCACCAGGTCCAGCCTGAGATGGCCGGTCACAACGGGACTGTGCTGTCTCTGGGGCTACCGGGAGATCCGAGTCCCAGGCCGGGGTCAGCAGTGCCACCATGGAGTTCCTAGTGGCCCTGTCCTCCACAGAGCAGCCCCGGAGGGCACCCTTGCCACCCCTCACCCCCACAGAAGTAAACTGAGGCCTCAGCAGGACTCAGCTTGTCCTCCTCACGTCCCAGATCCCAGAATAGCCAGCCCTTCTGCCTCCCTCCCACCCGCATCTGCGTCCAGGGCAGAGTGGGTGGCAGGCCCAGCCGGCTGGGTCCACGCTCCTGCTGGCCCTGTTTCACCACCCGGCGAGAGCGAGCCCGCCCCCAGCCAGGCTGCGCATCCCTGAGCCGGGTGGGGCCAGCCCCAGCCTAGGCTTGGAGGGGGCTTGGAGACCCTGAAGAGAACCTGCACACGGTGAAGCCCTGGAGTTCAGCAGGGACAGCGGTGCTGCTGGCCATTCGGGGGGGACTGAGACCAGGCCCACGGGGTCAGACATGAGCAGGCACTGCCCCCCACCCTCCCTGCCCACAGCCCCTCCCACCCACGAATCTCCTGCTGGTTTAAAGACAGAAGCTGCTGAGCTGACAGAATTAACTCAAGGACAGGAGGCAGCCGTTCTGTCCTCTCCCTCAGCCTGGATCCAGCCCCACTCCCCGCCCCAGGATGGTGGGATGGCTCTGGGAGCAGTAAGCAGTGGGTGACCAGAAACTCTAGGTCAGCTGACCCCTGACTGCCCACTCAGTCTGGGCTTGCCCCGGAACTGGGCGTAAGCTCTGTAGAACTGTCCAGGATAACTACAGAGCTAGACGCCCTCCACTCTATTAATCATCATTATTTTAATTAAGAAGGTAAGAAATACAGCTCATCAAAGATTTGATTATAATTAGTAGCTAACAGCACTTGGGTGAGTCAGTGACCCAAGTGGTGTGAGTTCACACTTCTTTTCAGGATGCATAAGAAATGAAAGTGTCCCAAGAAGGTGGGCGGGGTGGCGGGGGGAGCTGCCGAGATGAGGGCTGGAAGGGAAAGCCCCAAGTCCGGCCCCAGTGTGAGGCAGAAGGCCCCACCTGCAGCTGAATGTCCACGGCTCGCCTCCCATGTGGTCACTTGGCCGCCCCCAGAAGGACCCGCCGGTGGACATGCTGCTGTCCCTGTCTGGGCATTCTCAGTGGTCTTGACCAAGGCCCCGCGGTTTCTTCTGACCCCAGGCCCACACCTTGCCCAGAACGTGCCCTGGGGCGGTGCCTCATTCCCACGCCCCAGAACCGGGCTTGGGTCCATGTGGGACCCATGGAAGTGCACGAGTCTGGCCCTGCCCTCGGTGGTCTGGATGGGAGACACTGCAAGGGGCAGGGGAGCCCACAGGCTGGGTGAGGCCTGAGTGAGATGGACGCTGGGAGGGTGCGAGAGCCGGGGCCGTGCTGCAGAGCCTCGCGCTGGGGAGTGGGGAGAGGTTCCTGGAGCTGGGGGCTCACTCGGGTCTGATGGTGATGGACGGAGGTGACCTGAGGTCACAGAGAGACTGGGTTCGGCAGGAGCGGAGGCAGGAGTCAGAGGGGCAGCCATGGCTGAGGATCAGGTGTGAGTGGGCCCAGCGCCCAGCTCCCTGCGCTTTCATGTCAGCAGCACCAGGATTCGGTTCCAGGAGGGGCCCCTGTACACGGGTGAGCAGCCATCGGGGGTGGGGTGGGGGCTCGAGGGACCCACGCGGGAGCCACCTGACAGGTTGGGGTGTCCGTCAGGGAGCAGCGCACACCTGCCAACCTCACCTGTCCCACCTGGGACGGCCATCGGTGCCTGTGGAAGTTCCTACTGTCGGGAGCCCTGAGACTGGCCGTCTCCATGGAAACAAGTCTATGGTCGCAGGGCCTGCATCTGTGACCTGGGGCTGCTGTAACAAACGACCACAAACCGAGGGGATTAAACAACAGTTCTGGAGGCTGGAGTTGGAGTCAAGGTGGCGGCGGCAGGCCATACTGTCTCCGGAGGCTCTAGGGGAGGGTCATTCCTGCCTCTCCAGCATCTGGCAGCTCCTGGTTTTCTTGGCACGTGGTTGCATCCCTCCAGTCTCCCATCACCCCTCCTCTGTGCGCCTGTCTCAAATCTCCCTCTCCTTTCTCCTAAGGACACCAGCCACGGGATTCAGGGCCCAGCCTGATCCAGGCTAGTTACATCTTGAGATCCTTGAGTCAGTGGCATCTGCAAATACAAAATAAGGTCACTTGCACAGGTCCCAGGGGTTACAACCCTAAGCTGTGTTACTTACATCAAGTCACTGTCCTTCTCTGAGCTTCTTACTTATGCTCCGTCAGAGGATACTGGACAGACCAGATGGGTTACGTGTCCGCTGGGGCACCTGTCCGCTAGTGGGCATCCACTTAGAGGCAGAATTCACATGAAAAGTTTGGATCGGACAGGTGGGAGGAGACGCTGCCCATGTAACCAGGGCCTGGAAGGGATACAAGGCTCCAGGGCTGCCCTGGAGCAGAGACAACAGGTCCCTCCCAGCAAAGCCGCCCCCACATCCCCCCACACACACACCAAGGAGGGAGGTGGGACAAGGTTGCTTCCAAGGACATGGCCAGGTCACGAACTAAGATGGCCTCTCTTTCCTGCACCTCCATCCAGGCTGAAAGAGATCGCAAACCAAATTAGCCGAAGACTTAACAGGAATTGATTTTAATTTAAAGCCCTTTGAGTGCTTTTCCCTCCACGATGAAAGGCGAGGAGAATGAAATCTGTGTTCCGATCGCCCCATAACTGTATCTGATCTAATTTTCTGCCCCACACCAGCTCCTTCTGATGAGGTCAGCTTTTCTCATTGTCTCTTGGTGATTACTGAGCTTACCCTCCAAATTGCGATGGAAATCTAATTTCTCCTTTTACTCCAACCTGCGCTTCTCCCACACACTAGTAAATGTTCCCCTGAATTCAGACTCCTAAGTCCAGAGTGATTCACATTGCGTTCTGAAAGAGGGGCCCGAGGCAGTTATGTACCCTCTAGAAGGAGTGAGGAGGTTGCTTCCAACTCTGGCACCTCCTGGAAAGCGAGCCACACCGATGTGGGAAGACTGCAGCATTCCCACTGTGAGGAGGACCTGGAAACAGAAGTCCAGGGGCTTTGCTTTGTTTTGTTTTTTTAAGGTCTTTATTGAATTTGCTACAATATTACCACTGCTGTTAATGTTCTAGTTTTCTGGCCCCCAGGCGTGTGGGATCTCAGCTCCCCAACCAGGGGTGGAACTCATACCCCCTGCAAGGGAAGGCGAGGTCTTAGCCCCTGGACGTTAGGCAGGCCCCCAGAAGCGTGTTTGGGGAGCACCCTGAGAGCATGTACAGCCTCAGAGGGCCTGTAGTCCTCGACCCCAACTCCCACCAGCCAGTCTGCAGCTGTCAGGCACACGCCAGCCCCTCCCAGGCACAGGCCCCATAAGTGGCAGGTCTGCTTCCTCACCCTGTCTCCATGCCCTGCACATCCTGGCAATGGCAGACCCACCGTTCCTCTAGGACCAGGCCCTCAGCGGTGCTCAGAAACCCACCACACCTCCCCTTCTCACCCACAACCTCAACTCCCACTTGCTGAAACAGTCAAGGCCCAGCTGCGCCTGCATCGCCTCCCCCAGGTGGCAGAAGAGGGTCTGTGCTCCCCAACAAAACCACCCCTCCCTCCACCATCAGTCCCAGCCTCACCCCTGTGTCCTCATCCTGACCTTTCCTGGTTCCTCAGCCCTTGGCGTTTCCATTGCCCCAGGGGTCTCATTCTCAGCACCATCCCCCATCCTGCGTTCCCCACCGATGTCTTTGCCCCTCCCCCAGTCCTCAAGGTCAGCACCCTTAAAGGAAAGATCTGTGTTTGAGGTCCCTTCTGTCTTCCCACCTGGTGACCACTCGTCAAGGTGAAAGAGAAAGTCGCTTAGTCGTGTCCAACACTTTGCAACCCCATAGACCATGGCACACCAGGCTCCTCTGTCCACGGAGTCCTCCAGGCAGGAATACTGGAGTGGGTAGCCATGCTCTCCTCCAGGGGGATCTTCCCAACCCAGGGATCAAACCCAGGTCTCCCATATTGCAGGTGGATTCTTTACTGTCTGAGGCACCAGGGAAGCCTGCTGAGATCACTCAAGACCAAGCCACCCACCTGCCATCCTCACTGGGGCTCATGCCTGTTTTCTTCCCTGTTCAAGAACCATCCTCTTCTCTGCTCCCAGGCCAGAGTCTGGAATCTGGACAGCTGGCTTTTAGAAATGATTTTAAAGTGTGAATTCTCTCTCATCTGACTGGTCATCTTGCTCCTGGAACTTAGATCCATAAAATATTGATCTGGAAAGGATCTGCCAGGACCATCTGGCCCAGAATGCCATTGCATGTGATGTCACTGTGCAGTAGGAGAGGATGATGGCAGTTGTTACTATAAAAGCTCAAACTGGGGCCCAGAGAGATAGCGACTTGCAAAGACACACAGCACCTATGGTCCTGATGCCCTAGGGTCAGCACAATTCTCATATTATTCTTGTATCCACAGACCCCAGCCTGGCTCCAAGACAGTCTCCACTTGTCCTCATGACGTCAAGGTGAGCAAGACAGTAGCATGTTTTGTTGCTCATTTCTAACATAAAAAGAAAAATGCTTTTAAGGCTATTTAAGTCTCTTTAGACGTCGACTCCTGCAGCCCGGATGAAAGAGCCTTGGTTTCCTCCTGAGGGGGTGTCTGCGCATACCTGGAACCGTCCACGTTCCTTTTGATCATGCTTCTTAGCGAGCCCCTTCTGAGATCAAAGCTGGTGAGGTGGACAGGCCCCTTTGAAGTCTCCTGGGGTTTTCTGAGACGCAGATCCTGGCAGCCACAGTGTTTTGCTCCAAAGGAAGAGGCTGGCAGGTGGAACCCCAAAGCCTCTGAACAGGCTTTTACCCTTGCAAATACTTCTGCATGGGAGCCCTCGCTGACCACCCCTGGAATGATCACATGTAGGAGGCATGTGTGGGGTCTGCAGGACCACCCTTTGTTCCCCAGATTTCCTCTGAAAATGACCCTCTCCCCAGTCCAGTGATCCTGATGGGAGTGTAAGTGTGACACTGCACACATGACCTGGGCCAGCCAATCAGCATCACCCAGCCTCTGAGACCCTGACTAGCTAGGAATGGTCACATGACCTAGGCCCACCAATCTGCATCACTCAACCTCTGAGACCCTGACTAGCTAGGGATAAGCATGTGACCCAGGCTAGCCAATCAGCATCACCCAGCCTCTGAGACCCTGACCAGCTAGGGATGGTCACATGATCCAGCTCAGCCAATTAGCGTCACCCAGCCTCTGAGACCCTGAGTAGACAGGAATGGTTACATGATCCAGGCCACCAACCTGAGTCCTGTAGGGGGTTTAGAATTTATTGACAAAAGTTATTTTATGACGAGTTATAATGGCCATCTTTGTTCAGCTGGAGAAACAGTCTCCCTGGGAGTAATGTTTCACAAGGGAAAACAGCAAGGGAGGCAGAGGGAGCTGGTTGCAATAGCCTTGTCTAACATCCTGGATCCAGCTGTGCCTGAAGCTCAGACACCCCTTACGAATTCCAGTTCTGTACTCAGGTCAGGAGTCCTCTTTCTTTCTCTGTTTTTTCTTTAAAAATAGTAGTATTTTCATCTCTATGTTTAGAATTTAGGGTTTTTTGCATTTTAAATTTATCTATTTTTAACTGAAGGATAATTGCTTTACGGTGTTGGTTTCTGCCAAGCATCAACATGAATCAGCCAGAGGTACACACATGCCCCCTCCCTCTTGGACCTCCCTCCCATCCCATCCTGTTTCTTTGAGCAGGCTGTATGTCACATGCATACAAGGGAAGCCTGACCACCACGCCACCAGCCTCTCACAAGCCAGACTTGGAGCAGGTGGCTGGCTCTCTGGCCACCTAGTGGTGGACGGCACAGTGAAGGGAAGGCCCCCAGCCTCAGACACCCCCTCTGCCAGGGCACTGGTGCTTGGGAGGGCTGCACCATGCCCTGCAGTGTCCGCCTGGGGTCGGGGCTACAGGGAGCAGGTCACGGCCGGAGGCCACAACAGGTGGGTGCGCCTTCCAGAAGGAAGATCCATCTGCCAGAATGTGATTCCCCACAAGGCACCTCCACGGTGCTCGGGCCCGACCACTGCCCCAGATGACTCCACGGAGCAGCGCGGTTTAAGTCGGTCTGCGTGTGCTGAACCTGGGAACAGGCTGCAGCTTCCACTGGATATTTTCTTCAGGAGGCCCTCCGAGGTCCAGGGAACTGCTGCATGTGTGTGAGGGACAGCTCGGCTACCCTGGCACAGGGAGTCTGGCCTAAGATGCTGAGCAGACCCTGCCTGGCCATCTGCAGCCACACCAGGGCAGCCCCTGCCCTGCTGCCTGATGTGCCAACCCTGGTCCCAGGCTGACCAGGTTCCCGCATCCAGCCAGCTCTGTCTCACGCTTCTCGCCCCGCCACACACACACCCCCAACCACAAATACCACTCAACCATGCGGCCCTCAGTTCTGAGAGCCAGCCTGGAAATAGCGTGTGGGCTGAGGGGCAGTGGCTGTCCTGGGGCTGGTGACGTGGCTGGCCCCCGTGGACAGCCAAGGCTCACGCTGACCTATTTTAGAAGCCAAAGCACATTAAACTCACTCCTCCCCTCCCCCCCTCCACTCCCCTGTGAAATCTATTTTAAAAGATCAGAGTTTTCTTTACATCTACCTCTGAAATGTGCTGCAAGAGATAAATGGGTCGTAAACAGGCTGAGGGGGGGGAAGCGCGGTGGGCAAAGCCAGGAGGATGCGCTTGCTGGGGTGGGGCTGCGGGGGTTCTGATCAGTCAGAGCCCCTGTGTTCACTGGAGCCTCCATTCATTCCCCGGCCGAGGATGGCAGGGAAGCGGCATTCTGGGGGTCCCAGCCCCCACGCCTATCTCTGCATCGGGTTCCTCCAGGAGCTTCAGCGGTGGATGGGACAGCCCCCTCGCCAGCAGACAGATCCCGGCACCTGTGTGTCCCTGCCCTTCACGGGGGCCCCTGCCAGCCTCGCCCCAGAGCCCAGCCGAGTGAGCCTGTCCAGGTGACCTTCGGGGTGACCAAGGATCCCCCTGGGCCTGGAGTCTGAAATCCAGACTGGCCTGCCCGCAAACCCCAGCTCAGCCATCGCCCCACTGGCCGCCCCACAGGCCGGAGAACCATTCCTTCGGCCCAGAGGACTGGATGACCGCAGAGTGGTAGCCCTGGAAGGGAGCTGGTCTGTCTCCTTGTCCCTCCACCAGAGAGTCCAGCTGGCTCCTCCTGACCACCCCTCTGCCAGGAAGCCTTGTGTACCCCCCCTCCACCTCTCATCCCACCCAACAGAGGCCCGCCTAGAACCCAGGAACCCCTTAAACCCCAGCTGCCCTCCTCGAAGGAGGCCCTAGGGAAGCCAGAGGGAACCCACCGCCTCCTCCCAGACACACTCCTCCAAGCCGACCACCTGCTGCTGACCATCCCCGCAGGCTGTCCGGGGTGAGGAGCACAGACCAGCCCCGCCTGCGGGTGGGGGACAGTGCTGAGATCCGGAGCCTCCTGCTTCACTGGTCTTTCAAACTTCTGGGGTCCCAGAGCTCCCCTGGACCCAGCCTGTGGCACGTGGCTCAGTCCATCCATCTGGTCCTCCGTTTCCTGCCTGGAAAGGATCCCCACCTCGGCCCGCCAGTGTCCCCCAGCCCCCAATTCTGCTGGGGTCCTGAGTCTCAGGGGATGCCTCGCAACACCTCCACCTGTGGTTGAATCCTCATCTCGGCTCCTCCCTGCCTGGGCCACCTCTTCGGGGAAGCCTTCCAGAAGAACACCCCTGGTACTGGAATATCTCCCTTTGAACTTAGGAACTAGGGCTACTCATGCCCGCTGAGACTCTCTTTGTCCCTTACACACTCACACACACACACACACACACACACGCGCGTGCACACACACCACTTACACATCTCTTAGCAGAGCACTCCTGCTGTGGCTGGTACTGGAAGGAAGCCTCCAGCAGCTTCCAGCTAAGCTCCCCGGGTCTTCAACCAGCTCCCCCTTACAGACTGTGAGCACCCTGCTCTCAGGCTCTGCACCCACACGCCCTTTCCGATTCCTCCATGGGGGAGGAGCCTCAGAACCCCCAGGTTCTTCTCTGAGGCCTGGTGGTGGCCCATGGACTAGAGAGAGTCGTGCCCTGAGCTGGGTGCTCTGGGCACTGAACCGGGGCCCTCACCAGCCAGTGTCGGGCGGCCTCTAGGGTGTCCTCCATGGATACTTCCAGATCCAGCCCCGAGCACTCAGCTGCAGTCACTGCCCAGGAGAACCTCCCATTACCTCCTGGCTTTGGGGACCAGATGGAGAGTCGTGCCAGGGGAGCTGAAGGGTCAGATGTGGCCCGTGTGGTTCGCCCCTGTCCTTGGCCTGTACCCATGGGCCGAGCCGGACGGGCCTGGACTGAAGCAGGAGATGTGCGTCGTCCTGTGTCCCGAGCTCAGTGGGAGATTCCGGGTCAGTCGGGGACAGCGCGAGCCTGCGGTATGTCTGCAGAGGCCTGGAGGTCGGGGGCAGGGAAGTCCAGCGGCCAGGAGACTGTGAATAATTCAGACACCTGGGGCAAGAAGGGATGGGGCAAAGGCCAGCCCAGTGGAGTCCAGGCTGCTCCTGCGATTGGACACCTGCCTTGTTACAGGAGCCAAGACTTTGCCACTGCCCCCGGCTGCTGCCCAGGGTCACCTCCAGGGCCGGCTGAGTGCTGGCCAGCATAGGCCCGGTTAGCCCAAGCCTAAGCCTGCAGCCCTGGACCCTCGGTCCAGGCAGCCCTGCCGCCCAGCACCCTTGGAGGGCCTGTTTTGAAACTCCCCACAGCTCTCACAGCCTGAGACCCCAAGGAGGACCAGCGGAGGGTGGGGGGGTCCAGCAACCAGCCTTTTCTCTCCCGATGAAACAGCATCTCAGGCGGCAGAGGCAGGGGGCGGGCCAGCCCGTGCTCTGGAGCGCACGGTCGGCATCGTCCGTCTCCAGGCCAAGGGCAGACAGCAGCCGGGCCCTTCTGGGAAGCGGAGCGGTGGACTATTTTTGCTCTCTGACAACACAACACAGGCAGCTGCTGTGACTTATCTCTGCCGCCCCTGGGCACGGCCACAGAGGCAGCTTTGTACCCTCAGGCTCTGTGGCCCCCCCCAGGGGAGGGTGGGGGAAGGGATTTAACGAGCCCCTTCCCCCACCCTGTGAGCCCAGGCGCCTGAGTCAACAGCCCCTAGAAAGTCCCCAGTGCCCCTGCCAGCCCGCCTCTTGACCTGAGATGTTTTTCATGTGGGGCCCAAGTGGGGTCGTGGCTTCCTCAGGCACTGTCACCCAGAATTTTTGGGGGGCCTCCCGAGGCCACCCCAGCAGTCAGCACAGAAACGAGAACTTGGAGGGCGCCCTCCTGGGCCCACCTCCTGCTCCGCAGCCTTCTGCAACCAGCAGGGGCCCTCTGCAGGCGCCGGGCGAGCCTGCTGGAAACCAAAGAGCCCCAGGCGCCGGCCGGCCACCCTCCTCAGATGACAGGCCCTGTCCCCACGGCCCACCAGGGGACCAGGCAGGGTGGAGGATGCCACCCGGAGGCCCTCCGTGGCCCCAGGTGACTGGATGACCCCACTGAGGCCTCTGAGGGCTGCTGGCCCTCGGCTGCGCCTCCTGCCTGGACTGTCCTGGCCGGTCCCAGGGCTGCGGCTGAGGCTGCCCACTGGAGACCCACGCTGGGGTCGCCAGTGGCCCTGGGCAGCCCCGAGCCGTGATCCCCCAGAGGGCTCTGCAGCAAGGGTTCTGTCTGCTCATCCGATCAAAGCCTGGCCCGGGGTCTGGCTCCAGGCCCCTCCTGCACAGGTCCAGGGAGAGGGCTGACCCTTGGTGGTCGGCGACTTCCACTTTCTAAATCAGGTCACAGACAGGAAAAGGGCACTTCACATCAGGTGCACGTTCAAGACTCCATAAATAGAAAGACGGCCATGTGGTCTGGGTTATTTCCGCCACCGTGAACATGAACCTGGGAGAAGCAGCTCCACTCCAGCCCCCAGAGCTGTGCTGGGGCTGGTGACACGCGCTGCGGCAAATGTGGGCGCGCTCGCCACCCTTGAAGCTGGTGCCCAGGGGTGAGCTGACAGGCCAGGTCCCGGCACGGCAAATACCCTCCACATACCGTGGAGAGACCAGTTCACGTTGCAGGACACCACAGATACACGGCAACCTCATCTTCCTCACTTTTCTGGACGTAACTTTTACACAGGGTATAATGCACGCAAGTTCAGAGCACAGTCTGATGAGCCCGTAACTGGACATACCCCGTGACCACCACCACATTCAAGACAAGGCTCCAGAAAGTTCCCTCAGGCCCTAACCCCACAGGCAACCCCTGTGGATTTCTGTCACCATTCATTAGTTTTGCCTCTTCTTGAACATAACATACAGAGTATTATGCAGAAGGCAATACTTTGTATCCTTCTTTCACTTAAATTTTGAATCCATACTTCACGTTCATTGCTGAGTAATATTCCACTGTGGGACTATAGCACTGACTTTCTGTCCAATTTCCTGTTGAAGGGTATTCGAGGTTTTGTTTTTCTTTGCAGTTTTTAGCTATTATCTACAAAGCCGCTATAAATGGTCTTTCACCATCTTTTTTATAGACATGTATTTTCATTCCTCTTGAGCAAATGGAATTTCTGGGTCATAAAGCAGATGTATATTTAATTTTATAAGAAATGGCCAAGCAGTTTTCCAGAGTGACTGTGCAATTCTACAGTCCCCCCAGTGTGCTGGAGAGGTCCAGCGGCTCCCACCTCACCCTGGTGGGTGGTGTCAGTGGTTTATAATTCCAGCCACCTGGTGGATGAGAAATGCCATCTCCATGTGGTTTTTATTACCCTAGTGACTAATGCTGTGTCATGGTGCTGATTTCTATTATCGACTAGTAGGAATCTTTGCATGTTTAATCTTCCAGTCTGTAGAATGCATCTTTAGCAGTGTCTTTTTATGAGCATATGCTTATCATTTTAATGAAGACTATCAGTCAGTTCTTCCTTTGGCTTTATTGCCTTTCATGTCCTCCCTAAGAAATTCATCTCCTCTTTTTCCTTTTACTAGTTTTCCAGCTTAAGTTTTATATGGAGTCAGTGCATGAGTCTGTGATGCAGCTCAGAGCTTTTTGTGCAGTGGGAGGGGTGGGTTGGCATTGATTTTTTTTCTCCATCTGTTCATCCACTTGTTTCAATCATTTGTGGAGAAACTTCTCCTTTCCTGATTGAAGTGCCCCAGCACCTCCTAGAAAATCAATTAACCACAGTAGTTTCCCAACATTGTGAACCACTAAATGTCATTTAATTGTACACTTGGAAAATGGTCTCTTTTATGTTATGTGGATTTCATCTCAAAGAGTAGGACATGAACCAGGCCTGGTTCTTTGTAGAAATTTTTTAATGACAGATTCAATCTCCTTGATATATATATCAGTTCAGTTCAGTTCAGTCGCTCAGTCACATCCTACTCTTTGTGATCCCATGAACCACAGCATGCCAGGCCTCCCTGTCCATCACCAACTCCTGGAGTGCACCCAAAGTCATGTCCATTGAGTGGGTGATGCCATACAACCATCTCATTCTCTGCCATTCCCTTCTCCTGCCCTCAATCTTTCCCAGCATCAGGGTCTTTTCAAATGAGTCAGCTCTTTGAAACAGGTGGCCCAAGTATTGGAATTTCAGCTTCAACATCAGTCCTTCCAAAGAACACCCAGGACTGATCTGCTTTAGGATGGACTGGTTGGATCTCCTTGCAGTCCAGAGGACTCTCATGAGTCTTCTCCAACACCACAATTCAAAAGCATCAATTCTTCTGCACTCAGCCTTCTTTACAGTCCAACTCTCACATCCATACATGACTACTAGAAAAATTATATCCTTGACTAGATGGACCTTTGTTGACAAAGTAACATCTCTGCTTTTTAATATGCTGTCTAGGTTGGTCATAACTTTTCTTCCAAGGAGTAAGCATCTTTGAATTTCATAGCTGCAATTACCATCTGCAGTGATTTTGGAGTCCAAATAAATAAATTCTGTCACTGTTTTCACTGTTTCCCCAACTATTTGCCATGAAGTGATGGGACCGGATGCCATGATCTTAGTTTTCTGAATGCTGAGTTTTAAGCCAACTTTTTCACTCTCCTCTTTCACTTTCATCAAGAGGCTTTTTAGTTCCTCTTCACTTTATGCCATAAGGGTGGTGTCATCTGCGTATCTGAGGTTATTGATATTTCTCCCAGCAATCTTGATTCCAGCTTGTGCTTCTTCCAGCCCAGTGTTTCTCATGATGTACTCTGCATAGAAGTTAAATAAGCAGGGTGACAATATACAGCCTTGATGTATTCCTTTTCCTATTTGGAACGAGTCTGTTGTTCCATGTCCAGTTCTAACTGTTGCCTCCTGACCTGCATACAGATTTCTCAGGAGGCAGGTCTGGTCATCTGGTATTCCCGTCTCTTTCAGGATTTTCCACAGTTTGTTGTGATCCACACAGTCAAAGGCTTTGGCATAGTCAATAAAGCAGAAGTAGATGATTATCTGGAACTCTCTTGCTTTCTCAATGATCCAGCAGATGTTGGCAATTGGATCTCTGGTTCCTCTGCCTTTTCTAAAACCAGCTTGAACATCTGGAAGTTCACGGTTCATGTATTGCTGAAGCCTGGCTTGGAGAATTTTGAGCATTACTTTACTAGCGTGTGAGATGAGTGCAATTGTGCAGTAGTTTGAACATTGTTTGGCATTGCCTTTCTTTGGGATCAGAATGAAAACTGACCTTTTCCAGTCCTGTGGCCACTGCTGAGTTTTCCAAATCTGCTGACATATTGAGTGCAGCACTTTCACAGTGTCATCTTTCAGGATTTGAAACAGCTCAACTGGAATTCCATCACATCCACTAGCTTTGTTCGTAGTGATGCTTTCTAAGGCCCACTTGACTTCACATTCCAGGATGTCTGGCTCTAGGTGAGTGATCACACCATCGTGATTATCTGGGTCATGAAGACCTTTTTTGTATAGTTCTGTGTGTTCTTGTCACCTCTTCTTAATATCTTCTGCTTCTGTTAGGTCCATACCATTTCTGTCCTTTTTTGAACCCATCTTTGCATGAAATGTTCCCTTGGTATCTCTAATTTTCTTGAAAAGATCTCTAGTCTTTCCCATTCTATTGTTTTCCTCTATTTCTTTGCATTGATCACTGAGGAAGGCTTTCTTATCTCTCCTTGCTATTCTTTGGAACTCTGCATTCAAATGGGTATATCTTCCCTTTTCTCCTTTGTTTTTAGCTTCTCTTCATTTCACAGCTATTTGTAAGGCCTCCTCAGACAGCCATTTTGCTTTTTTACACTTATTTTTCTTAGGGATGGTCTTGATTCCCGTCTCCTGTACAGTGTCACAAACCTCTGTCCATAGTTCATCAGGCACTCTGTCTATCAAATTTAGTCCTTTAAATCTATTTCTCATTCCCACTGTATAATCATTAGGGATTTTATTTAGGTCATACCTGAATGGTCTACTGGTTTTCCCCACTTTCTCCAATTTAAGTCTGAATTTGACAATAAGGAGTTCATGATCTGAGCCACAGTCAGCTCCCAGTATTTTCTTTGCTGACTGTATAGAGCTTCTCCATCTTTGGCTGCAAAGAATATAATCAATCTGATTTCAGTGTTGACCATCTGGTGATGTCTATGTGTAGGGTCTTCTCTTGTGTTGTTGGAAGAGGGTGTTTGCTATGACCAGTGCGTTCTCTTGGAAAAGCTCTATTAGCCTTTGCCTTGCTTCATTCTGTACTCCAAGGCCAAATTTGCCTGTTACTCCAGGTGTTTCTTGACTTCCTACTTTTGCATTCCAGTCCCCTGTAATGAAAAGGACAATCTTTTTTGGTTGTTAGTTCTAAAAGGTCTTGTAGGTCTTCATAGAACCATTCAACTTCAGCTTCTTCATCGTTACTGGTCAGGGCATATACTTGGATTACCATGATATTGAATGGTTTGCCTTGGAAATGAACAGAGGTCATTCTATCATTCTTGAGATTGCATCCAAGTACTGCATTTTGGACTCTTTTGTTGACTATGATGGCTATTTCATTTCTTCTAAGGGATCCCTCCCCATAATAGTAGATATAATGGCCATCTGAGTTAAATTCATCAGTCCATCTGGTGAATTCATTCCAGTCCATCTTAGTTCGCTGATTCCTAGAATGTCGACATTCACTCTTGCCATCACCTGTTTGACCACTTTCCAATTCATGGACCTAACATTCCAGGTTCCTATGCAATATTGCTCTTTACAGCACTGGACCTTGCTTCCGTCACCAGTCACATCCACAACTGGTTGTTGTTTTTGCTTTGGCTCCATCCCTTCATTCTTTCTGGAATTATTTCTCCACTGATCTCCAGTAGCATATTGGGCACCTACTGACCTAGGGAGTTCATCTTTCAGTATCCTATCATTTTGCCTTTTTATACTGTTCATGGGGTTCTCAGGGCAAGAATACTGAAGTGGTTTGCCATTCCCTTCTCCAGTGGACCACATTCTGTCACTTAATATATGCAGGGCTATTCTTTTTTTTTTTTTTTTTTTGGTCTTCGAATTGTCAGAGGGGGTAAATTAGGTCTTTGAAGTAATTGTTCTTGTCTCTTAATTTGATGGGTAGGGAATTTGAGGTTGACAGTTTTTCATTCAGTACTGCAAATATGTGGTTCCATTGTCCTCTGGCCTCCATTGTTTCTGATAAGAAGTCAGCCATTGTTTGTACTATTTCTCCTGATTGCATGAGCTTTTTTCTCGGACTGCATTCAAGAGTCTCTCCTTATCACTAGCTTTCAGCAATTTTACTATGGTGTGCCTAGGGGTTATTTTCTTCATATTTATCCAGTTTAAACCTCACTGATTTTGAATCTGTACATCTGTGTTTTTTACCAAATTTGTTGGGGTTTTTTTTTCATATATTTTGTCTATCTCATTCTCTATTTTCCTTCCTTTTTTAACTCCTGCTACAAGTCTTTTAGACCTGCCCACAGGTCTCTGAGGCACTGTTATTTTATTTTTCTCTCTCTTTCTATAAATTTAGTCATTTAAAAAATCTGCCTTCAAGTTTGCATAGCTTTCTTCTTATAACTCCAATCTTTTGTTAAGCCTATCCAGTAACTTTTTCATCTTAGATATATTACATCTTAGTATTAAAATATCTGTTTGGCTGTTTTTATAGTCTCCTTTTTCTGTTGAACTTTCTTACATCTGTTCATTCATTTTGACTAATTTTCACATAATGCCTTGAATAATAACACATTACTGACTGGGGAATTTTTGCAGACACTAACAGCTATGGTGTTAATACAATATAATCAATAATGTGTTAAAGACAATATTTTTAAGTGCTTTTCTGCTAATTTCAACATTTAGGGCAAATTGGGTATACTTATATTAATTTCTTGCTTTTTGTTCGTAGCTCCTGTTTTCTTGTTTCTTCACATGCCTGGTAGTTTTTGCCGGTTAGTGGATAATATTAACAACATGTAGTTCAGATTCTGGGATCTATTCTCTCTCTCTGAAGATTATTTTAATTTTAATAAAAAGCTAATTTACTAGATAGTCACCTTGAACTTGTGGAGACTTCATTTAAATTCTTGGGATAAACCTATTTTGACATTAGTTTTAGGGAAAATTCTTAGTCCTGGGACATAGTCTTTGCTCCTTGGTTGTGACCTTTCTGGGATTCCAATAGAAAGTGCAAGGTTTTTCCCAAGCCCCAGTAACTGGGCAGGCTTTCTACTTTAAATTCTGACTCTTCTGGAGTGGGCAGCAGTTAAATTTTCTACTCTACTCTTCCATCTGTGACTCCCCACCAAACTCCTTCACGTATCCTCCATGAATCACAAAGTATCAAGGGAAGTTTATACAAGTTTTGGGGCCACCCCGTCTGTGGCTCCCTATATTCTCAGACTTCCCTCCTTAGTTTCCAACAGCTCTGGGGGCCCAAACACCACCTTCTGACTCTTCAAGCCGATTACACAGCACTTTTGCCTGAGCTGCATGCGTCTTGCATGGTGGAGACTAGAGGGTGCCCTCAGCTTGAATATCTGCAGCTTCTGTCTATTTTAGGTTGTGTTTCAATGCCTTGAAACGCATTGGTTTCTGTGTGCTTATTTGTTCAAAGTTTATTATCACTTTCTTAAGGAAAGTAAGTCTAATACAAGCTATTTCACTATCATCAGACTTCATTACTTTTCTCGTAAGTATGTAGACTGGGATATCCTGGCTGGGCTAATGGACTCGTCAGGCAAGACTCACTGTAAGAGGATCGTTTGTGAGTGAGGCTCCTCTCCTTGACTCCTCCTCCCCGTCTCCTGACTCTGGTACCCTGAGGTCATTCTTGTGGCTGCCTGCTGGGGATGCTTCATCAGACACTCACAGGTTACTACACAGGGCTCCTACCACAGCCTCTAATGTATGAGGCTGGAACCATCACAAGAGTAATGTCACTGTCCACAATCAGGACTCTGAGCTGCAGAGATGTTTCTAACAGCCTTGAGAGCTGTATGGGAGCCAGATCTCAGCAGCAGATAAAGGAGCCCTGGACAGCCTTGTGGGGAGGGAGCTGTGATCCTGGCCTTGACCAGTGAACCAGAACCACCCTCACCCCAACCCCAGCCTGTGCCCACGGCTCTGAGCAGGAGGAGGAGGGAAAGGACAGAGAACAGGGCTCAGGAGACCCAGGTGGCTCCTCTCTCTACTTCCCAGGGACCTTGTGGAAGAGAAAGGAGAGCCTCGTGGGGGCAGAGAAGCTTGGCAAGGACCACAGGCTGAGGAGGGAAAGGAGAGAGGAAGACACACCACTGGGATCCAGCACTAGACAACACAAGACTTCAGCAGAGACAGCAGGTGGCCGCTGGCCTCGGGCAGATGTCTGGGCTGGTCAAGGTCCAGGGAAGGTAGCCTTGAGGAGCTCAAAATCCAGTAATTACAAAGAAGGTTCGGGGAGACCTCCGTGGCTACCCCCACGGCAGGAAGGGTCTGCATCTCAGCTCTCACCCAGGGCTCCAAATGCAACTAGGCAACCAGACAGCAACTTGGTCTTTAGAGGAGTGACTCCAGAGTTCTCTATTCTCTCAGGCCAGTGAGGTGACAGAGAGGTGCACAGACGCCAGGATTTGGAAAGCATCCCAGAAAATGCTCCTCGGGTGAGATGAACAAGATATGGATGAAAATGAGGATTACAGGCAAGAGAAGATATGGTACAAAAACCCAGAGAGTAGGGACCCAAACCAGGAGGTCACACATGAATGTTTAGATAATGAACATGCTTATGGAGTAGAATGCAAATGTCAAAATAATTACTGCAAAACACATAATTAATAAAATACTTTCACAAAATAAAGATCGAGATCACACTATTCAAACATAATGTGAGAGCTGGAAGTAGAAGAAAATTAAACAGGCTAACATCTCAATTATTGATGTAGTATTAATGCTGGGATTCCCTGGTGGCTCAGACGGTAAAGCGTCTGCCCAGGTTCGATCCCCAGGTCGGGAAGATCCCCTGCAGAAGGAAATGGCAACCCATTCCAGTACTCTTGCCTAGAAAATTCCATGGATGGAGGAGCCTGGTGGGCAACAGTCCACGGGGTCACAAAGAGTCAGACATGACTGAGTTACTTTTCCCTTTTCACATTAATGCTGGCAGAGAAATAGGGCATAAATATGTGGATTAAACATTAAGGTATACACTAGTAGAAAAAAAAGTCTCATAATTCAAATAAAGAAAAGAGTAAGCAAGAGCAATGTAACAAAGGAAATTAGTAATAATAATAATGTACTGCTGCTGATAAGGTGCTTCAGTCGTGTCTGACTCTGTGCAACCCCGTAGATGGCAGCCCACCAGGCTCCCCCGTCCCTGGGATTCTCCAGGCAAGAACACTGGAGGGGGGTGCCATTGCCTTCTCCAAATAATGTACTAAGTTGTTTCAAAGAGTGGTTCTGACTCTTTACAACCCCATGGACTGTAGCCAGCCAGGCTCCCCCGTCCCTGGGATTTCCCAGGCAAGAGGACTGGAGTGCGTTGCCATGCCCTCCTCCAGGGGATTCTACCAACTCAGGGATCGAAGCCTTGTCTCTTTTGTCTCCTGCACTGGCAGGCAGGTTCTTTACCACTAGCTCCACCTGGGAATCCCATACTATAATAATAATAAAGCATGGGAATGTTAAGGAACAGGAAGTATAGTGAGGGACGATAAAAAGACAGAACACAGCCTTATTATAATAAGATCCAGAGTGGGGACCAACTATCCATTGGGCCCAAAGATACAACCCAACATGCTGTTGTTAAGGAGTTGGAGCTCAGACGAGACCGAGTTGAGCCTGTGGAGCACAGCTGAGCCAGTCCCAGTGTGGAGCCAGGGCACAGCTCTCCCGGTGAGCACATGAGCTCGGTCCCACAGACCTCCCTACACACACAGCGCTGTGTGGAGCTGTGGTCAGGCAGAAGCCCAGCAGAGAAAGGACAAGGGCGCAAGGACTGCCATGAGGAAAGTGGCGCAAGAGCGCCTGGGGATGTGTGTTACTCGCTCAGAGAATGTGTGCTGTCCGACTCTTTGCGGTCACACGGACTGTAGCCCGCCAGGCTCCTCTGTCCATGAGATTCTCCAGACAAGAACACTGGAGTGGGTAGCCATTTCCTTCTCCAGGGGATCTTCCCAACCCAGGGATCAAACCCAGGTCTCCTGCACTGCAGGCAGATCCTTTACCCGCTGAGCCACCAGGGAAATGTATAACAAGGCATCAGGTTTCTTCATGTTTAGATTGGAATTCAGCAACTCACAGGCACTTTCCATGTGCACTGTGTGTTTCTGTGCAGTTTACCCTCACCAGCTCCAACCTTACCTTCCTGTCTCTCAAAACCCTTCTTTCCAGTTTGGGCCCATGGGGGCTTAGTTTCAGCAGCAACCCTCTCTTGGAAGAAGGACCGAGCCTGGGCAGGGGTCCGAGAGGTACTCAGAGACCTTCTACATCAACACCTTGGCTGCTCAGGTGCAAAGGCTGAGGCCCAGGGAGGGTGACGCCCCCAGGTCATGGGACAATCTCGGGGAGCCCAGCACTGTGATACATCCTCCCCCTGGGTCTGGCCAATTGACTTTCTCTGCCTGGACCTGCAGAGGCTCCCAAGGGCATAGTTTCCGCCTCCCTCCCCAGAGGGCTGGCTGAGGATGGCTCTGCACCTTCCACCTAGCACCACCTGCTCAGGCCATGTCCGCCTTCATTTCCCACCTCACCCAGGCTGGCGCCTGAACCCCAAGAGCAGAGTGGGCACAGAGCCCTCACTCACTCCGTCTTGCCACCAGAAATTCTCAAAATATTCCCCATGATTCAGCTACTGAGGTTACCTTCAAATACATCTCATTCCCTGGAAAGACATCAGTGAGCCTGAAGAGCAAAGTGCAGACTCCATGTAGAGGTTGACAACACATGATGAAAGTTTTGTATCCAGGAAGTAAAAAGAGCTCAAGGTCAGAAAAAAGAAAAGTGGGCAAAGATCTCAAAAGGGTGCTTTTGAGAACCAGAGGTGTTCAAGGGGTCAAGTGCATATGGAACGGCACCTGGCCTCACCCCATTGCTGTTCAGTCGCCAAGGCAGGTCCAACTCTTTTCGACCCCATGGACTGCAGCACACCAGGCTTTGCTGTCCTTTACTGTCTCCCCAGGTTTGCTCAAACTCATGTCCACTGAGCTGGTGATGCCATCCATAGCAAAAAGCGAATTCAAACCACACATGCATAGAAAAACTAAAACAAACAAACACAGCCCACGCGGAGAATCGAGCAATCAGAATCTCTCTACAATAGCGACAGAAGCCTAAGGCATCACTACTGCTTTGGAAAATAGCTTGCGAGCCTCCACTTAGCGAAGATTTGCACACTGCATGACTTAGCAATTGCATGTGTATGTATATTAACATTCCCAACACAAACGTTGGGAATATGCATTGTGGGCTGTTAACAATGAGTGAGCAACAGGAATCATAAAGCCCACCAGTGCCAGTTGCCCAGATCCATCTGTTCGTGCACTGGAATATTATACGGCAATGAAAAATCAAAACTGCAGCTTAACACAGCAGGCCCAAACCTCACAAGCACTGGCTGCACGGGAGAAACCTCACAGGAAACAAAGGTGCATTCCATGTCTCTCATTTGTGAGACATTTTAGAGCAGGCCAGACTCCTCTCTGGGAGTGGGGTGACTTCAAGAGGTGGAGGGAGCCTTTCAGGACCCCGGAAAGGAAACAGGTCTGGGACCTGGGACTCTTTGCTGCAGGGCTAACACCTGGACACACCTCCCCTCAAGCAACAAAATGCAAAGAAACTATATAGGACTAAATAAAAATAACTGCCCGAACTGCCCGTATCCTCAGTTAGGGAGATTCTGGACCCAAAAGAGACAAACAAACCAAAAAAATCGAGCCTCCTCTTGTCTGGAGCAAAAGCAGGGTACTGAACGCTGGTCCGTAAGGAGCGCTGCTACCTCCGCGCATGGGTGCCGTTACACGGACGCGTTTCTTGGCGACCACCCGTTCAGCTGGACGCCCCTGCTCTGCATGCCTTTCTGTGTGCACAGTCCCCTTCAGAAACTTAAAATGAAAAGCTTACCAACAATCGGGGGGGAAACTGGTTTACACTCACACCCGGGGAAGACTCTTTTGAATTCCCGTTTGAAAAGATGGGCTAATCCTTTTGATTCTGAAGCAACAGCAGCAGCAGACCCCACCGTTCCACTTGCAGAACGCAACATCTGTCTGCAGCCTGGACTAACACCGCGCGCCCGGCCTTGATTCAACCACAGGGCAGAGCCACACCGCAGACGGGGAATGACCAAGGACCCTCAGCTCCTCGAGGCCCCGGCAGGTCTGGCTTGCATCTGGGGTGGGACTGGGGGCTGTTCTATGCGACGGTGCCTGCGAGAAGGGGCTGAGAAAGGAAGGAGCTGAAGTGAGCTGCTGAAGGACCCGACAGGCCAGCAGAGTCTCCGCTCAGAGGCTCCAGCTTGCACTCGGGGCGTCCCCCAGGCCCACCGGCTGCCCCTGTCTCATGCCGGCTCTGCGCCTCCAGGCCTGCTGGCCGCCCCCTCCTCTGCAGGGCTCCTGCTGCCCGGCTCATGGGGGCGGGTTGGCAGGCTGGCAGTGCCATTATCGCACAGCTCAGTGAGATGTGAATTGAGCTTGGCTGCCCTACAGTGATTGAAAGCCTGACTTGACAGGTCATTTGGAAGGAATCTAAGCTGAGCCAAAGGACTTCAGGTTGGCAATGGCAAGTTTTCTGGTTAGGTGTCCCCAGCCCACCCTGGAGGGGTCCAGTCCCCCTGCTCTGAGGGCTGCATTTGTTTGGAAAAGAGTCCAATGCTCAGGTTAACACAGGACAGAGTGACGGCCGTATGGGAGGAACAGCAACCTTGAGCCCCCAGATCCGGGGCTGGTCCGGCGGCTGCCTGGCCCTTCTGGGCCCACCGGCCTGCATCGCCTCCCAGCCTGTACTGCCCAGAGCCTGACCCTGCCAGGTATTTGGGGAAGGCTCCCCTCCCAGACCAAGGCCGTGGGGGCTGCAAAGCGACCTGAGCCGGAGGTGATGTGCGTCCCCCAGCCCGGGTGAGCCTCGGCGGCCGGGAGAACTCTCAGGAGCCCCACCGGAGTCGGGGAGGCCAGACTGCAGCAGCAGCGCCCAGGAACACCGGGGGGCGGGTGCAGAAAGGGGGGCGGGCTGGAGGAGAGAAGTCAAGGTGACCAGGGACCGGGGACACTTGGTCGTCTCCACTTGCTCGCGGCCGTGAGCAACGCTGCAGCAAACACGGGACGGCTGGACGGATGAGGAAAACACGGCGTGTGGAGGCAAGCTTAAAAGAGAAGGGCGTCCTGCCGTCTGTGACAACGTGGATGAACCTGGAGGACGTCACGGCCGGTGGAATAGATCACATGAGGCACAGAGGGGCAAACAGCATGATCTCACGTGTCTGGAATCTGAAACAACTCAGAGGAGATTGGTGGTTGCCAGGACCTGGGGGAGGGGAGATGGGGGGAGGTCTGTTTAAAGGGTAGAGAGTTTTGCTTCATCTGTGTGTGTTTGCACACGTGTGCCTGTGCATGTCTGTGTATACATGTGTGCATGCACCCACATGTGGGTGCCTATGCATGCACACACATGTGTGTGTGTGTGCATGCTAAGTCGTGTCCGACTCTGTGATCCCACAGACTGTAGCCCACCAGGCTCCTATATCCATGAGATTCTCCAGGCAAAAATACTGGAGTGGTTTGCCATTTCCTCCTCCGGGGGATCTTCCCAACTCAGGGATGGAACACGCATCTCCTGCACTGCAGGTGAATTCTTTACCTCTGAGCCTCCAGGAAAGCCCTAAATTTAGGGTCAGTAACTCCTTCCGAAGACTAGGAAAGGCATGTGACATTTCCCCTTGCTGTCTGGTTGATATTACTCACACTGACACACAGGAGAAGTGTGTGCTCTGATCACACTTGCACAATCTTAGCTAACTCATGGTCTGCCAGTGAAGAGTGTTCTCTTCATGAGATGAGTTGCCTTGGCTTTGGTGTTCCAGTATTTTTATTCTTCTATAAAATTCTGTCTGAATTCTGTGAATGGTTCTGCAGCAATCGTCCACCTCAGGGAGCTGCCCTGAAGCAGGTGGGATGAGCTGAGAGCCTCCTGTCCCGGGGTTGAGGAGGAAGGAGACAGCCCGGCCCTGGTGACCGGAGGGGGGCATCTCCCCAGTGGTCAGGGTGTGGGGAGTCGGAGGGGCTGCGTGGAGGGCGGTATGGAGCAGGGGCTGGCCGCAGGTCAAAGAGGGGACGTGTGCAACCCGCACATGTGAGCAGGGCTAGCTGGGCTCCCAGTCCGGTGCTCCAGGGCGAGCCACAGGCCCTCCCCACTCTTCCACTCCCTGTCCTCCCATCTGACCCTTTGCTTTCTGAAGGCATCAAGCTGGGGGCAGGGGGCACTTCCCCTGGAACCCCCAACTCAGCACCCTATCCCAAGGTGACTGGGCCCATCATTGGCTCCTCCCAAGTCAGACAACAAACCCAGGGCCCTCAGCTGCTCAGAGCCTGCCCAGGGGTGGGCACTTACTTGGTCCTCCCCACGCAGACTGTGTGCCAGGCCCGGGGCTGGGGTGGGAGACACCTGGTTTCGTGGTACAGGGACCTGGAGTGAGAACTGTGGCTGGGATACCTCTTTGCCACGTGGTGTGACTTGGAACTGCGGGGCAACCCCATGAACGAATGAATCAATGCGTCGATGAGTGAATGCCGTGGGCTCCAGGTACTCTTCCCTCTGCAGGGTTGCCCCTGGGGGCTCCTGCGTCTGTCCAGAGGCTGGGTCATATTGCGCAGGGGGCCAGTAGAGAGGCAGTAAGGGCGCAGGGGCTCTCCAGTCAGAAGGAGAGGGGAGGACAGGGATGCTCAGGGCCAAGCCCAGGACCTTCCACCAGCAGGCACGCGCGGGCACATGCGGCCTCTCAGAAAATGCCCGTGACCCTGGGCGCAGGTGACCCACTGCTGCATGCCCGGGCCCAGAGACTCTGACCAGCTTCAGCCTCTTGAATGTTAACAGCTTCAGGGCTGAGAAACATCCACAGTGGCTATTTCAGGTGAAGAGGTGGGTGGCAGGGCAGGCTAGGAAATACCTGTGAGGATGAAACAGAAGGTCAGCGTCCAGGGGGCACAGACTCCGTCCTGTCAGTTAGAAAAATCCTCAAAGGAAGAGTGAGGAACCTGGATGTGGGGAGCTGGGGGGGTAAGCTGGAAGGGGAGGAAGGTCAGGGCCCAGGGGACACCCAGCAAGAGACGACTCTCCCAGGGGCCCTGGACAATGTGGGAGACGCAGCTGGAGCCGCCACCCTGGCCAGCCACGGGGCTGGCTGAAGTGTAGACAGCCGACCGCACAGGTGTGCGGACAGGTGTTCACGGGTCCCAGAGAGGTGTGCGGCCTCGACACCGGGGACAGAACTGTGAGCAAAGCTAACAAAGTCCCCGACTCCGGGGACCAGCCAGCTGGACAGAACTCGTGTCAGAGGAGCTCACAGAAATAAATCGACCCACGGTTCCCACCGGGGCCTTGTGGCTGACATCCGCATCCACGTAGGAGGGACGATGCGTCTGTGTCACGGGGCACAGGTGAGGGCCAGACCTCTAAGAGGGTCACTACGTGAAGACGGCCGCCACACACGCAGGCGTGTAGTATGACCATCATGTGAGCCGAGACCTTGTTTGTGTGCACACGTCCTTCGGCGGCTACAGAGGCACCGACGTAAGGAAACCCTCTCGGGAAGGATGCTCCCTCCGGGGAGAGAGCAATGCCGGGGTGCTGGGGGCCAGCACGGGTTTCGTCCTTCTGTCCCAGTCCCTGTGGACCCTTTTCACAGCGAGCGGGGTCCCTCTGCGCGGGTGGCCCCGAGCCCTTCGGCCTGGCGCTGGCCGTGGATTCTTGCCGGACAACGGGTCACCGCCTGGGCTGCAGCGGTCCTCGCCGTCCACCCCCCAAGGCAGGCTCCAGGCCTTGCTGCCTTCTGATCACACACCTTAAAGCCTCAGAGGCATCTCCCCATTTGGCCATTTCCCCCGGGGCCTCCCCTAGTCAGGCGCTGAAGGGACAGCTCCAGGCCAAAGGCTGCTGCCCCGACCTGCCCTGGAGGCTCATCACTGTTCTGGGACTAGAAATACCTTCCAGCTCAGAAGGGGGAATGCCTCCTTTCAGTCCCGCCGACCCTGGACTCGCCCGCCACCTCCTGCTGCCCTTTCCTGAGCCGTGACTCCAGCCGGTTGTCATCAGGCCCACAGCAGCCCCTCGCTGGGACCAAAACAGTGGCCACACCCCGGAGCCCCTGCTCACAGGATCTCCCGACAGAAGGAGGTGGCTCTGAGCCAAGGTTTCACTGTGGCTTGGAGTGAAAACCTTGCCCCTGAACCTTTGCATCAACGGCAGAATTCTCCATCAGAGTGACTACTCATTCAAAGCCTTTTTATTCAAGAAAAAGTCAAGGGAGGAGTACACGCCCCCCAGGACTAGAAGTTTCCACGCCCGCCCCCACCCTCTCAGCCACCACGGGGGCAGCCAGCCCCACCCTGCAGCTCCCGTCCCGCCCCAGCTCTGGGTCGTCATTTGTGGGTGAGGAAATGGGCCTGGGCCCCAGGGGGACTCTCCTCCCAGAGGCTGTGGGCACCCAGCACCCGCCAGGCCCAGTCTGAGGGCGTGCACTCTCTCTCTCCCCCTTGTCTCATTTTCTGGGTGCCTCCAGAGGCTGGCCTACTGAGGACCCCAAGATGAGTGGACCCTGCCAGGCCTCCAAAAGAACCCCCAGTCCCGTGCAGACACAGACCAGGGGCTGCCCAGGGAGACACAAGGCTTCGCCTCGGTGTCCAGGACCAGAGGTTCCAGGGGGGCCTCCAGGTGGGGTGGGGTGGGGTCCAGGACGGGGCGGTCCATGCTGGGGCTGGGAGCCCGTGGCTGGAGCTGCAGGTCTGTGGCAAGACCTCTTGCAAAACCCTTTTTAAAAAACTACCTTGGGTTGTTATTTGATTAGCACACAGAAGGTGATCATTATGGTGAGAACTGCTTCTAACTGGAGTAATCTAGCTCTTAGTGGAGAGTGATATTTTGTAGGATGGTCAAAATTCAAAGCCCCTTGGACTGGTGGCTGCGATTAATGGAAGAGAAAGCTCAAGGGGCCCCCACAGCCTCAGTGGAAGGTGGGCCTCCACCATCCTAACTAAGCACACTCACGTTTCACTGGGTTCCCACGACCCCAAGGGCTTCCAGAAACCAGGCTTCTTTCCAGCATCTTCCACCACGTGAAGGTCCCTTCTTTGGGTCTGTTTGTGACTTCTGCACTGCCTGATTTCACTCCCAGAGCATCACACAAAAGGATTCAGTGCAATTACGGCTAATCCCTGTCTAGACCTGTAAACCTCTCATCGCGGCAGGGCAGCCACAGCCTTGGGCCCCTCGGCCCGGGCGGGCACCTTAGCCCGGCTGCCCTCGGCCTGCGGGGCTCTGGGCGGCAGGCTCTGCAGGGCTGTGGTGTGTGCCTGGGGCCCAGGCGAGGGCACCCTGTCCCACAGGAGGAGCCCTGTCCCACAGCCTGTCCTCCTAGCCCTCCTGGGGGCCGTGCTGGGGACAGCTGTGGCGTCAAGGGCTGCAGGGCCCAGGGCCAGCTGTGGGGAATCCCTACCAACTGCATCTCAGCATCTAGGTGCCCAGGGAGGCAGGGGCCGCACCCAGGGCATGGCTGCTCCCAAATAAACTGAGGCACGGGTGCTGCTGACCCACGGGGTTGTGCATACATGGGCCTGGTCAGCTCTGCTCTCCAGTGACCTGAGCTCTGGACCTGGAGCCAGGCTGTCCTGAGCAGATCTGGCAGTGAGGTCCAGCGGTCTATTCTGGGACCCAGGCATGGAGGCGAGTCCTGGGGAAGGAGCCGCCATGCCCTCAGGGAGAGCCCTGTGTCTGGCCACGAGAGCCTTGGCTAGGCGCGCGTTCCACACACAAGGCGGGTGCACAGGCAGCAACTCTGGGACATGAGGCCGCTCTTGCATTCTTCCATGTGGCCGCCGCAGGGCCGGCTGCAGCTTCTGTCCAGGGCTCTGGTCTGTAAGTCTGCGTGGCAACAAGGCCTGCTACTCAGGAGCATGCTGTGTCTCCAGGGCTCTGGCTGGAAACCAGAGACTGCAGCACATGCCCTGCGCCCCGGCTGGGCAACGGCATCTCCGAGGACCCCGCTGGGCAGCAGCGTCTCCAAGGACCAGCGCAGACCCCCAGCCCCACCCCTATCCCCCCCCAGACACCCTCCCCAGGATCTTCAGGAACTCTCTGGAAAGACCAGGGAGTCACAGTGCCTGCCGGGCTTTGAGAGGCTGCCCCCACATGCATTCTCACTTTCAAAGCCTGGGGGACTCCGACAGCCATGGGCGGGTCAGGTTTCCTCCTAAGTGGAGCTCGCTGGGCCGCTGGGCCTAATAAGGAAGTGCCGCTGGAGGCTGCTGGCCCAGCCGGGTCCAGTTTCTCCCTGGAGATAGATGCCCATTGTTGGCCGGCTCTCCCACGGCGCTTCCCAGGGAGCAGGGGCCTCTGGGGGCCACAGCACCCCTACCCAGGCTGAGCAAGCCTCGGGGGCTTCAGAAAGATGAGCCAAGTGGGACAGATCTGGTTTGACTGGGAGCTGCGGAGGCAGTAAAGTGGCCCTTGCTGGCTTTTGGAAGCAGCGAGGAGGAGGGGCCGAGGGCAAGGGTGCCACTGGGCAGCAGTCCTGCTCCTGGCTGCCGGGCCAGAGGTCCATGGTGAACTCAGCCGGGAAGGCTGAGGGGTCTTCATTTCCGCCTCCTAACCTCCCACCTGCACAGCCAGGCATGGGCCTGGACAAGGGGGTCTCAGCAAACACTGACTAGGGGAAGATTTTTTTTTAAATGATTGCATTCCTAAGTGTGCAGTTCAGGGGCATCAAATACATTTTCAATGTTGAGCAAACACCACATCTTATTGTTGTTGTTGTTGCTGTTGTTGTTGACTCGATAACTCATGTCTGACTCTTTGCAAGCCCATGGACTGCAGCATGCCAGGCTTCCCTGTCCTTCACTATCTCCTGGAGTCTGCCCAAGTTCATTTCCATTGAGTCGATGATGCCATTCAACCATCTCATCCTCTGTCGTCCCCTTCTCCTCCTGCCCTCAATCTTCCCCAGCATCAGGGTCTTTTCCAATGAGCTGGCTTTTCACATCAGGTGGACAAAGTATTGGGGCTTCAGCTTCAGCATCAGTCCTTCCAATGAATATCCAGGACTAATTTCCTTTAGGACTGGCTGGTTTGATCTCCTTGCAGTCCAAGGGACTCTCAAGAGTCTTCTCCAGCATCACAGTTCAAAAACATCAATTCTTTGGGGTTCAACCTTCTTTATGGTCCAACTCTCACATCCATACATGACTACTGGAAAAGTGGTACCTTTGACTAGGTGGACCTTTGTTGGCCAGGTGATGTCTCTGCTTTTTAATATGCTGTCTAGGTTTCTCATAAGCTTTTCCTCCAAGAAGCAAGCATCTTTTAATTTCAAGGCTGCAGTCACCATCTGCAGTGATTTTGGAGCCCAAGAAGAGAAAATCTGTTACTGCTTCCACTTTTTCCCCATCTTCTTGCCATGATGTGTTGGGACTGGATGTCATGATCTTAGTTTTTTGAATGTTGAGTTTGAAGCCAGCTTGTTCACTCTCCTCTTTCACTCTCATCAAGAGGCTTTTTAGTTCCTCTTGGCTTTCTGCCATAAGAGTGGTGTCATCTGCATATCTGAGGTTATTGATATTTCTCCTGGCAGTCTTGATTCCAGCTTGTAACTCATCCAGCCTAGCATTTCACATGATGTACTCTGCATATAAGTTAAACACGGTGACAGTACACAGGTTTGACATACTCCTTTCCCAATTTGGAACCAGTCTGTTGTTCCATGTCCAGTTCTAACTGTTGCTTTTTGACCTGCACACAGTTTTCCAAAGAGAGAAGTAAGATGGTCTGGTAATTTCATCTTTCAGAACTTTCCACTGTTTGTTGTGATCCACACAGTAAAAGGCTTTAGCATAGTCAATGAAGCAGAAGTAGATGTTTTTCTGGAATTCCTTTGCTTTCTCTGTGATCCAATAGATGTTGTCAATTTGATCTCTGGTTCCGCTGCCTTTTCTAAACCCAGTTTGTACATCTGGAAGTTCTTGATTCAAGTACTGGTGAAGCCCATCTTGAAGGATTTTGAGCATTGCCTTGTTAGCATGTGAAATGAGTGCATTGTCCAGTAGTTTGAATACTCTTTAGCATTGCCCTTCTTTGAGATTGCAATGAAAACTGACCTTTTCCAGTCCTATATTGAGTGCAGCACTTTCATAGCATCATCAGTTAGGATTTGAAATAGCTCAGCTGGAATTCTATCATCTACACTAGCTTTGTCTGTAGTAATGCTTCCTAAGGCCCACTTGACTTCATAGTCCAGGATATCTGGCTCTAGGTGAATGACTACACCATCATGGTTATCCAAGTCATTAAGCCCTTTTTATACAGTTTTTCTGTGTATTCTTGCCACCTCTTCTTAATCTCTTCTGCCTCTGTTAGGTCGTTACCATTTCTGTCCCTTATCATGCCCATCCTTGCATGAAATTTTCCCTTGGTATTTCCAATTTTCTTGAAGAGATCTCTAGTCTTTCCCATTCTATTGTTTTCCTCTATTTCTTTGCATTGATCACTGAGGAAGGCTTTCTTATCTCTCCTTGCTATTCTCTGGAACTCTGCATTCATTTGGGTATATCTTTCCCTTTCTTCCTTGCTTTCTGCTTCTCTTCTTTTCTCATCTGTTTATAAGGCCTTCTCAGACAACCACTTTGTCTTCTTGCATTTCTTTTTCTTGGGAATGGTTTTGGTCACTGCCTCCTGTACGGTGTTATGAACCCCCGTCCATAGCTCTTCAGGCACTCTGTCCATCAGACCTAATCCCTTGAATCTACTTGTCACCTCCACTGTATAATCATAAGGGATTTGGTTTAGGTCATCCCTGAGTGGCCTAGTAGTCATTATCTACACCCAAAGTTTCTCCATCACCCCCAGCAGAAACGATTAGACAGGAACACCCCTGCCGCAGGCCCTGGTACCTTCTAGTCTGCCTTCTGCCGCAATGAACTTGACTGTTGCAGGCCTCAGGTAGATGGAATTGTATGGCACTTGTCCTTCTGTGTGTGGCTTATGTCACTTAGCATGACGTACTCAGAGTTCATCCTGGCTGGAGCCGGGCAGATCTTTGTCACCTGTTATGCCTGAGTACCGCTCCACCGTGTGAACAGACCACGTCTTCTCTGCTTTTCCGTCTGTCAGTGGAAGCGTTGCTCCCACCTGTCGGCCACTGTGAAGAAGGCGGCTCTGAGCAGGGGTCTCTTCGGGATCCTATTTTCAGTTCTCTTGGGGGTACGTGTCCACAGCGGAATGGCTGGATGCTATGGGGATTCTATCTTTCACCTCTTAAGAAACTGCCCAACTCTTTTCAACAGTGGCTGCACCATCTTAGCGCCCCGCCGGCCACGTGGGAGGCTGGCAGCTTCTCCTTGTCTCTGCCAACACTTGTTATCACCGGGGTTTGTGATGGCAGTGGCGCTAGTGGGTGTGAGGCGGCCTCTCAGCCACCGTGGCTTTGGTTAGTCTCCCTTGTGACTAATGATGCCAAGCATCTGTCCATCCCTGGCCATTTGTATGCCTTCCTTGGAGAAAGGTTTATTCCAGTCCTTTGAAGAGGCAGAGTTTTTGCTCAAATGTTTTGACTGACCAGGAGCCAGTGTGGGCATTGCCCACACCCACCCCCCCAGGACCACTTTCAGGAACTTGGCTGAGGACCAGCGGGGTGAGGGAGGGGGACGGGCCCCAGGTTCCCTGGCTTCTCAGTGGCGGCGAGAACCTCCGGGCCGCGCTTTCTCACGGTTTGGGTTACAGCCTGCACGGCCGGCGCTCAGATTAATTGGACGGATCAGAAATTACCCTGCTCGTTTCTGCTTTCCACCTTGCTTGCTCTCTGGCGGGCACCTACTTCAGAGCCGCGAAGGACTCCCTCCGCCCCTCCTGGGACGGCGCCTTCTCACAGCTACTGAGCACCAATTAATTTGTCTCATTTACATGAAGAAGTGCAGAAGATGTCTTTCTACATAATTAACTATATTTTGCAAGTCATTAAAATTCTGAAGCCCTGCCCACAATAGCACCCTATTCACCAGCAGAGATAAGTGCCATTTCTGGTGGGGGGAGCTGGTGAGAACTGTCGGGGGTGGGGAGCAGCCAGACCCAGCGAGCCACCTCGCTGATGCATATTCATGAGAAGGGGCTGGGCTACCAACCTGCAGATCCTCTGTTTCCCACTGTTTGAAAAGGTTTGCTCAGGGCTGCCCTGCCAGGGGGACAGGAAGGGCCAGTGTGGGCCATGCCTCCTAAGTGCTCCGGCCGGGGTCTCGATTCTGAGGCAGCCGCTCCCTCCTCAGACCAGTGAAAAAGAAACCCCTTGCCTTCTAGAAGCATCCACGAGTGCCCAGTGCAGAGGACGGAGCCCAGGGCTCACAGTGAGGAGGAGGCTGAGCGCATTTCTCCCCACTCCTGTCCCAAACCTGCCCCCCCACCCAAAGGAGCTGCCTCTGGTGATTCCAAGGAGAGGGCCTTTGGCCCAAGGGGAAAGCCCCCCCTGCCGGGACCCAGTCTGCAGTGGGGCGCGTCCCAGCACCCCTCCCCGCCAGGCCATGACAGCACCCTCTGTGCCAGAGCCCCGTTTTGAAGCCCCCTTTGTGGCCCAGAGGCCTCCCCCTCCATCCTGGTCTCTGTTTCCTCCTCCGCAGTGTGAAGCTGGCATCACCTCCTCTGCCATCTTTAAAGGAGCTCGCACAGGCAGTGGACACCCCACCCTGGGGGCAGGCAGCAGCCGTCCAGTAAGCCCAAGCTCCCATCATGACAACTCTCATCTCAGGAGGCCCAGCATCTGTATCCTGTAGGGTTTTTCTGTCCGTGGGGAATAAAGCAGCTGCCACGAGAGCGGGGGTCTGGCTGGCCCAGTGCACGGGCACCGGGTCAGGCTGCCCGGCACATCCCACCCATGCAGAGGGTCACGAGGAGCTGAGAGAACTCAGGGAAACCTGCAGGGAGGCAGGGCCCTGGGGGCTTGAAGGCCGCCTGCAGGGTGGCCCACCAGGGACCCAGGATGGTGTCTGCCATGGGGTCAGGACCCAGAGGCTGGCCTGCAACCCCAAGGACCTTCACTCCACACGAGTGGATCAATGGCTGAGCCTCACTCGGGAAATCTCAGGAGCACAGTGGGGCTGGGGGCAGGGGGCCTTGGATGAACACGTCCCTCAGCTCTGGATCCCAGCAAGCTGTGTGTTCAGGCACTCCAATTAGCTTAATTAAATTGTCCTGCCCTGGAGGGAGGCTCTCAGTCCAGAAAACAAAAATGGGAACTGAAATTCAGCCCAGCTACAGTGAACACGGAAAACCCCTCAGCTTTACCCAGAACCACAGAGACCCCGTCAGGGTGACGATGCACATTGGAGCTCCCGGCAAAGTGGGCCAGTCGGCGAGCGGCCCCGACGCCAAGGAGTGCCTGTGAACACAGCCGCAGGGAGGCACGTCCAGCAATGCGGCCACTACCCAGACCCGCGGGGCCCCTGCCCTTTGACCCGGAAACACAGCTGCCGAAACCTCTTAGGAGAAGAAGGCTGAGAGACATAGGCCAGGGATGCAGCATTTTCTGTCATTATCTCCATGTTTTGTCACAAAACCTCCATCCTGGAATTGTTCTCCAAGGGTTAGAGCAGTTCGTGCTGCTGGAGAACCTGCTCAGAAGCAGAAGAGGTGTAGGGAGGCCCCGAAGATCAAAAAGCTCTACATGTTCGTACATATCAATAGATCAACACACGAGTGTGCACGTGCAAGCCACCTCATGCTCCGAGGGGCTGCAGACAGCCACGGCCTCCGGGGAGGTCGCAGGTCGGAGGTGAGGGCTGAGAGGGGTCCGAGCCAGGTGTGCCTGCACGCTTCCTGGTTTTAACTCCTCCCTCCTTTCTTTCTTTTTTCTGCCACGTCCATGTGATACCTTCCTCTGGTCAAGGAGGTGGGTGCGGTCCACACGGGGACGGCACATGACTTCTCTTCCCAGGAGGCCCTTTCTACGAGTTCAAGGAGCCCCTGCCCCAGACCTGGGCAGCCTGCTCCAGCCAGCCCTCCGGCCTCCAAGCTCCTAACTTATTAGAGAGTCACTTACCTGTTTGCTCATCCCTCTTCAACAGACTGATGTGGACTCCAGGCAGGGCAGGGGAACAGGACCCCAGGATCCCCTGTGCTCCGGTGACCAGGACTCCAGCCGGGATGGGAGGAGGCTTGGAGGAAGGCTGCCTGCCACTCAGGGTCCTCTTGCCTCCCGTCCCCAGGGAGGGGTGTCCAGCTCCTCAGGCACAAACGTCCTGGGCGCTATGCCCTCCCGCCTCAGCTGCTGGAGGTCACCCTTGAGTCTCCAGAGACCACTGCTCACTGGGCAGTGCTGGTGGCCTGCCAGTTATCAGGGCTCTGAGCCCGGGTTAGGAGCTTTCTCTCCAAGCAAGGAGCAAGAATTGCACCTTTGACGCCATCCGCCAGTAGCTGAGCATACTCAACCCCTAGCCCATCCTGCCCTTTCTTCCCTAGGCTGTCCTGCTATCCCATTAGACTAGGGCTCCTGAAAATGACCAGCTGCCTGGCTGCCCTCGCCCCATCGGAGGGCAGCGTCCCACAGACCAGCGCTGCTGCCCTGACTTCCCACTCTGTTAGAATGGGGCAGGGCAGAGCAGTTCCAGAAAAAACATCTGCTTCTGCTTCTGCTGCACTAAAGCCTTTCACTGTGTGGATCACAACAAACAATGGAAAATTCTGAAAGAGATGGAAACACAAAACCACCTGACCTGCCTCCTGAGAAACCTGTATGCAGGTCAAGAAGCAACACTTAGAACTGGACATGGAACAACAGACTGGTTCCAAATCGGGAAAGCAGTACATCAAGGCTGTATATTGTCACCCTGCTTATTTAACTTATATTCAGAGTACATCATGCAAAATGCTGGGATAGATGAAGCACAAGCTGGAATCAAGTTTGCCGGGAGAAATATCAATAACCTCAGATATGCAGATAACACTACCCTAATGGCAGAAAGCAAAGAGAAACTAAAGAGCCTCTTGATGAAGGTGAAAGAGGAGAGTGAATAAGCTAGCTTAAAACTCAACATTCAAAAACTAAGATCATGGCATCTGGTTCCATCACTTCATGGCAAATAGATGGGGAAACAATGGAAACAGTTGACAGACTTTGATTTCTTGGGTTCCAAAATCACTTCAGATGGTGACTACAGCCATGAAATTAAGATGCTTGCTTCTTGGAAGAAAAACTATGACCAGCCTAGACAGTTTATTAAAAAGCAGAGACATTACTTTGCTGACAAAGGTCCATTAGTCAAAGCTACGGTTTTTGCAGTAGGTATGTATTGATGTGAGAGTTGGACCAAAAGGAAGGCTGAGCCCCAAAGAATTGATGTTTTCGAACTGTGGTATTGGAGAAGACTCTTGACAGTCCCTTTGACTCTAGATCAAATCAGTCAGTCCTAAAGGACATCAACCCTAAATATTCATTGGAAGGACTGATGCTAAAGCTGAAATCAATATTTTGGCCACTCGATGCAGTCTTTTCTTTGGAAAGTCCTGGGTATTTTCATTGGAAAAGCCACTGATGTTGGGAAAGACTGAAGGCAAGAGAAGGGGACAACAGAGGATGAGATGCTTGAATGGCATCACTGATTCAATAGACATGAGTTTGAGCAAGCTCTGGGAGATAGTGAAGGACAAGGAGGCCTGGTGTGCTACAATCTGTGGGGTAGCAAAGAGTAGGACATGACTGAGTGAGTGACTGAAAATAAACAACAAGAGGTGAAATGTTCCAAGGGCTGTCAGAAGTCATATCATAACTGATTTCAAGAAACTACTGCTTGTCAAGTTAGAATGGTATCAAAGGACAATATCTATAATGCAAGTTGCTTCAATGTGTCTCTTTGTGACCCCTTGGACTCTAGGCCACCAGGCTCCTCTGTCCATGGGATTTTCCAGGCAAGAATATTGAAGTGGGTTGCCATTTCCGTCTCCAGGGGATCTTCCCGACCCAAGGATCGAATGTACATATCTTATGTCTCCATCGTTGACAGTGGATTCCTTACCACTAGCACCACCTGGGAAGCCTGAAAAATGCTAATAAAATGCTCCTCTCTTTTCCGATTCTGAATCTGTGTGAGGGCAGATTTTCTTCACATGACTTTAACTCAGGTAATATACAGCAAGAGATTGAATGCAGAAGCAGAAAAATTCAACCATCTTCTATTAAAGTCATAGACTAAAGAGATCTGGAAAAAAAAATTTAAGCCTCTTTTCTCCCTTGTTTTTGTTTTGGGAAATATAGACACTTTTCCATCAAGAGTATTATTTGTGGTGACATGTAGTAGATTTGTTCTGGTTAATTTTTGATGAATTGACAAGTAAAGATTTAAAAAAAAATTTCTTACTCTAATTTCTAGTGGTATAAATATGGTAGGTAGGGCCCAAACACATGGGAGCAATACGGTAGATAGAGCCCAAACACATGCAAAGCATCCTGAGGTGATCTGGTGATCAGCTGAGAACACTTTTGAGAACTGCTGATCTAAAACCATGAATCACTGGTTTCCAAACCAGCACATAATTGCATCCTGCCCACAGGCTGCTCAGTCATGTCTGGCAACGGACAGGAAGTCATCCCCCACAGGGGAAGGCTGCCAGGTCATTGTCCTGTTCTCATAATTGTGGGTACTTGTGACCTGCAAGTCAGTGTTCATTCCCATTAGCCAAGACCCTTCACAAAGAATTTTTCTTTTTTTCATTTTCAAAGAGACACGTCATCATTACAGACAATTTAGAAAATACAGAAAAGAAATAGAGAAAATGAGTTCTACTCCCTGGAGTAGGACAGTAGTGCAGAGTAGTAGAGACAGTGCTTTTTCATTCCCCTCCACCTTCAGTTCAGGCAGCGTTAGTCTGTTTGCTTCGGGCTGCTGCTGTTTCACAGCCCCTCCGGGAAGGCCTGGCCCCGACCATCTCAGGAAGGCCTTGCGTCCCCGGAACCACAGGGTTCAGCTTCACACGCCCCCTTCTCTCCCTGCCTTTTACTGCTCAAGAGACAGGACCCCAACATTTCAAGGCAATGTCCCCTTGTCTCTGGGCCTCAAGAGAGACCTCATCCAGGACATCTCTGGAGCTCGGGGGTGCTCTCACCTGCAAGCCGGCCATCCAGCGGGTGGTCAGCCCAGGCCGCCCTTCACCGCACAGAGGCTGAGCGTCTCCTCGGGGTCTCTCAACTTGTCCCGGCATTCTGCCCTCCCTGATCCCCGAGGAGCCCAAGTCCACGCTCCCCTCGCTGACGTCAGGAGCTCAGGTGACCTGCAGACAGTCCTGACCCTCTTCCAGTGAGGGGCAGCGGGGGCTGTTACTGTTTCCGGGAGTGGCCGTAACAAACTACCACAGTTAGGGGAACTAACAGAACTCACCCTCTCGCGTTCAGAAGCCACAGTCTGAGATCCCGCGTCGGCAGGGTCGGCTCCTCCTGCGGCTGCCCCGGAGCGCTGTCCCAGGCCTTCTCCTGGTTCCGGTGGCCGCGGCAGGCTGCGCGGTTCCTTGGCGAGTAGACTCCCTGCTCCAGCTCTGCTCCATCCTCACGTGGCTTCTCTGCGTGTCCGTCTCTGCTTCTCTTCTTATGAAGACACCAGGTGCCGTACTGCCCCCCAAGCCAGCGTGACCTCACCTGAACTGTGGTTACCTCTGCCAAGACCCTACTTCCAAATAGGCTTCCACCCTGAGGTTCTGCATGGATGTGAGTTAGGATACTCTTCCACCCGCGGTGAGGAGGAGCTGTCTTCGGCTGTCCCAGCACCTCCTTTGTGTCCAGTCGTTGGATCTACGCAGCATCAGGATGGGGCCTCTGCCCCTTGCATGCCTTCCCTGCCCCCTTCCCACCCCACGCCCCTTGGTCTCCCCAGGACCGGAGCAGGGCCTCCTCACCGCTACTCCTTCTCATGCCCTGAGTCTCTAGGGCCTTTGTGCGTGTGGTTGGGTGGGCGGGGGTGTGGGATGGGTGGTGTTTGGAACCGTGGCTCTGGGTTCCGGCTCAGAGAACTCTCGGCCAGGCAGCCTATGAAGCAGACTTAACTCTGAGCTCTCAAAGGGTAGCCGTCTGCTCCTCTGACCCAGTCCAGCCCGTTGTGGCCCGTGAAGGCAGGGATGGGTTCCCAGAGGCCTGATTCTGGCTGCAGGTTTGGGCCAAGCTCTCCAGGTCAGCCGCGGGGACAAACTGGCCATGCTGGCCACTGCCTGCCCCCCATCTGTGTGCCATCCCTGTTTACACCGTGTGAGCTGGGCCAGGAGTGCATGCCGTGGGAACTCCAGCCATCACAGTTACAGCGGCTCTCATGCAGGAGGCGGAAAAGTCTGGACTGGCTGTTGGCACTCTTTGCCTGAAAGTGGAGACAACATGGGGGCCCCCAACATGCCTCGAGGAGGCCGCCCCCCACAGAACTGCCTGCTTCTGACGCTGACCCTCAGCGCCGCTGTCCTCAGCCTGTCCTGGCTGCCTTCTGGGACTGCGGGGCCACACTTGGTCCTTGGGAGGAGGAAGGGGGCAGGAGCCCCTTTCCAAGCCCACAGGCCCTGTGTGAACACAGTGAGGACCCTGCACTCGGGGGCTCCCCCTGGGTGCTCGGCTCAGGCCCACACCTGGCTGTCTTTCAGCCCCTGGCCCCTCCGTGGGCCTGGGGGTCGCGCAGTTGATACGCCCCAGAGCCTGGGCTGGGTTAGCACAGACCCTGTGTTCTGAGAACCCACCTGCTCGGTCCGGCCCTGCCTGCAGCAGCCCCGATTTCAGACCAGTGCTCACGGCACCCTGGGTTCCTTCCCAGCCCTCATCCCAGGATTTAACAAAAGCAGCCGGGTCCTGGGCCAGACACCTTCCAGCCAGACAGGTGAATGGCAAGAATGACGAGTGCTCTGTATAGTCCATCAGAAGGCCAGGAAGGAAAAACACCTCAATCCAGGGAGGGCTGTAGACGTGAATTAGCATTTTTAAAACAAAAGGCTAAGAAATGGCGGGGCCTCACGACAGCCGAAGTGACACGGCTCTTGTCCTCGATCTTCACGCTTCTGAACCCCCCCAGTTCCCGCAGAGCCACACCGAAGAGCAACTGTAGATGGGTTAAAGAGAAACACAAGAGAAAATGCCCAGCGTGCTTTGGGAAGCAACATGGGAGGACATTTTTATATCTTGGGGGCAGCAACACCGATAAGGCGCCGTCCAGAAAGGAAGCGGTGGTTACACTGGCCACCTACCAAAGTGAGGCTGATTTTCCACTTTCAGGTGACTGGGCTATTTCTTAGACTAACCACTCTGCTGAAAACAGCTAGAAAATCTAGATAATAAGCAGAAGATCAGTTGTCTGGAGGCTCTGGGGAGACATGCTAAGTCAGCAAAGAGAAGAGATTCCAGAGAAAAGGCAAGTTCAGAAACATGGCCCCAACTTCAGCACCGCTGGGGTCTGGGAACCCAGGTAGAGGTCCCGGTGCTGGGCGGGCCTGCAGACTCTGAGCTGCTCGCGTCCCTGTGAGGAGCTTCAGGGGGCACACAGGGGACCCGGCACAGGCTCCCCGGAGGACCGGCCAGAAGTGCCAGTGCCCGGAAGGGAACGGACCAGGCCTCTCAAAGAGAGACGTCCACTTCAGCCCACAGGATCAGGATAACTTACCAGAAGTAAGCCCAAGTACCTGCCTCAGCAAAAGTAAGTCCTGTCTGCACAAAGTTAAAACCATCCAGAACTTCAATTATACTCAGTAATTTTAAACATGCAGGGCCTCTCTTGTCTTCTGAGATGGCCCACACTCAGTCTATGGAGTGAGTTTCTCTCTAAATAAATCCACTTCTTAAGAAAAAAACAAAAACAGTATCTGGCATTTAATTAACAATCACCAGGGATATCAGAAGACAAGATCATTGGAACAGCAACCAACAGAAAAATACAAACTTTACGAAAAGAAACTCAGACGGCCTGGATATTATATTTGTCAGATAGGTGAAATTTTAAATAACTGATACGTTCAACAAAATAGATGATTAGAGGCTGGCATGTATTTTAAAAGAATCGAATGGAGCTAAAATGTTTCTAGAACGGAAATGTTCAGTAACTGAAATTAAGAAATAAACAGGCGATTTAACAGCCAATTAGACAGCCGGAGTTTATGGAGGCGTCCTCTGCCAGTTCACACAAGGACAGGACTAGCCCTGGAGTCAAGGGCCTTCCTGGACTCTGCGCGGGCCGGGCCTCTCCCTTGTCCTGCCCAGTCCTCCACGAGCAGATCGTGAGCCCAAGAACCAGGGCTGCAGGCTGGTCCTCTCCACGCCCCAGCACCCAGAGCACAGCCACACACGAAACAAGCCCCAGACGTGTGCTTGCTGAAGCAGAGAAATGGGCCTCCAGCTCCACAGAGCCCTGCGCTCAGTAAGTGACCCTGAAGGTGCGCTGAAGGGGGGGCTGTCGGAAACAGGCCGTGCTCTGGACTCGCTCCCGAGCCTCTCGCCTGTCCGCATCTCCTTGCGCTATTTCTGGCAGCCCAACCCCGCACTGGCCTGTGCCCTCCTGGCTGGGGGTGGGGCCCAGCTGTTAGCAGTGGCCCCGGGGAGGGGCAGCCGGATGCTGTGGTCAGGCTTCAGGAATGTTCAGCTGCCTCTGCTGGGCCCAAAACACAGAGGAGCTGCTGTCTGTGTGTTTTAGGCAGCTCTGGACACGTCCCCATCACACGGACTGAGCGCCCCCCTGCATCCCTCAGAAGGCCCTGAGAGGCTTCACCCTGGGCAAAGTGCTCCCCAGGGAGGACTCGCTCCACCCAGGAGGACTCTCTGTCTATCTGGGAGGACTCTGTCTACCTGGGAGGACTCAGTCTACCTGGGAAGACTCCCTGTCTCTGCCTGGGAGGACTCTCTACTGTGGCCCTGGGTGGCATCCTCCCCCCGTCGCTCCAAGCTGGGGCTGTGTCTTGGAGAGCCCATTCTCTCTGCTTCCTTCCAGCATCCAGGACAGGGCGGGGGCCATTGATGAGGAGAGGTCAGGGATGGGCTCCGACCATTCACCCACCGACTCAGAGACTGTGACCCGGGGGGAGGAGAGGGAAGATTCCATGGCAGGAGCCATGGGGAAGGTCTGGAGAGAGGAGAGGGGAGGGGGACCCACAGGAACTGAGGCACAGAAGGAATCAGAGAGGGGCCGCCACGGGGCTGCCTGGTCACCTTGGGAGGTGGAAAACCCCCTGTCTTGGGCTCAAGAAAACCATGTCAACATGCAAAGGCAATTACTTCCCCACAAGAGTTTTCATTCCCCCTGGGCCGTCTGGATCTTGGGAAAGTGCCCATCGCCCCCCATCCCCCACTGCTGTCACCCCGCCCGGCCAGCCCCCGGCTTTGCAGAGCCCACCCCCGCCCCGGTGCCTGAAGTTCACTGTCCAAGTCCTCCTTCCTAGGTCTCCATCTAAGAAGAGTCCAGCGCCTGGGGGTGGGCTGCTGCTGGCTGGGGTGCTCCCTCTTTGGAGCACTGTCTCCAGGGTGTGGTCCCTTAACCCAGGAGAAGACCCTACAGAGCTCCCCTCAGTGGAGCCCTTTCTGTGGGACAGGCTGTCTGTGAGCCCCAGTGACCATCCTCTATCTCGGCCACCGCCTGACACTGGGTGCACCGTCAGAGACCCCAGAGGTGACATCATGCTGGCATCAGCATGCCATCAGAGACCCCATGCTGGCGTCAGACAGGACTGCGGCCCAGTCCCTACCCAGCTGCTCTTCACAACGTCGCCCTTCACTTGGCAGATCTGGTGCTTGCATTCAGGGCTCATGTAGGAAGTGGGGAGGGGGTGAGGTCTGCGGGGGTGTCCCAGAAATCCCAGAGCTAAGCGTCTCTCCAGGGAGGGACTCTCCCACACGCTGAAGGAAGCATGTCCACAAATGCTGACGACAGGGTGTCAGTGACTGTGAAAAACAGCGGCAGTGCCAATGCCCGTTGATAAGGAAGTGTGAGACGGGAAGACTCCCAGGAACAGCTGAGCGAAAGAAGCAAGCTGTGGGTGAGCAGTTCCAGGTGACTGTTCATGAGAACTAAAGCTGCATCCATCAATACACACACACCCCCCACCTGTACAGGCGCAGACGCGCCGCGTGGGCGCCCGCCAGGAAGGACAGCCTCAGGGTAAGGGCCCTGGGGAGGATGGCGAGACGAGGGAGGGCTGCTCTGCTTAGATTCCCACCCGGAGGAGGTGTGTGTCTGCTTCATGGGACGTGGGGGCGGGGGCAGAGGGGGGAAGGAGGTGCTGGGAGGGGGTGGTTCTCACCCAGCCCAGCCAGAGAGAGCCAGCTGGAGGGGTGTCCTGCTCCCAGCACTGAGTAGAGCGGGGACGAAGACACTGCTGCTTCTTGCTTCTTTGAAATCTGCTCAAAGTAGGTGTCAGAAAGCAGCTGCGAGGAGCCTTCCCCGACACCGTGGTAACTGGCTGCCTGGAGCCCCACGTCCACGTGATCCCACACACCCCGCAGACGACAGGCACCTGTTCCAAGGCCTGGGAGACCCAGAGCAGAAAGAAGGCCCAGCACCGGCCCAGACCCCTGCCTGCAGCCAGCGAGGGTGACAAGCCGGGTGCTCCATGCCGCCTGGGATGCCACGCACTCCCAAGGTCCCGCTGATCCAGCAGGGCCCCTGCTCACAGCGCGGCGGGGCTGGGAGCACAGGGTGGGGTGGGGGGTGTGCTGTTTTTAAGTCAGGCTGCTTCTGAAGACGGCACACCCTTGACCTAGGAGAGCGGCAGGCAGGGCCTCAGACCAGCGGAGCCAGATCGCAGCCTCGCCCTTTCGACAGGAGACTGAGTCCATCCTGAGGTCCTCAGGCCTCGCCTCCCACACCAGCGGGTGGGGAGACTGCGTGCGGGGTGGGTTTTCCAGACTTCCCGTCAGAGACGGCCCAGTGTCACTGAGTTCCTCTGGGTCCAGAGATGAGCTGAAATGATGGAGTGGATTTTTAAACCAGACGGAACTCTCCACGAAGGGAGGAGTGGAGGGACCTTCTCGGACACAAGATCTCAGCAGGTTCGTAGGTCTGAATGCCGACGGGGAGACTGACGGGGCCGCCACTGCCCAGGGCGGCGAGGATGAATTCTCCCCAGGCCCAGCCTCCCACCCCCGGGTCCAGGGCGCGGGAGCTGGCAGGTGACATGGTCAGAGAGAGCTCAGACCATGTGCGAGGAAGGGACCCATGAGGGGTAACCCAAACCCCGGGTGCTGGGAGCAGAGGGGCAAGTGGGGTGCTGTGGGGTCACATCAATGGGGTGTTCAGGTCCCTACACATCCCCACTGTCTTCCACACTTTTTCCACACCCAGGCTGGACCCAGACTGGTGGAGACAAGCTGCCTGAGCCAGGAGAAGAATCAGAAAGGTGGAAAGGCTTTCTGCAAGGCCAGTGTGCATCGGGGTGGCACCGTGTCTGTGCACGCGAGTGGGGATTGATAGACCCCCACAAGGCCCCCCCAGCACCCCCTCACCCCGTGGAGTCAGGCAGTGACCCCCCACCCACCATCCCTCTCCCCTATTCCAACAGCAGCAGCCACGTCAGGCCAGGCACTCTCTAAACCTGGCCTGTGTCCACGCCCCTGAAGTCACCTGACATCCCCGCAGAAATCTCTGCTCGCTTTCAGAGCATTTCTGTGAAAGCTGGTGTGGAAGGAAAGCCCCCGCAGGCCTGTGGTCTGCACCACGGGGCTCTGGGCGGGGGCTCCTCACGAGGCGAAGCCCCCAGCAGACACCATGGCGGGAGCAGGCTGGGCTGTGTACCGGGGCGGCCGGAGGGCAGGGGCCCCTTGCAGGAGGATCCACGTCCCGTGAGGATTCTGCGACACTGAAGCATCTTCATTCTCTGATGTTGATCTTAAGGATATGACATTTCTGTTTCTAGTTCTTGAGATGAAAGCAACAGTTTGGATATAAATGAAACACTTGAAAGTCTAGTAATACCATTGTAGGTGAGAAAGGGGCAGAGAGAGGGCAGATATTCAACAAAATAATTAGCTGGGAGTTTGAGTGAAGGGACAGACCGCTCAGTCTCCCACCGTGGAACTTTCATCAGCCTGACAGTAAAACCAGACAAAACCAGGCTGGTAGGCAGTGTTAAATTTTGCTTTTTTCACTTAAAAGTAACAGGGATTGGCTTTTTCTTTTTTTTATTATTTGAAAAGATCTCGTGCTCTCTATCAGAGAAAATCAAACAACATACACTGACCAAGAGAACAGTCTTTGTCCTCTGGCAAGCCCACCTGCCCCTGTAGTTGTTAGAGGGGCATCCCTACCAGGTGGTGGGGGGCGAGGAAGGTAATAATCACCCCCCACTGTCTGCAAAGTTCTGCAGCAGAGCTGCTGTCAAGGTAGCAATTTTAAGGAAAATGATGACTTTCTCATTTTAACATTTTCTTGCTATTTTTCTAACACCTTCCTTGTCTTCAGAACAGAGCTGATGCTGACTCTGGGAGTACTCATTTCCCAGGGCTGCCACAGCGAATGGCCACAGGTGGGTGGCTGACCACGACAGAAATGTATCCTGTTGCAGTCTAGAGCTTCCACCCAGAGGCAGGGGCCATCTCGGCTGGAGTCCCTGCAGGAGCCCCCCCACCCCTGGCTGCCCAGCGCCTTCCCAAGGCCACTCTTCACAGCCTCCTTGCATCCTGAGTCTGCTCAATGGGTTTCTTGGTTCTGTCCAAATCACTTGGTCCTTCCTGTCCTGGGAAGCCTCTGCTCGTGACATCATGACTTTGCCAATTAGTTGTCCAGTTCTGTGGTGAGAGTAAGCAGACAGGACAAATCCCCGGTCTGTGGCTGACCGGCCCGGGAGCTGGACTCCCAGGCTTGGCCCAGCACTGGGACCTGAGATGCAAGCTTTCCAGGAGTGGCTTTTTGGA
This sequence comes from Hydropotes inermis, assembly GCA_020226075.1. Lineage (NCBI taxonomy): Eukaryota > Metazoa > Chordata > Mammalia > Artiodactyla > Cervidae > Hydropotes > Hydropotes inermis. The sequence goes on from CM035269.1 coordinate 112,113,470, forward strand.
GCAGTATTGCTCCCGGGGACTAGGCCCAGCCTGGGGAGGTGGGAGGACCCACCCGCTAAGCCAGGCTCTCTGAACCCCTGCGAGTGGCTCTGCCAGGCCCTGGCGGGCCCCGTGTCCTCTCCCTGTGTTGCTCTGGCCACCTGGCTCCCTTCACCTGCGGAGGAGAGCATGAGAGGTGAATGCAGAGGGGAAGCCCGCCGTCCTCCCGACTTCCCAGCCTCCACTAGCTCTTTCCTCTGCACTCAGCTTGGGGGCAGTGCTGCCAGACCAGGACCAGAGGGCACCTCAAAGGACAGCAAGGGGCCAGGTGGCCCCGCAAGCATGTCACCTTGCCCATCGTCATGGCAACCCTGGGAGGTTGAGCATCACTGTCCATAGGTCCCAGGGGACTGAATGTCCTGCCCAGAGTAACAGGTGAACATCCACAACAGCGAGGGAAGGAAACTCCTTGAAACTCTCAGAGGCAATAGGTCACTTAACAAGAACAAAGATCAGCCTACAGCAAAGAGCTCATCCGCACCCTGATTTGGGAAGACTCCAGAGTAACCCCTGCCTCAGGTTGAGGAGGGTCTTTCTGAACCCACCACAGGACAGAGGTCTCACAGGCAGCATTGACAAGCTGGTCCTGAAGGTCAGCTTTTCCACCTGGAAATGCCACTTGAGACACAGTTTTCCACCATTTTAAAAGAGGCAATTATATGTATTACATATCAACTCTAAATCCCTACTCAACACCAAATAAAACACAAGAGACCCCTGTGTAGAGACAAGTTCTGTTTGTGTAGGAAATGTTAGCACCACATCCTGCTGGGAAACAGCCTAGCTCTGACGCACAAGTGTCAGGAAAACCAGGAAGCATCCGAGAGTCAGCGACATCCAGGCCTTGCACCCCTTTGCTGACATTTGACACCCCCCTGTTTGACAGTCATCTGCATTTGACAATTACCTGCATGGAGGATAATTCAAGGCATAGTTTTGCTTAAAATATTGCATTGCATTTTGAGGCTAGCAATGCAAATTTTTCCCTATATAATCAAACACCAACTTTGTATTGAGAGATACGTACTTTCTACCAATTGTTATTAAAATCCAAGAGGCATTTACCTGGAAAACACTAACAGGGAGAGTCTGGGAAGTTGCCTTTATATAGCAATCAATCAATCAGTCGAGCAGCAGACTTGAATGGAGAATAAAGACATGTACACGAGTTCTCAGAGAGTGTTCTTCAGATTCTTTTTTAAAAGAAAATCACACAAAGATGTGGGCTTGTTTAATTGGTATTGACATACAATTCACATTTTATAAAATCCTGTTTCAACATGTACTAGTCAGTGGCTATTAGTATGTTCATGCAACCATGTTCATTTACCAGCTGGGCTGCCAGGGAAGCCCAGGAACACTGGAGTGGGTAGCCTATCCCCTCTCCAAGGGATCTTCCTGACCCAGGAAACAAACCTGGTCTCCTACATTGCAGGCAGATTCTTTACCACTAAACTAATTTCTGTTTCAAAGAATTGTCCTTTTCTGGACATTTCCACAAAATGGAAACATATATACAATATGTAGCCTTTATATATATATTTTTTTTTCCAGTTTGCATAGTGTTTTTAAGCTTCATCCACGTTGTAGGACGTACACGGGGATAGCGGTGAATATAACCCGTGGGGACTGGAGTGAAGGTGGGCCGCGGAAGAACTGAGCGCAGCTGGGACTTCCTTGCAGGCACACGGTTAGGACTCGGCGCCTTCACTGCTGGGACCCGGGGTTCGATCCCTGGTTGGGAAACTAAGATTCTCACAAGCCTCGCAGTGTAGCCAAAGAAGAAACCTGAGCCCCCAGATTCTCCACCAGCAGCGGCACCGGAAGACAGCAGGTCTCGGCAGAAATGCAGCAGTGTGTGGGCATCACACAGGGTGAGTGCCTCGCTTCCAGACGCAGCATACCAGAATGCAGACGTCAGCAGCAGACAGACAAAAACCAGGCGTTCAGAGTGAAAAGCCATCCTCGTGGGACAAGGCAAGGGAGCTGTAAACCAGAGCCTGCTTCAAAGTGCCCGTCAACACATCTTCACTGTGTGAATGTCCTCATTTCAGAGGGAAACAGATGCTTTTTGCAACACTAGGAATTTAATAGAAAACATGGACAAACAAGACGGAAAACAATAAAAGGAACATTTATGGCAGATAGTTCTAAATCTATTTAAATTCAATGCTAATCAATGGAATACAAACCAAAGAGCACATTTTGTCTATCAACGTTGCCAAGACTTTGAGAAATAATAGTGCTGGTGAGCTTAGGGTGAGAGATAAACTAATATTTGCCAACTAAAGGGAGAATCAATACAGTATTTCTAGAAGTCTAGTTGGCAAATGTGTAGAAAGAAACTTAAGTTGTTTACATACCTTGTCCCAGAAATTCCATTTCCAGAAATTAAGTTAAACAAATAACAAGAAATTCAAACACATATATACAAAGATAATCTCCACCTCATTGTGTAAAACAACACAGACTCTATTGCGATCTTTGCATCCATCAACAGGGCGGGTTGCACAAAACAGGACTTATCTGGGCACTCGAGTGTCCTCGGGCCACTAAAAAAGGTTCAAGAACTTGGGCAAAGTGGGAAATGCTCTGAAGTCAGTTAACTGGGAATAAGCACAATTGTGAACTGCCTACAGTGTATACTCTCAACTCTACACAGACACACACACACTCGCAGAAATATCACATACAGTGGACTTCTTACACCAGCGTTGAGAGGCTGGGTTAGATCTGGGCAGCCCCTGACACCCAGACCCAGCAGCTTGCTCAGCCAAGAGCCCCCGTCCTTCACACCAGGGCCCACCAGGGTCAGTGGAGAGGCTGGTCTGCATCACCCTCCTTGTCAGCCTCCGCAGGAAACACGGCCAGTCTTGGCAGAGCAGAGGGAAGGGGCCCCGCTGGCCCTTGGACACCTCTCAGAAGTGACCATGATTCTCCTGCTCGTGTTTGTTGGCCAAACACGGCACGCAGCAGCCTCAGAGTGGACAGCCCAGGGTGCACGATGCTTCCACGGGAGGGTCTGTCTTGAAGACAGACAGTAAGACAGTCACTTCCTCAGTCTTCATGTTGCCTCCTCCAACCAGGGAAGGGCGGCCCGAGTGAGGCTGAGACCACACTGGCTGTGCCCAATACGTTCCTCCTCGCCTCACCCTGGTGATCAGCATTAATTGCGGGCACGTGGCCACCCGGAATAAACACTGGCTTTCCCGCCATCCCTACCACTGCTGCGGTGGATGTGTGACTCTATTCTGTCCCAGGAGTGTGAGCAGAAGTGCACGTGGATGGTCCAGAGTGTGCCCTCTGAGAGCAGGGCCCTGCCCACCAGGGCCCTCCAGCCAGAGCCAACCTAGGGTGTGCAGGGCGGGCATGAACGGCCTCAGACCATGCAGGCAGAGGCAGGGCCCAGGACACAGGGGCAGAACAGGACCAGCTCCCACCTGTCCCCAAGGAGGCTTGGCATCCTGGGGCCGCCCATGAGGCAGGCCGCTGTGCTGTCTGAATCCCTGAGATTCCAAGATGCTGTTAAAGCCGCCACGCTTAACTGGGAGCATCTTACGGGTGGTGTTTAAGAGGTGAGCGTGACTCCCGGGCGTCTCACCCATGGCTCAGGCTGCACTGAGGACTCTGCTGACCCCATGGAGGCTTGGGGGTCACCCCGAGGAGAGCCTTTAGGGCCACCCTGGTTATTTTAGAACAAGCAGACTGACTGCGGGTGCGAGGAGGGCTGACCGAGAGGCCCTGAGTTTGGAAGAACCCCGCCCATCCATCTGCGGCCAACCCACACTGGGACCAGTGCTGAACGCAGCGGGGATCACGCCCTCAAGGGTGAGAGGCCGAGCGTTCACCGTGTTCTGAGTCACCGAGATTACAGGGTGTGGATCGCTACATGCTTCGTCCTGTTTTTTTCCTTAGTCCCGAATGCGGTGCTGGTTTCCTGAGGTTTCCAGGCCTGCTCCAGCCTTACTGCCTCTCAGTGGCTGCCTGCCTCGGCTGCCCCCGCTTCCCACGGTCTCTCCCCGTGTGGGACCCACCCAGAGGGCGGCTCCCAGGAGCTCCCCGATGCCCCGCATCCTCCAGCCCTACCACGGACACCTGGCCCCATCTCAAAGCTCTGGCTGCATCCCTGTCTGCAGGATGGGGGTGGGAGGGGCTTACAGCAGAGGGGTCAGAGGAGGTCCCCAGCCCCCACGCACCACTCAGTCTACACCTGGGGATACACTGCCCATGGGGGCAGGCAGCTCGGGCCTTGCCTTCTGCTTGCCTGGGTGGTGATGGAAGTGGGTTGAACTGTGGGTCCTGGGCACCAGAAACGGGGAGTGTGACCTTACAGACATGGTTAACGTAAGGCTCCTGAGCCGAGAATATCCTGGATTAGGTGGGACCTCAACCCAAGCACCGCGAAGAGTAGGACTGTAAGAATGCAGAGCGCAGAAGAATTGATGCTTTGGAACTTGGTGTTGGAGGAGACTCTTGAGAGTCCCTTGGACTGCAAGGAGATCCAACCAGTCCATCCTAAAGGAAATCAGTCCTGGGTGTTCATTGGAAGGACTGATGTTGAAGCTGAAGCTCCAATACTTTGGCCACCTGATGGAAGAACTGACTAATTTGAAAAGACCCTGAGGCTGGGAAAGATTGAGGGCGGGAGGAGAAGGGGACAACAGAAGATGAGATGGCTGGATGGCATCAGCAACTCAATGGACATGAGTTTGAGCAAGCTCCGGGAGATGGTGATGGACGGGGAGGCCTGGCGTGCTGCGATTCATGGGGTCACAAAGAGTCGGACAGGACTTGGCAACCAAACAGCAGCAGCAACCCTTGCATGGGTGTCATTCCCCAGAAGGAAGAGGCAATTCAGCACTCCAGTACCTAGAGGGAAGAAGCCACGTGGAGGCAGAGCCAGAGACTGGAAGGACGTGACCACAATCCAGGGACACCTGGGGCCTCCTGGGGCCCCAGGATTGGAAAAGGGCCTCCAGAGGGAGCTCAGGCCTGGGCCAGCCTGGCCTCTTCCGCCCCCAGAGCTGCGAGAGGACAAACTGCCAGGGAAGGCCCCACCGGTGCTGCCGTGTGCTGGCTGCCCTGGACGCAGGGTCAGCTCGGCCTGCTCCCCAGGGCCCCGACAGGGAGCACAAGGTCAGTCGCGGGAGCCAGGACGCAGGCCGCTGAGACCCGAAACCGCCCGGCCTTCAGATGGACGTGCAACGCCGTCGGCTGGTCCCCATGGGGGCCCCGGGCCAGGATAGGGTCCAGGCCCCTCCCTGCCGGCAGCCTGGCAGTCCTTCAGGGGCTACAGCTGGGGGTGCAGAGGGCGGAGGCCACGGGAGGAAGAGTGTGCGGGAACCCCCTCTAGTCTAATATCTGTGCGTGTTGCTGGATTAGGGCGGTTCTGACCCGAGAGTTGATTCTGAAGTCAGAAGAGGAGGTTTATTGGCAGAGAAAAAGGACGCTTCAGATGATGCCTGGGAGAAGCTCAAAGGGCTTCCCATCACGGGTCAGCCCTGCTCCCTGCCGGGTCACACAAACTCAGGGTGGGGGTGGCGGTGGGAGCTGTTCTCCAGACCAGGGCCCACCCCAGGCTCCCAGGCCAGGCCGCCCAGCTCCCACCCGGGTCACACGGACACAGGGTGACAGTGGGGCTGCTCTCCAGACCAGGGCTCGTCTCTGCCTCATGTCCTGGCCGGGGCAGCTGAGCTGCAGGAGGCCGTCTTGGCCCCCCTTCCCTCCCCTGATGTGCTGGGACCCAGGCCCACACAGCTAACACCCACATCCACTTGAGAGGGTTAATTCTTAGGTAGGTTGATAAGGAGTCCAGGGCCCTCAAGGAGGAGAAAGGGACAAACCTTTTTTTCTACAACCCATAAGACGTTTTTTTTTTAAGCCCAGAGCTAATGATTATACAACAAAACAACTCCTCTTACTCAAGGGTATGTGTTCCTCAAGCTCTGTGCTAATGATTGTATGACAACCATGTATCCTGCCGGAGGACATGTTTCTCCTTCTTAACAGGAAGCTTCTGACTAATCCTGTTATCTTAAGACGCAAGTGTGGGACTGGGTCTGCTAAGACCTTTCTATTGTAACCAACTGAGAAAGTACGTGAGGCCTTGGTAAGAGCGGCCAGTGGGGCACTCTCTGCCCCCTGCTGATGTCTAGGTCGGAAGCTTCCTGTATCCCTTTTTCACTATAATAAAACCCCTGCCTCTGGAAGATCTGAGGGCCTGCAGCCGTGTCTCTGGTCCCAAAGTGAGACCCTCTCCTTCAGAGATCACAAACCTGGCACCGTTCACTGGAAGCCGTCACATTCAGTGGTGACCAGGGTCTCGGACACTGAGTCTGGCAGGGCAGTGCCTGGCCTCAACACCTCCAGCTCTTGGCCTGGGACCCCCAGTCTTGGATGGGGGTGCTGTCCAGGTGCCACCTCCCTTGAGCCAAGTGCCAGCCCCTGCCAGGGGCCTGAGCAGGGCTCAGACACTCAGCCTCCCCTGGGGTGGTCAGCGCTGCATATGGGAAGGGCCGTCAGGAATGGCGAGGGGCTGGGCGCGGGCCCTCCCCATGAGGCTTCTTCCCTCTGGCCCACGTGGCTGCAGATTCCAGACGCAGGGCCTCTGCGGGTGCCGGGGAGGGCCACACGCTGGTCCTGGCAGCATCTGCCCAGCCGAGCCTGCTTAAAGGGACCGTGCGGTCGCTGCCCGCCTGGGGCGAGGCTGGGTGGTGTGGTCAGATGGCCCTACTGGGGTGGGTGCACAGGATGAATGGGACTCTGTGTGAGCAGGGAGGGGACACAGGGCGGCCCTGCGGCTGTAGCAGGACGAACCTCCTCCCAGCCCGCTTTCCACGCTCCGAGGGGAACGTGACCTTTCAGGGCTCTCTGACCCCAGGAGGAAGGAGACGTTCCCACAGGGTGAGGCCAGCCCCAGGGCCACACTGGGCCAGTGTTTGCAGCTCTCTCCACCCCAGGCCTCCCAGCTACACGCAGGAGGGGACCTGGGACCTGGGACCTGGCACAGGAGGCCCCCGGCCGCGGCCCCTCCCACCCACTGTGGGGTCTGGTTTTTGAGGGCAAGTGAGAAGCCCTTGGCATGCCAGCCCCAGGAGAAGGGAGCTTCCTGCCTGGAGGGACAGGGTGGGTCCCCACCCCAGGTCAGCGCCCAGCCCTTCTCAGGCTCCGAGCACTGGGCATTTCAGGGCAGGGCATGTCTGAATGCCCACCAAGACAAGGGGTCCCCACCCTCCGCCAGAGAGAAGGTGGGCCTGGAGGGCACCAGAAAGGACCCTGACTGGAGAGAGGCAGGTGGGCCCCGGGGAGGCCTGTCCTCTGTGCCCTAGTTTCTGACTCCCGGAAAGCCCTTTGCTCCACCCCAGGAAGGGGGCCAGGCCTCAGTCCTGACACTGCACCCCCCATGGCCATTAAATCCACACTGGGTCTCTGAGCCTGTCACAGGGGCGGGACAGAGTAGGAGCCTCCACCACCACCAGGCCCACCCACCCCCATCAGCTCCCCTCCAGTCATGGCTCAAATGTCTATTGCGATGACTCTGAGCCCCAGTTTTAAACTTCGCTTCCCCAAACACCCCTCCGGCACGGGCATCTCTGGGAGCCAGGCTGGTGGTGCCCCCGTCAGGAGCCGGTTCCCCGTCCGGGTTCCTACTGAGAAAAGGACACGCGTCCATCCCGGGAGTCCTGGGAGGCAGGAGAGGACAGTGATGGGGGCAGACACAGCCCCTCTGCATCCTCGGCGGCTCCTACTGCCACCCCGCCAGGCCGCCCGGCTCCCCAGACCCTCCTTCCAGGCTCCGCCAAGGTGCTGGGCGACAGGAGCCGCTGAGCCCAGCCGCCCAGGCTGGAGGCACTCTGACGCCAGTGCCCCCCAGACCCTCACTCTGTGAACACCCGTCAAGGCTTTGCTGCTGGGCCCCCAGGCATGCGGGGCTTGGAGAGCAGCACCCAGCACGGCGGTGGTGTTCGTGCTCCTCCTGGCCCCGGGTGGTCGGGGTCCTGGGAGGCTGGGGGAGGGCGTGTGGGGATGGGCGAACCAGGAGGCAAACGGGGGGAGCCCTGGGCACCACCAGGAGGGCTCTGCGGAGCCGGAGGCGGCTCCTGGTCACCTCCGCCTGCGGGCCAGCCCCGTGGACGCGAGGGGCACGCAGAGGCTCCTCCCGTCTGAGAATGCTGCCACCCCCACCCACACCCCCATCAACAGAGGGAGGACAGGGACAGAGGATCAGCACCCCCGGTGGGTAAGCCCCTCCTCCAGCCAGCAAAGAGGCTGAAGACCCCCAGCCAGGTTAGGGTTTGGGTTAACATCTCCGCCCCCGCCAGCGAGAACACTGGTTTGGTGGGGATGGCGGTGACGGGGGTGGCAGCAAGTCCTCTGGGGGCTCCCCACCTCAGGAGAGGGCCAGGGAAGCCAGAAGCCACCTCTACCCCAAACCCAGGTGGCCAGAGACTACCACAGGCCAGGGCTGAGCCCAAGGCAGGGCTCTGTTTCAGGGGGCCCTGAAGTGACCCTGACGTGAGAGTTGGACCATAAAGAAAGATGAGCGCTGAAGAACTGATGCCTTTGAACTGTGGTGTTGGAGAAGATGCTTGAGAGTCCCTTGGACTGCAAGGAGATCCAACCAGTCCATCCTAAAGGAAATCAGTCCTGAATATTCATTTGAAGGACTGATGCTGAAGCTGAAACTCCAATAATTTGGCCACCTGATGCAAAGAACTGACTCACTGGGAAAGACCCTGATGCTGGGAAAGATTGAAGCCAGGAGAAGAAGGGGACAACAGAGGATGAGATGGTTGGATGGCATCACCGACTCAATGGACATGAGTTTGAGTAAACTCTAGGAGTTGGTGATGGACAGGGAGGCCTGGAGTGCTGCAGTCCATGGGGTCGCAAAGAGTTGGACACAACTGAGCGACTGAGCTGAACTGAACTCAAGTGTCCAGTCCAGTGGAAACTCCGCCTCCCATCCTGGGGTGCGGCCTCACAGTCTCCCTTCCTTCTGGACCGACTGTCCCCCGTCCCAGCAGCCTCACGTCACCCCCGTGCCCTGGTGTCATGGGTCTGGTCTGCCCTTTCCATCTAGACTCTCTAGCTGCCCTGTGTGCCCTCGTTCGACCAAACCAGCCTGTCTCACCTCCAGGAGCCCACAGCAGGGCACTTTCAGGAAAAATGGGGAGCATGTTGGTCCGGACCATGGGGCCATGCGCCCCAGGCCTCTGGAGACTGACCACAAAGCCCTAGAGACCTCCTCCCCACACTCTCCTCCTGGGGACAGCAGTGTCAGCCCCAGGAATGGTTGTCTGAAGCAGCTGTGCACTTGTCTACAATGCGAGAGACACAATAAAATGAAAAAATCTGGTCAGAACTTTATAGAACGAATACGCCCAATGATACTAAGAAACCAGCTATAAAGAGCTTAGGGTTAGGGTTAAGGTTGAGAAGGAATCCTGGCAAAGCAGGTGACTTGAGCATCTCCCGGGTCTGCCCAGAGACGCAGGGCCAGAGGCAAAAGTGTTGTGCGTGGTTATCACAGCTCAAGCCTCAGGGCCTCGTTTGCAGAGAGCCCTCACAAAGCCCATCACCTGATTTGTACTTGTAATATTTCTTTTCTCTGAAAGAAGCGGGGCCCCCCAAAATTAGCCTGAGGCCCCTCAAAAGCCAGCTGGACCCCATCAAAGGGGTGACCCTCTCAACTAGTGACCCTGGTTGACAGCCAGGCTTCTGGGTTTGGCACTGAAAATGCAGCTCCAATGGGCTGAAGCAATTAGAAAATGACTGATTCGCTCTGCTGAAAAGTCCAGATGCAGAGTGGCCTTCAGGTCAGGATTGCACATGGCTTGCTCTCAGTTTCTCTGCCATCCTTTCTGTTTTGTTCCTCAGGTGGTAATGTTTCCGGGGGCGTGAGGTCAGCCTCATCTTTCCCCCTTGCCCTGGAAGCTGCACCTTCCACCAGTGCAGCCACTGGCCTCACTGGTTGTTGCAAAGAGGCTCGTCAATTGAACTTGAGATGTGTGGGAAATAAAGTCCAAGCTTGATTTTGAAGATATAGTAAAAAGATGTAAAGCATCTTAGTCACAATTTTCAAATTGATTGCCCTTTGATATAATAATTTTTAGGGTTCAATTCAGTTGCTCAGCCGTGTCCGACTCTGCGACCCCACTGATTGCAGCACGCCAGTCTTCCCTGTTCATCACCAACTCCCGGAGCTTGCTCAGACTCATGTCCATTGAGTCAGTGACGTCATCCAACCGTCTCATCCTCTGTCGTCCCCTTCTCCTCCTGCCTTCCATCTTTCCCAGCATCAGGGTCTTTTCAAAGGAGTCAGTTCTTCACATCAGGTGGCCAAAGTACTGGAGCTTCAGCTTCAGCATCAGTCCTTCCAATGAATATTCAGGACTGATTTCCCTTAGGATGAACTGGTTGGATCTCCTTGCAGTCCAAGGGACTCTCAAGAGTGTTTTTCAACACCACAGTTTAAATAAAACATTAAGATTATTTTTGTCCATTCCTTTTTACATATTTTAATGTGATGACTAGAAAACTGTAAATCACCCCTGTGGCTCTCATTCTGTTTCTTGGGGTGCCCTGGCCTGAGGCAAGAGGAAGAGAGTGTCACCTGTCCGGGCATAAACACAAGCAGGCCACGCCCTCCACATTCTAACCTCAACCACTTATCAGGGCTGGAGGAATTGTCCGTTCCCCCAGTGACTGTAGCAGGGCGAAGTCTGTGGCCGGCACACATCCAGAGCTGGAGGTGGGACCCCGACGACCCGTGTGAGCGCTGCAGGACGGGGCAAGGGCTGGACCCTGACGTGCACTGGGGGGCGGAGCGGATTCCAGCGAACTGCTCCTTCTCTGAGGCTGTCCCGTGGAATAGGAGCCACCCTCATGACCTGCGTGCCTGAGAGCAGGCGCCAGGAGAGACGTCCTGGGATGTGCAGGCTTACAGCTTCCACTGGGACTCTTGCAGCTCACCCACCCAGAAAGGTGGGGAGGGCCTGTGTGGGTGCTTTGTCAGTAGACTCCGGGAACCCAGCCTTCTCATGCAGACAAGGCGCCAGGTGAGCAGTTGATGATCTTGGACGTATGGGCCCAACTGAGCCTGCAGATGCCTCCAGCTCCCGCTGCTGGAAACATGACCACACAAGAAGACCCCATGCAGAGACCGAACCACACGAATCCACAGAACCACATGAGATAATAACCCAGGGTTGTTTTAAGCCACCAAATCTTCTTTTCTACTCTTTTTTATTGTGGTAAAATACATATGATGCAATTCAGCATCTTAGTCCTTTTTAGGGCTTCCCTGGAGGCTCAGACAGTAAAGAAGCTGCCCGTGATGCGAGGGACTAGAGTTTGATTCCTGGGTTGGGAAGATCTCCTGGAGAAGTGAATGGCAACCCACTCCATTATTCTTGCCTGGAGAATTCCATGGACAGAGGAGGCTGGTGGGGTCCATGGAGCCACAAAGAGTTGGACACAACTGAGCAGCTAACACTTCGACTTTTTAAGTGCACAGTTCTGTGGCTTATCAGGGCTTCCCTGGTGACTCAGCTGGTAAGAATCCGCCTGCAATGCAGGAGATCCTGGTTTGATTCCTGGGTCAGGAAGATCCACTGAAGAAGGACTAGGCTACCCACTCCAATATTCTTGGGCTTTCCTTCTGGCTTAGCTGGTAAAGAATCTGCCTGCAATGTGGTAGACCTGGGTTCGATCCCTGGGTTAGGAAGATCCCCTGGAGAAGGGAACGGCCACCCACTCCAGTCTTCTGGCCTGGAGAATTCCATGGACTAAGTCCATGGGGTCGCAAAGAGTCGGACACAACTGAGCGACTCTCACATTCTGTGGCATTAAATGCAGTCACTCTGCCGTCCACTCATCACCACCGTCATCTCCAGAGCTCTTTCCATCTTGTAAAACTGAAACTTCACGCCCGTTGAACAAGAACTCCCTGCCCCACACCCCCCAGCAGCCAGCGTCCTACCCTAACCCTTTATGGTTTGGTCCCCCTCGTGTATGGGATCAGACCGTATTGGTCTCTGGGTCTCTGGCTGATCTCACTCAGGTCTGCCATGCGGAAGCCTGTGTCCCAGTTTCCTTACTTCCACGGCTGAATAATGCTCCACTGTGTTTAGACTACATTTTGCTTCTCCATCCACTTGTCCATACCAAGTGGACACTTGGTATGCTTCCACGTTTGGCTATCGTGAATCATGCTATTATGACCAAGCGTGTACAAGTATCTCTTTGAGTCCCTCAATCCTTTTGGCCATTTCCCAGAAGCGGAATGGCTGCATCATATGTTAATTCTATTTTTAATTTTTTGAGGACCCACCATGCCATTTTCTATACCAGATGCACCATTTTACATTCCCACCAACAGCACACACATGTTCCAATTTCTCCCTACCCTATCTTAGTGACACTAGCCATCTTAATGGGTATGAGGTGGTATCTAACTGTGGTTTTTACTTAAATCCCCAGTGGTCAGTGAGGCTGAGCATCTTTTCATGTGCTTATTGGCCACCTGTGTATCTTCTTTGGAGAAATGACTGTTCAAATCCTTTGTCTGTTTTTTAGATTGGGTTGTTTATTTTGTTGCTGTTGTTGAGTTTTAGGGGCTCTACATATTCACTCTTTATCCCACGTAGGATTTGTAAATATTTTCTCCCATTCTATGGGTTACCTTTTTGCTCTGTTGATATTTATATTTTGCTGCACAATTTTTTAAAACTTTAATGAAATCAAATTTGTCTATTAATATTTTTGCTTTATTGCCCATGCTCTTCATGTCATGTCTCATCACCAAATCCCATGTCATGAAGCTTCTGCACTATGATTTCTTCAAAGGGTTTTATAGTTTTAGGTCTTACATTTAGGTCTCTGATCCATTTTGAGTTAATTTTTGTGTATGGTGTTAGGTAAGAGTCCAATGTCATTCTTTTGTGAATATTCAGTATTCCTCACATTATTTGTTGAAAAGATCATCTATTCCCCATTAAATGGCCTTGACATTCTTATCAAAATGTATTTGACCATGTATATGGATGTGAGAGTTGGATCACAAAGATGACTGAGTGCCAAAAAATTGATGCTTGTGAAATGTGGTGCTAAAGAAGACTCTTGAGAGTCCCTTGGACTGCAAAGAGATCCAACCAGTCTATCTTAAAGGAGATCAGTCCTGGGTGTTCACTGGAAGGACTGATGCTGAAGCTGAAGCTCCAATAATTTGGCCACCTGATGTGAAGAGCCGACTCATTGGAAAAGACCCTGATGCTGGGAAAAGTTGAGGGCAGGAGGAGAACGGGGTGACAGAGGATAAGATGATTGGATGGCATCACTGACTCAATGGACATGAGTCTGAACAAACTCTGGGAGGTAAGGAAGGACAGGGAAACCTGGCATGCTGCAGTCCATGGGGTTGCAAAGAGTTGGACATGACTTAGTGACTGGATGGGGTTTTCCTGGTGGGTCAGATGCTAAAGAATGTGCCTGCAATGCAGGAGACCCAGGTTTGATCCCTGGGTTAGGAAGATCCCCTGCAGAAGGGACTGGCAATCCTCTCCAGCATTCTTGCCTAGAGAATCCCATGGATAGAGAAGCCTGACAGGATGCAGTTTATGTGGTTACAAAGAGTCTGACATGACTGAGCCATTAACACTTTCACTTTCAGTGACTGAACAACATGATGGTTTGTTTCTGGACTCTCTGTCCTATTGCATTGGTCTATAAGTTGTCTTTGTGCTAACACTGCACTATTTTCATCACTGTAGCTTTATAGTAAGCTTTAAAAACAGGAGTTGTTTAAGTCCCTTCAGTTCAGTTCAGCCGCTCAGTCGTGTCTGACTCTTTGCGACCCCATGAACCACAGCATGCCAGGCCTCCCTGTCCATCACCAACTCCCAGAGTTTACCCAAACTCATGTCCATTGAGTTGCTGATGCCATCCAACAATCTGTATTCTTTTTCAAGATTGTTTTGGCTCTTCTAGGTTCCTTGAGATTCCATGTGAGTTTTAGCCTAGGTTTTTCTTATTTCTGTAAAGAAGTCATTGGAATTTTGATCGGGACAATCTGTAGGTTGCTTTGGATAATATTGGCATCTCAATAATTTTAAGCTTTCCAATCAATGAATATAGGATATGTTTTTGCTTAGTTAAGTCATCTTAGGCTTCTTTCAGCAATATTTTGTCACTTAAATTGTATAAGTCTTCCACTTGTTAAGTTTACTCCTAAGTATTTTAGAGAAATGCAACTGGTTTTTGTGTGTTGACTTGTGTTCTGATACTTTGCAGAATTCATTTGTTAACTCTAACAGGTTTTTTGTAGAATATTTAGGACTTTCTACATATAAAATCATATCTACTGTGAAGAGTTATTAATTTACTTTTTCTTTTTCAGTTTAGATAACTTTTATTTCCTTATCTTGCCTAACAGTCCTGAAACTTGCAGTGCTATGTTGAATAGAAGTGGAAAAAATGGACATACTTATGTTGTTCCCCATCTTAGTGGAAAAGCTTTGAATCTGCCACCACTAAGTATGATGTTTGCTGTGGGCTTCTCATATATGGCTTTTATTACATTTAGTGGTTTCTTCTATTTCTAGTTTATTGAGTGTTTTGTCCTGAAAGAGGGCTGAATTTTGTCAAATGCATCAATTAGGATAGTCTTGAGGTTTTCCTTCCTTCATTCTGTTATTGTGGTGTATTACATTGATTGATTTTGGTACCTTGAACTATCCTTGCATTCCAGAAATACACCCACTTGGTCATGGTGTATAATCCTTCTAACATGCTGCTGAATTCCACTTGCTGGCCTTTGCTAAGGACTTTTGCATCAGTGTTCATAAAGGATACTGGCAGTAGATTTCTTATAGTGTCTTTGTCTGGTTTTGGTGCCAGGGTAATGCTTGTCTCACAGAATGAGTTAGAGAATATTCCCTCTTCTCCTTGTTTTAAGAAATCTTAAGGATTGGTATCTGCTCTTCTGTGTTTGGTAGAATTCAAGTTAAGCCATCAGGTCCAGGACTTTTCTTTGCAGGCAACGTTTGATTGCAGGCGTACCTTGCTTTTTTGCACTTGCCGTCATCGCACGTCACAGATACTGCTGTTTTTGCAGACTGAATGTTTGTGACCGCCCTGCGTTGAGCACGTTTATCAGCACCAATTTTCCAACAGTGTTTGCATATTTTGTGTCTCTGTGTCACATTTTGACAACTCTTGCAATATTTCAAACTTTTCCGTTCTTACTGTATTTCTTATGGTGATCTGTGATCTGTCATCTTTGATGTTACTATTGGTGCCGTGAATGTGGTGGAAACAGCGAGAGAACTAGTATTATAAGTAGAGCCTGAAATGTGACTGAATTGCTTCAATCTAATGATGACAACTTGAACAAATGAGGAGTGGCTTCTTACAGATGAGCAAAGGAAATGATTTCTTGAAATTCAGTCTATTCCTGGTGAAGATGCTGTGAATATTGTTTAAATGATAGCAAAGGACTTAAAATAATCTCATAAACTTTGTTGACAAAGCAGCAGCAGGGTTTGAGAAGACTGACTCCAATTCTGAAAGGAGTTTAATGGTGGGTAAAATGCTATCAAACAGCATTGCATGCTAATCTCTCATGAAAGGAGGAGTCAATCAATGTGGCAAATCTCATTGCTTTCTTATTTTAAGAAATTGCCACCCCCACCCCTAACCTTCAGCAACCACTATGCTGGTCAGTTGGCAACCACCAACACAGAGGCAAGACCCTGCTCCTGCATCAAGGTGACAACTTGCTGGAACCACGCCCGCAATATCGCCGAGGTCTGCCGGTACTGATTCAATGCCCTGGTAGTTGCAGGTCTGTTCAGTTCAGTTGCTCAGTCATGTCCGACTCTTTGCGACCCCATGGACTGCAGCATGCCAGGCCTCCCTGTCCATCACTAACTCACGGAGTTAACTCAGGTCTGTTTAGATTCTCTATTTCTTTGTGATTTAGTCTTACTAGGTTTTGAGTTTCTAGGAATCTTTACATTTCATCCAGGTTATCCGATTTGTTGCTGTTCAATTGTTCATAATACTCTCTTATAATCCCTTTTATTCCTACAGAATCAGTAGTAATGTCTCCATTTCATTTTTTATTTTTGTAATTTGAGTCTTCCCTCTTTTACAATTCATCCAGCTAGCTAAAAATTGCCTATTTTTTAAGCTCTGAAAGGAATCAACCTTTAATTTTAATACTTTCCTCTATATTTTTCTATTCATGATTTCACTGATCTCTGCTGTAATCTTTATTATCATCTTACTGCTATTAGCTTTGGTTTGGTTTATTTTTCCCCTAGTTCCTCACATTGTAAAGTTAGATTTTTAATTTGAGGACTTTCTTGTTTTTTCCCAATTGAATTGGGATGTTACTGGCATAAACATTGTGTTAGTTTAAGGTGTACAACTGGACATGGAACAACAGACTGGTTCCAAATAGGAAAAAGAGTAGGTCAAGGCTGTGTATTGTCACCCTGCTTATTTAACTTATATGCAGAGTACATCATGAGACAGGATGGGCTGGATGAAGCACAAGCTGGAATCAAGATTGCCGGGAGAAATATCAATAACCTCAGATATGCAGATGACACCACCCTTATGGCAGAAAGTGAAGAGGAACTAAAGGGCCTCTTAATGAAGGTGAAAGAGGAGAGTGAAAAAGTTGGCTTAAAGCTCAACATTCAGAAAACTAAGATCATGGTATCTGGTCCCATCACTTTGTGGCAAATAGATGGGGAAACAATGGAAACAGTGGCAGACTTTATTTTTCTGGGCTCCAAAATCACTGCAGGTGGTGACTGCAGCCATGAAATTAAAAGACTCCTTGGAAGGAAAGTTATGACCAACCTAGACAGCATATTGAAAAGCAGAGACATTCCTTTGACAACAAAGGTCCATCTAGTCAAGGCTATGGTTTTTCCAGTAGTCATGGATGTGAGAGATGGACTGTAGAGAAAAGTGAGCACCAAAGAATTGATGCTTTTGAACTGTGGTGTTGGAGAAGACTCTTGAGAGGCCCTTGGACTGCAAGGAGATCCAACCAGTCCATCCTAAAGGAGATCAGTCCTGGGTGTTCATTGGAAAGACTGATGCTGAAGCTGAAACTCCAGTACTTTGGCCACCTGATGTGAAGAGCTGACTCATTGGAAAAGACCCTGATGCTGGGAAAGACTGAAGGCAGGAGGAGAAGGGGATGACAGAGGATGAGATGATTGGATGGCATCACCGACTCAACAGACATGAGTTTGGGTAAACTCTGGAAGTTAGTGATGGACAGGGAGGCCTGGTGTGCTGCGGTCCTTGGGATTGCAAAGAGTTGGACACGACTGAGTGACTGAACTGAATGAAACTGAAGATGTACAACATAATGATTTGACATATGCAAGTAATGAGAAATGATTATCACACATTTGGTTAACATCCTTCACCTCACAGTTACATTTTTTTTTCTTGTGATGAGAACTTTTTAAGACCTACTGTCTTGTGTGCTCATTTGCTTCCGTCATGTCCTACTCTTTGCAACCCCCTGGACTGTAGCCCACCAGGTTCCTCTGGCCATGGGATTCTCCTGGAAAGAACACTGGTGTGGGTTGTCACTTCCTTCTCCAGGGCGTCTTCCCGACCCAGGGGTCGAACCCAGGTCTGCCACACTGCAGGCGGACTTTTGACCACTGAGCCCCTGGCGAAGCCCTTCTGCAGTCCTGGTGACTTTCAAGTATACACTGTGGCAGTGTTAACGGCAATCACTGTATGGTACCCAACACGTCCAGACCTTGTTTATCTTGTAACTGGAAGTGTGTGCCTTGCGAGCACGTTCATCACGTTCTCCAGCTCCCACCTCAGACCTTGGGCAGCCGCCTGTCTGCTCCTTGTGTCTAGGAGCTCAGACTTTTTTAGATTCCATGTATAAATGAGATCACAGAGCATTCACCTCTCTCTGTCTGATGTGTGCCACTCAGCATAACCCCCTCAAAGTCCATCCACAGTATTGCATGTGGCAGTGTTTCCTACTTTTTATGGCTCTGTAATGTTTATTGTGTACGTTTTTATCCACTCGTCCACTGGAAGGACACTTGGGTTATTTCCATGTCTTGGCTACTGTAACTAAAGCTGCAATAAACATGGGGGGTACAGATATCTTCAGTGTAGTAACTTTGTTTCCTTTAGACATATAGCAGAAGTGGAACTTCTGGATCGTATGGTAGCCCTATTTTTAATTTTGGGCGAGACCTCTATACTGCTTTCCGTAGTGGCTACACCAATTTATATTCCCACCGATAACATGTAAGGATTCCCTTTTCTCTACATCCTTGCCAGTACTTACCTCTTCTCTTGTTGTGATAACCATTCTAAGTATGAGGTGATAGCTCATTACATTTGGTTTGTATTTGTCTGATGACTAGTGACGCTGAGATCTGTCTTTTAAGGCAAGCACTTATGACTGTAAATTCCCCTTTAGCACTGCTTTTGCTGCATCCTGTAAGTTTGCATGCCAAGCTTTCATTTCCTTTCATCTCTGAGTATTTTCTCATTTTACTTGTGAGTTCCTTTTCTTGATCTGCTGGTTGTTGAAGTGTGTGTTGTTTAATTCCCACAATTTGTGAATGTTCCAGTTGACCTTCTGTTATTGATTTCTAACTTCATCCCATCATGTTCAGAGACGAGGATCTGTTTAATGTCTATCTTTCAAAATCTATTGATTCTTAATTTGTGGCCTGACAGATGGTTTATCCTGGAAAACACCCCATGAGCACTTGAGAAGAACCTGTATACTGTTGTTGCTGGGTGGAGTGTTCTGCATATGTCTGTTGGAAAGGGTTAGTTATTGTGCTATGTCCTCTGTTTCCTTAGATATCTTCTGTCCAGCTCTTCCATCCATTACTGACAGTGAGATATTGAAGTCTCCAGCTATCATTACTTAACTGTCCATTTCTTCCTTCAGTTCTGATAGTTTTTGCATCTTACATGCTATGGTCTGCCAGAAGCATAAGGGTTTATAATTATTAAATCTTCCTTCCTTACTGAGCTTTGATTAATATTTAATGTCCTTTGTCCTTGCAGTCTTTTTTGGTTTGGAGTTTCCCGCAGCATGGCCACCCCTGCGCTCTTTCAGTTACTGCCTGCACAGAATACCTTTGTCCATCCTTTTCCATCCTATTAATATTTGTGTCATTAGATCTCAAGTGAGTCTCATGTAGACAGCATGTGGTCAAATCATGAGTTTTTATTCAGTCTGCCAGTCTCTGTGTTTTGATTGGAGAGTTTAACCCACTTACATGTAAAGCAATCACTGATAAAGAGTGACTTACCTTTGTCATTTTGCTGTTTGTTTTCTACCTGACTTAGTGTTCCCCCCCCCACCCCGATTTCCTGCATCACTGTGTGTGGTTGTTTTTTGTGCTGAAACATTCCCATTCCTCCCTCATTTCTGAATGTTGCATTCTCAGCTCTGGCTTGGCAGAACATCATCCTTGAAGGGAGCTCGGTGGGCAGGCACACGCAGGTCACAGAGAGCAGGCTGTGTGCTCTCTGAGTAACACCCAGGGTCCTGGAGACTCCACCAAGGGCTCTGCATCAGTGGTGGCTTAATGGCCGAATGAACGTGTGGACGCATTGCATGACCAGGTTGTCTCACAGCAGCAAAGCGCACACACCATCCCCAAAGCTGCAAAGAATCCAGTGAGCGCACTGCCCCTTCTTCTCACAACTGGCAGAATAGTGCCTCCCACGAAGGTATGCACGCCCCAGTCCCCAGAACCCGTGACTATGCGACCATCCACATCAAAAGACTTGGCAGATGTGATCTAAGGGAAGGAGCAGGAGATCCAGATTATGAGGGTGGGCCCAGTGTCGTCTCCAGGATCTTTCCAAGGGGAAGTAGGAAGTGGGGGGATGAAATGGAAGCCGGGGTGAGAAGGGGAAATGACAAAGCCCTGCCAGTGGCTTTGAAGACGACGGATGCGGCCACAAGCCAAGGAATGCAGGCGCCTCCAGAAGCCGGAAAAGGCAAAGGAGCCGCTTCTCCCTCGGCACCTCCGGGAGGAAGGCAGTGCTGAAGACTCCTTGCTTTGAGGACTTCTGACTCAGAACTGTAAGGTGATACACTTGCGCTGCTTCAGGTCACTGTGCTTGTGACCATCTGTTGCAGCAGCCACAGGAACGTCTGCATGAGGGGTGTCCTGCAGGCCACCTGACCATGACAGTGCCGAAGGAAACCCAGAGCCCCGAGGGCCTTGAAGACTGCTGCCGGCGGAGCCGCGGCGTCTCCTGGCTGCACTTCACGTGAGCACACGGTAACGAGAACTAGGTGCACTGGAAGCTTCCACATACACTGAGCCTCCATTTCCCAATGTGCAAGCTTCCTGCCCCTGGTGCGGGCACATCTGTGCTGAATTACTTTTGTGAGAAAAAAAAAAGCATGTGGGGACTGTGGCATGTTAATAGTAGCTTACAGTTGAGATCGTTTCAGGCCGTGCGCCTCTCTGGAGAAAATGAATTGCAGCAGCAGAAGGTCTGGGGGATCGTCCGTGCACACAGGCTCCCCGGAGCCGGCCTCGCAAGCCGCCCCTGTCTTGTCAAGCGCCTCCCACCGTTGGTCGTGTGCAAACTGTTTGCATCTTGTTAGAATCTGATCCGGCTTGGGTTTCTTCCTACAAAGCCCTTGATGAAGACAAACCACGCCTGTTTTGTGTCAGCTGCTGTCTCTCCGCAGAAATCTGCTCCTCTGGGCCGTGTCTCTCCCCACAACGCGGCTGCTCCTTTGTGGCTGACTGCACACAGATGGCTGCTCCCCAGACCAGGAAACCAGAGACAGATGGGGGGCTATCTCCAGTGGGCGCATGAGGCTTAGGTGCTGAGCAGGAGCTCTGGGGGTGCCAGGATGAACAGAGCAAAGATTCACACTGAGATGAGATTTGAGAGGTGTCGCTCCCCTGTCTGCGGTCAAGGCGTGCTTTCCAAGGGCTAAATTCTACATACCCTACCACCAGTAAAAGGCCTGCTTTGGGGATTAGTAATCAGGAGCCCCGGCTCTTTAGAATAGGCTGTTTTCATTTCCCAAGGCTTCCCCCTTCCCTCACTCCGCTGGTACGTCTTTAAGAAGAGCATGTGAAGACTGCGGGCAGCTGGCGTCCAGATGACTCTGCTGGACTCACCAGTGGCCAAGAGGAGCAACTGTGGGAGGCTCCTATAATAAGCGCATCTATTGTGAAGTATTGAGCCTGCCGTCAAGGGAGGCATGCAAGCAAAGGTGGGACACCCACACAGAACTGGCAGAGGAAGCGCAGGGTTGGTGGGCTGGAGACTCTGGACATGTTCGGGTGACGTGCACGGCCCCGTCCTGGCCTCTCACTGGCAGGCAGCCTTCTCCACCTGAGAGCGGTCATCCGGCTTCATGTTGCAAGTGGCTGGTGCAAGCGTGTAACCAGGTCGCCGCAAGCCCAGCATCTTAATTCAGTGTGACTCGAAGCCAGATGCCCCTTCCTGACGAGACTCAAAAATCACCCAGAGGACGCTTAATGTTCGTCTTCTCAGCCAAATTCATGCCCTTGCTTTACGACGGCTTGGATAATCTGTGACTGGTCCTCTCTGTTCTCAAGACAGGAAGGTTTGTTTTCTTTGCACTGATAACAGGACCTGCACCGGGGTCTCTAAGCATCGCCTCCGAAACCCCATGGGTCTCCACGCGAGTCAGGGGCCACGGTTACGAGTTCCAGCTAACCTGACAGCAGATCCCGGAGCAGGGCCACCAGGGTCCCGAGCCCTGGGCCCACACACACGTGCAGGAGCCTCCCCGGGTGCAGAAGAGCGAGAAGGGACCACGGGCTTGCTGTGCTCCGCGTGAGGCTGTACGAGGAAGGTCTCTGGCTCTCGGTCCGGGTGCACTGACCTGCTGGGGGTCGTCCCAGGGGCCTCAGCACAGACGGTGGCGCTGCCGGGACCAGCCGCAGACGGGACAGGGTCCAGGTGTCCTGGCGGAGCATCTCTGGGACAGGTGGGGCTGCCGGCCTCCCCCGCGGGCTGGGCCTGCTCTCTTCATTCCACCAACCTGGTGAGCACGGGATAACCAAGCGCACTCTGAGAGGGGGTGGGAGGCACAGGGCCCCGGCTCTGACCTCGGGCAGCCCACTGAGGGGTTACTAGCTGGGAGACTTTGGGGAGCCCCTGGCAGTTCCCAACCTCAGTTTCCCCAGGAGCCGCCCACTCTCCAAGGGTGTGAAGCTCCCTGGCAGCTGTGAGCTGTCAGCAGTGAAGCCGGCACCTTCCCTGCCTTATGCCCGGCAAGCATAACCACGAGCCAGGGGCCGGGGGCGGGGCAGTGGGCTAGGCCTCCAGTGGCCAGCCTCAGCCAGCACGGGCATAGGGCTGCCCAGGTTAGAGCTGCCTGGGTGTATTCCCTGAAAGAGGCAGGGGGTGGGACCCAAGGCAGTGGAGAGGAGGCTCCTCCTCCCCCCGCCCCTCCTCCCCCTCCCCCCTCCCCTCCTCCCCCCCCCCCCGTCCTCCCAGCCCTGGCCCCTGGAGCCTTAGGCACAGACCCTGACTTTCTCAAGTCCAGATCAACAGCACAGCCCTCTGCCTAAGCCCAGACACCCGTCACGCGTGGTGCCACGTCGCTGCCTCCCCCAGGCTGGGTCAGCACTGCCCCAGAGGTCCAGCCCTCCCAGGACACCTCCTCCACGGGGGTCCCCATCACAGCCCCAGGCCGCGGTCAACCTCCACTGGGGTCTGCTCAGTGCTGTGAGCGATCCCTTATTCCAGGAAAACTGGGGTTCCCCAAGGGCAAGCCCAGAGCACCCCCATCTTACTTCCTCCCAGGGGTCCCACAAGACCTCAGCACAGGTCAGAGGTCACTGGGATCCCCCCGTGGTCCTGTGGGAACCTTCCCATCCCTGAGCTCTGCAACTGGTCAGAGCCTCTCTCCGGAGACATTTGGGAATTGGGGCCGGGTCAGGGAGGGGGGATGGGGGCGTGGTGTGAATCCCCCAGGACTGCTGGAGCCCTGATCTGAGGCTGACCTGTGACTCGGCACCCCATCCCACACCCTGGGTCAGATCCAAACAGGGAACTGTCCACGCTGACTCAGAGGTCAAAGGGGAGAGGCTCTGTGAGGCGTGGGAGGGAGAGGGCAGCCGGCCAGCGCTGAGGACCAAGGAAAGACACCCTCACCCTGAATCGCCAGGGACTGCATGTGAACCCTACAGAGCCCTCCAAGGCTCCCCTCCCAGAGGTGGGGTGGCTTTTGGAGACGGTCACAGGTGCCGGCAGGCTGAGCTCCCGGAAGTGGCCGCTGAGGGCTGGCCCTCCAGCTCTGGCCAGAGTCTTGGGCAGCCCCCCATCTGCAGACGCCCCATCCCCCGCCATCCACCTCCAGGGCCTCAGCCCACCTGCAGCGGCAGGAGCGTGTGGCTCTGACCGTGACCTGAAGTGCGGGCTGTGGGAGCCGCCAGAGTCCTCCCCAGTGTGAGCACCATAAACCTGAGCGGAAGCCCCG
Organism: Hydropotes inermis; assembly: GCA_020226075.1. Classification (NCBI taxonomy): domain Eukaryota; kingdom Metazoa; phylum Chordata; class Mammalia; order Artiodactyla; family Cervidae; genus Hydropotes; species Hydropotes inermis. The sequence goes on from CM035269.1 coordinate 112,137,024, forward strand.
TGTCCAAGGGCGGGAGGGGCTGAGCAGGAGCAGGGGCCCGCATCCCGGGAGAGGGGAGCCCAGGCAGCTGAGGGAGACGAAGACAGAGCCGCCGCCTGAGCCCCAGGCACAGGGCAGCCCAGGTGGGCGAGGGGCCAGGGCGCAGCCAGCAGCTCAGCCCCGCTCACCTCCCTCCACCCCTGCCCCGGGCGGCAGCCACTCTGCCCTCCCCGCCCCCACGGGGGGCCACCCCACCCCACCCCCAGGAGTATAAACGCACCAGAGAAACAGCGCAATAAGAAAGCACACCCTCACCCAGCCCCGAAACCAACAGGCGGCTTCGGGAACACCATCCACGAGCGGGAACTGACCGCAGGGAGGCCAGGGCCAGTCACTCAAGGAACACGCTCCTGAGACGGAGACCAGGCCAGAAACGCACCGAGGATAGCAGAAGAGGCCAAGAGTAGCGTGGACACTGGGGAAGGTTCAGAGACGGCCACGAGACACACAGGGGTCAGGGCGGAGGCCTGGGCCTGATCACAGAGGCAGGGCGGGGATGCAGAGGGGAGCGAGTGTCGGGCGGTCAGACACGGAGGAGGCCCTCATCCCACAGGAGCACACGCGCCTCGGGCTGGAAGGGTAAGCAGACGAGGCACACATGCACATCACAAAGAGACCCGGGACGTCAGAGAGAAAGATAAAATTCTACATGGTCTCAGAATGGCTGCTAACCTCTGAGACAGCTGCTGTCAGATTATCCAATGGCCCAGCGGAACTGCGAACCAGTGTTTTCAGAGATCTGAAAGAAAGTAAATCAACCTCGAATTTTGAGCTCAGCTAAACCAGCACCCAAGTGTGAGGTGGGGAGTCTGGGGGTGACGCCAGTGTCTGCCTTGAAAACAGTGTCCCAGAAACAGTGAAGAAGAGGGGAAGGAGCGTGGGAGGGCTGCAGGTACCCAGGTATGTACTCAGGGCCCTGATGTCAGAGGACCACAGAGATGGGCGCGGCCGTGACCTCGGGAGAGCTGATGAGGCCACAGCCTGGGGCATGTGGGCGGAGCTGCCACCGCCCTGATTCCACGGGAAGGCGCCTGATGGGAAACTGCTGAGACAGGCAGCGAAGGAAGTCAGAAATTTCTAGGATGATTCCCTCACTAGGACTTTTACAAACTGAATCAAAGCCACACAAAATGTCCTCTGAGTCCTGTCAGTGGGAAAATGAGAAGGCAAGGATGACCACAGCCTTAGTGGGGGGCTCCGGGGACCCTTGCACACCGGGGCCTGAGGTTTGATCCTGCTCTGGGGGAGCAGGGGGCAGGGCTTTGGCCGGCAATGTTAAAGGTCTTTGTAGGTTAAATGCCCTTTGCCCCATAGATTCCACTGTTAGGAATTTCTTGTAAGCAAACAGAAAAAATTGGGCAGAGATGGTGTCTAAGAGCATCCTCCGTCTCCAGCTCCTGGTGGGCAGCTATCAGAAATGGGCCCGGCCACAGGCGACCTCTTGCAGATGCTGCTCGGGCACTGGCATGGCAGTGCTGTGGGCACAGTGACACAGAAGGGCCCCCGGGCACCACGCTGGTGAAACGTTAGGCCGGAAAACAGCGCATGCAATCCGATTCCACTTTCACGTGTGTTTATCTGGCTGTTGGGAGCCGGGAAAGGCCAGGAGGGCAATGTGCCAGGAGCCACGGCAACCGGACCAGGAGGTATCAAGATCAGGGCGGCATCGCTCACATGTCTCTGGATCCTCTGCCTTGTTTAAAACAAGCAACTGTTGCTTTTGTAAAATGGAAAGAAGTTCTTCCTATTAAAAACATTTTTAGTGGCCTGGAGGGTGTCCTTGGCAATTTTGGCAGAGGCCTTGGCCAGATCATACTCCAAATCACTCAAGTCTGGACTCCTGGCCAGAAAGTAACCCCCACGGGGGTCCAGAAGGGACCCTGAGCCATTATCACCATCACCCAACAGTGGGGGAGTGGGGTCAGGAGCATGAGACCCCTCCCAACAGCCACGTAGCCTCAAGGACAAAGCTAAGTGTCAGAGTCCTCACTCCCAAGGAGACAAAGGCATTTTATCAGGTGAAGGAGTTTGGGGGCAACCCTCTACCTCTCCTCAGTCGGGCCCGACTCTTTGCAACCCCATGGATTGCAGCACGCCAGGCCTCCCTGTCTATCACCAACTACCCAAACTCATGCCCATTGAGTCGGTGATGTCATCCAACCATCTCATCCTCTGTCATCCCCTTCTCCTCCCGCCTTCAATCTTTCTCAGCATCAGGGTCTTTTTCAATGAGTCAGCTCTTCACATCAGATGGCCAAACTATTGGAGTTTCAGCTTCAGCATCAGTCCTTCCAATCAATCTTCAAGACTGATTTGCTTTAGGATTGACTGGTTTAATCTCCTTGCAGTCCAAGGGACTCTCAAGAGTCTTTTCCAACACAACCGTTCAAAAGCATCAATTCCTCGGCTCTCAGCTTTCTTTATAGTCACAACTCTCACATCCATACATGACTACTGGAAAAACCATAGCTTTAACTAGATGGACCTTTGTCGGCAAAGGGAAGTCTCTGCATGAATTCAAAGACTTACATCCAAAAATCAACCCCAAATATTTGTTGAGCCTCCAGGCCCTGTGCAGAGAAGTCAGCTGGAGGGAGAGCACAGATAGGAGAGCATCCTTGGGTCTGCCCCTCCCCTAGAAGCCGGGCCACAGAGGCTGGACCAGTCAGGCAGCTCCACAGGAGTCAGGCTTCTCTCGCTGGACCATCTTCAAGGAACCAGAAGCTTTCCTGCGTAGCAGCGAGGCCTTCAGAGACTACTCACCCCACACCCAGTTTTCTGGGGGGAGGAAATGCGGGCTGACTCAGTGCTGGCCGTGGTTGTGCTGCAAACCTGCTTCCCCAGCCCGTGGGGACCATCTGTGCCACCAGCAAGAGCTGAAATGCTGCCCCAGGGCACCTAGAACTAAGTCTCTTCAGCCACCCTGCAGCAGGTCTCCCACGAATAATGAGAAGTCAGGAGTCAGGCAGGTCTGCAGAACACCTCCCCAGAATCCGACGGGGCGGGGGTGGGGGGGGTCCCATCTGTCTGTCCTCCTGCAAGGGCTAGGGCTCTGGCTCAAGCCCGTGGCTCTGGGTTAAATGCCTGAGTGAGCGACACCACCCTGCCTGGCCCCCAAAGGGTCAGAAATGCCTGGGCCGTCATGAGGACAAAAGCCAGCCTGCCCAGCATGTTTGTCTGTCCCAGCTGCAGCGGGGCCACAGCCCGGCTACCCTGGGACTGTCCTCAAGGGCTGTGCTCTCCCCGCGGGGCAGGACCCTCAGCCAGGCCCCCGCCCAACAGACAAAGACATGAGCCTGAAGGGCATACGGGTCCCTGGGTGGCATAGGGCCACCTGGGGGGTCTCAGGGTGAAGTCCTGCCAGGACTCTGCAGCCCCGTTCCCTCAGGCTGTCCCTGCAGCTGGGGGTGCCCTGGGGACCCCAACACCCCAGGATCCCCAAGAAGAGCTCGGGCAGTCTGGAAGGTGGTCCAGACATCCGTCCCAGAGAGCAGGCTATTTGCAAGGGCTTCCAACCACACTCAAGGAATCACAGGCGAAATAACTCATGATTTTTAGATGGCAACTAGGAAATGTGTGAAGACTCCCTGGAGGGCCTGCTAGGAGGTGGGGGGGTTCGGTGCGGTCTGTGACCTTCCAGGCCCCTCCCACCTGGGGGCACCCTGCTCGGGTTGTGGGTGTGGGAGGGTGGGCTTTGTCATCGAAAGGCTGCCTGAGCCCCACACATTCGTGTGTCTCACGGACTCTTCTGGAAAATGAGACATTACACTGCCCCCACCTCAGGGGCAGCCTGGGAGGGGCCCTTCGAGGCCCCTGTCTCGTGCCCATTCAGCCGGAGTCCCGGCTGATACACTCAGGCCCCCCAGCTACGGCAGCAGGATCACCTAGGCCTGCAGAGCGGCCACTGCAGGGACAGGCTGCTTCCCCTCAAGTGTGTGTTTGGGGCGGGAGGTCTGGGGGTCTGCCCCGGGTTCCCTCGCCCCTCCATTCACGCATTCACTCCCTCTCTTCCTGAGGCCCGTCTGCAGCTGGCCCGGGGCTGAGTGTGCTTCTGCAGAACGTGGTAAGTGGCAGGTGCTCCAGCAGTGCCCAGAGACAGCAGACTGAGTGCAGGGGTTCATTTAAACAACACTGGCACAGGGGCCGTGTGACGAGTAGGTGTTGCCGGGTCAGATATGGAGACGTAACGGAGGAGCCCACACCTGCCTGGGACTCGGGCCGAGCTCGCCCCCCAGGAAGGGGGCTCCAAGGAGAAAGAGAAGCAGCAGCGAGACTCTTGGCCTGCATGGGAGGCTGGTCTGGCAGAGGGGACTTGAAGGACCTCAAGCATCTGGCTGCCCAACAAACGTGGCTAATTTCCGAGGCCAACAAAACAGTGTTTTGCCAAAAACCAAGCCCGTTTGGAGCTCAGATGTGTCCGGAAGTCATGCTACCGTCCCTGCAAGTAGCCAGGCCCTGCTGAGCCTGACTGCCCACTGCGGGGGGCTGGGTTTGAGGGCAGCAGAAGCCACGAGTCACTCCGTAGGCCTCCCCCCACCAAGGCTGGACGTCCATCACACACTAAATGAAGCATCGGAGCACGGGACCGCGGTGACCAGCTGTCGTCCAGCCCCGACGTCTGGTGGGCAGGAGGGGAGGGCCCTGACCACGGTCCCCGGGGCAGGACCCAGGGCTGAGCCCGGGAGAAGCTGCCTCCGTCTCCCCTGTGAGGTCGCACCCCGAGCTGGTCTGTCTGTGTAAGCTTGGGCTTCAGCGTAATTGGAAATTGATTTCCTTGTACTCTGTGGCCCCTAGATTTCAAAAGGTCTCTTTTCAGAGCCTGGCTGGAGTGCCCCATGTCCCGCCAGCCCCCACACCCAGCTGGCGCGCAGCGTGTCCTCATCAGCACCGACCTAATTGGGTTCCTGGACCCCGAGTCCACTGTGAAGCCTCACTGTCGAAGATCTCCCCGCCTGGCCCCACTGCTTTCCAAAGAGGCATTGCCTCCGGCACAGCAGGCCTGGATGCGGGGGAGTCTGGGGGAGAACAGACGCGCGTCCACGTGTGGCCGAGCCGCTCTCGGCGCCCTGCCACAATGATGGTGGTCGGCTGTACTCTGATACAAAACAAAAAGAGGGGTTTTTTTAAAAAAGAGAAGAGATGAGGATCAGTAGGCAGGAATCTGCAGGGCAGCCCCACCCGGCCCACACCCGCGTGCCAAGCTTAAGAGCTCTGGCCGACGCCCAGCGCAGTGGTGGGCAGGGAGCTGGTGGCCTCTGCGGCCCCTGGCCCCTGAATGGCTGGGTGCTGCATCTCGGCCGCCCTCCCCTCTTTGCACCCCAGCCACATGCTTGATGCTCCCCAGACGCTCTCGCACCTGACACCTGCCGGCTCCACCAGATCCGACTCTGAGCCCTCTCCTCCCGCCTGGTGATGACCCTCTGTCCTCCCGGCCCAGCAGAGACCAGCCGCAGGGGGCAGACCACAGAGACCCTGCCCCACCCCCAGAGGCAGAGACACCCCTGTTTTCATGGGGGAAATGGGCTCATAGAGGCTGAGTGACTCTGGAAGGTTTGCCCAGCTGGTGGGCAAGGGGAGCGTCCGGCACGCCATTCCCAGGGACTCTGCTGATCACCTCAACCGGACATGAGTGTCCAGCCACAGCCATTCTCAGCCACACCAGCCCAGCTCTGAACCCGCAAACCGCCCAGCACCCCAACAGCACGTGACCCCCTCCCCGCACTCCTGGCTCACTGGGGCCGGGGTGCAGGGGCGTGCCTCTGGGGACTTGGGTAATGGGGTTGGCCTCCCTTCCCGAGCTGCCCTGCGCCAGCCCCGGCCTCCCCGTGGCCCCCTCCCGCCAGATCACAGCGAAGCCAGGCTCCCCGGCGAGCCGGCCTGCGGTCGGAACAGGACGGCTGGAGCCGCTCCCAAGGCTCCGGGGCTTGTCAGGCGGTAACCGGAGCAGACGCGGCTTGCCCGCGGGGCTGAGCGCAAGTCCCCAGATGGGGAGCCAGAGGAGGGGGCGGCCGCATTGCCAGGGGCCATGGTGGGCCACGCTGCGGGCTCGGCCACCCCTCTGTCAGAACCAGCAGGAATGCCAGGCCCCCTTTGCACCCCTGCCCCCTAAAGCCCCCAAGACCACCGACTTGGGCCCCCCACCTCCCGGGAAGCAGGGAGAGAGGGGCCCGGCCCTCCTGCTGGTGGCCTCTGTGCAGGGGCGGGGCAGAGGGGCGGCAGTCGGGGCCCCCAGGTTCTGCCTGCTGGTGGCCTCTGTGCAGGGGCGGGGCAGAGGGGCGGCAGTCGGGGCCCCCC
>CM035269.1:112157879-112192953 GCA_020226075.1 Hydropotes inermis
CACTCGAGGACAGGAGATGGGGGGGGTGGGAGCCCACTCGAGGACAGAAGATGGGGGGTGGGTGCCCACTTGAGGACAGGAGATGGAGGGTGGGAGCTCACTTGAGGACAGGAGAGGGGGGAGCTCACTTGAGGACAGGAGAGGGGGGAGCTCACTCAAGGACAGGAGATGGGGGATGGGAGCTCACCCGAGGACAGGAGATGGTGGGGGGATTCCCACAGGACCCCACAGCCTGATTCACACCCACCACCAGCCTCAGCCCCACCCCGGCCCCTCCCGCACCGGCCCTGGGCTCCCTCGGGGGCAGGCCCTCAGCTGCACACCCGGCCAGGCCCCACGTGGGTTCCACGATGGCCCGGCTCCAGCCCGCACACGTGTCCTGCTGTAAGAGGACAGGGCTGGGCCGGCCTGTCGGCAAGGCCCGGCTGGGAAGGCTCAAGGGGCCAGGCAGGCCCATAGGACACCCGTCAGCCCTCCCCCAGCCCTTGGGCCTGGAGAAGCAGGTGGCAAAGGGGGTGGAGAGAACTGGAGTCGGAGGCCCTTGGGGTGCCCGCGGGGGCCCCTCCCAGGGGGAGGCACAGGAACACGATGATGCCGGGCAGCCGACCACGGGCTGCAGGGGACGAGTCCAGCCTGGGGACGGGGGGCAGGAAGGAGGCCCCAGTCCTGCAGGCAGGGGCAACGGAGGAGCTCTTGGAAGATCTTTGGAAACTCGGGGGAAACGGGCAGCCCCAAAGGCCAGGTCAACACAAAACATTCAGGACAGCAGGCGTGCAGAGATGGACAGCAGAGGGGTGGTGGATGGGGCGGGGAAGGGCAGCGGGGAGGGGCCGCCCCCCAGCATGGGGGCTCCTTCTGGGGGTGATGGAGGCGCTCTGGAATTGGATGGTGGTGAACGTTGCACAACTGCGTGAACACATGTAAAAGCCACTGAATTGCACTCTGTATGTGGGTGAGTTACATGGCGAGTGAATCAGTTCTCAAGGAAGCTGCTATTAAAACAACAGGGCAAACGCTTTCCCTGTTCCAGACCTGGACACGGCCATTTCACCAAAAATCCCTGGGGGTTCCCGTCCGTGCGGTGCTGTCCATACCCACGTGTGGGCACATGTGCTCACGCCGCCAGCTGTCTCGGCTTCCTGCCTTTTCCGGGTGGTGAGCTGGGAAACACATGTGCTGGAGGAAAAAATAAGGATGAATTCATCTGGACACAACTCAGGTCTGACAGTCAGGATTTTAACCAACTTCTTCTCTTCTACCATGTCTCTTGTCTTTTACACTAAAAACCTTGGCTCCTAATCACTGAACTACTACTCCTTTGCATTCTTCTACAACAGATATAAACCTTGGAGAAGGAAAGGGCAACCCATCCCAGTGTTCTTGCCTGGAAAATCCCATGGACAGAGGAGCCCGGCAGGCTACACGCCATGGGGTCGCAAGAGTTGGACATGACTGAAGTGACTGAACACACACACACAACAGATATAAACCATGCACACACGTGGTAAGCATTCACATAGGACTTCTAACAATTAAACTAAGACTTCTCTGCAGCTCTGTTATCCTAGAACAAACAACTTAAAATCACAGATAAACATAATCTTGGCATTTCAATCAGAACATTCATGTTTCAATCGTATCTGAATACTGTGAATAAAGGAGCCTTAATATCTACCAACGCATTTCAAGACTGATGAATCACCGAACTTTAAAACAGTAGAGGCATGCGATCGCAGACAGATGAATTACAAACCTCTCGGCTCCTGAGTCATCGTCAACTGCCGAGTCAGCGCGTCCCCACCCCCCAGATCCTCAGGGTTGGAAGGGGCCCCAGAAGTCGTCTCCACTGGAGAAAGCCTGTCCGGAGGCCTGTGGCCGAGGCAGCCACCACCGTGGCCTGGCACGGGGGAGGCAGGGGCAGAAGGCAGGAAGAGGTGGCCCAGAGCCAGAGCCCTGAGATGCCCAAGCTCCTGACATGCCGCCCGCCGGGACCCTCTGCGGCCGCCGGGGGCCCGGGCACTGTGCTCACTCTGAACACACAAGAGGAGGCTTGCTCAGGCTCAGGGAGAGAGGAGGCGGGCGTATGCCCTGCCAGGTCAGGAGCACCTGTTCCTCCCGTGGAAGGTGGGCCCTCCCCTTCACAGCCTCTCACCCAGCCTGCAGGAGGGTCCTCTCGGGCGGAAGACACACCCAAAGGTGATCAGAGCTGCAGGCCTTCCACAGACCAGAGCTGCAGGCCTTCCACAGACCAAACCCGCAGGGCCAGCGCCATCCACCCCAGACAACATCTCGCAAAACAGGGTTCCAGCCTCCTGGACACACACACGGGGAAATGAGGCAGGCAGAGGGGCCGATGCCCCCAGCCCTCTCGCATGGATGTCAGAGCCGTGACTTGACATTTCAGCCCTGAGCAAGGCGTACAGAGGGCGACCCAGCCACCAGGCCACCCAAGAGGACCGTGGGTGCTCACCAGACCCAGGCAGCAGGAAGGCAGGACCCTTGGGGGCCCTGAGTGGCCTGCAAAGCCTCCAGCTGGGGCAGGGGATGGCCAGGAGGTCAGGCGGCCCTGGCTTGGAATATGAAGGGTCAATGCTGGCCTCCATCCCGAGGGTGACCCAGGCCCCATTGCACCCGGGGAGGACCTGTCAGGCTGCAGCGTGGAGGGCCTGTGGCAGGACCATCTGGGGGCTGAGCAGGAGCAGAGATGACCAGACCTATGGAAGGCAGGAGCTGAGGCTGCATGCAAGGGGGCTCCTCTGGAATCCCAGGGAGTCTGGCTCCCCTGAGAGCGTCTGGGGAGAAATTCCGGCAGCCACCATGGAGAGGTGTTGATGGTCAGGGTTCCCCAGCATCACGCTGTCCTAGAGGCCGTGGAGAAAGGGTGGGCCCAGGAGCTGTGGCTATTCAGTCGCTCAGTCATGTCAGACTCTTTGTGACCCCATGGACTGCAGCCAGGCTTCCCTGTTCTTCATCTCCCAGAGTTTGCTCAAACTCATGTCTGTTGAGTTAGTGATGCTATCCAACCATCCTATCCCCTGTGGTCCCCTTCTTCTCCTGCCCTCAATCTTTCCCAGCACCAGGGTCTTTTCCAATTAGGGTTGCCCAGGAGAGGGGTCCCCGAGTGTGTCCCAGAGGTCAGGCCTGGCTGCCTACTGGCTGCAGACGGCAGAGCTACAGAGGCCTCCATGTGGCCAGGCAGAAGGCTTAGGAACAAGCAGCCTGCTCTTCAGGGACACAGAGCCCCCCACCCCCCGCTTCCTCGGGGGTGCCCATCGGAGCCTCCCAGTCCCCCAGTTGCATTCCTGCAAAAACAGGAGTGTGGAGAGTAGACAGGCTCATCTTATAAGATCAAGGCCCAAAGAGTTGGGTGTGGGAGACCTGCCCAGAGCGGCCCAACACCGTCGGGGTCCGGGAGACCTCCCTCACACTCCGGACTCAGTCTGACCTCAGTGAGCTATGTGAGGGCTTTGAGTGGGAGCCTGGGGCGGGGCTGTGCTGGATTGTCTCTGGGGAATGCCGTCAGCTGCAGGGGTGCTGGGGGGGCGAGCCAGCCCCCCACCATCCTACCCCGCCTGCCCGCCAGGGCTCGGAATGCAGGAGGAAGGAGCCATGGCGTGGGAACAACGCCAGCAGCGAGACCAGCTTCTTAGTGTTGAGACAAGCCTGGGCATCCGGGGGCTTCCTGAACCTTCCATCGCACTGTGGCCGCCCCAGGGAGGGCCGCGGCGTGTCCAGGTCCTTGGCCCTGGTCTTTTCCTGGTCAGAGGCCACAGGGCCGAGTCGCCACAAATACCCCCTTGGCAGCATCATCACAATGAGAAGTCGCCACATAAAAAGTCCAAGACATACAGCATTTGGTCCCAGATCTCTGAAGCTGCCATCGTGTAGGTGGAATGTACTTTTATCCAGATGTTTACTCTCGAGCAGCTTAGTAGGTTGGAAACTTAAGATGGCAGAGCCCGAGATGTCAATTGAGAAAGCACCGTCTCCCCTCCTGTTTAGGGAACAAACCAAGATCACAGGAGACCCAGGCCAGCGGTGTGATGGAAGGGGGCTCCCCGGGGCGAGGCTAGTCCTTCAAGGGAAGAGGCCCCCCGACACCCTCCCGCACCTCATCTGAGGGCCAGTGGGGTCTGCGCTGGATGTGTGATGAGAGCTGGGACTGCAGACTTTCTGGTTTATTTTAGAATCCGCGCTGAGCAACCACAGATCCGCTGAGGCCGGCGGTCTCGCATCTCCCCACCAACACCAGCTTCTGCAGCCTCGGTGACGGGGGTGAGGGGCTAGGGGCCCCAACATGGGCCCTTCAGCACCACCCTGGGGACACGCGGAGTGGCCTGGGCAGCTCACTGATGGACTCACGTGCCCCACTCACAGAGGTGACGGGGGTGTGCACACAGCCCAGGGAGCCCACCAGCCCAGCACCCTGGGGGCACACAGCCAGCTGTGTGCCCGAGACGGTGACCCCGCCTCAGGCCGCTGAGGCCTCCGGACGCTGCGTGCGCTGCCCAGATGCCCCTGCAGGACCGGGGGCGCACGAGCGGGAAAGGACACACCCTGCACCTCAGCCAGGCCCCAGGCTCCCACCTGAGGCTGCTGGGGGCTCAGCGGGCAGCCCATCCCAGCGGGGGGTCTCCTTGGAGGAGGCGCATCCCCGGCCCGGCCCCGAGCCACCACTGCCCACCTCCACCAGAGGAGCTTGGCCACCGTGGGCGGGGCAGGAGAATGCCAGAGAATAGCTGCATCTCACCCCAAGGGTGTGAGGTGCGGGTGCTGAGCTGTGTCCATGGGAAGGACACAAAAGCTCCCGGCCACCTCCAGACCTCAGCCTCATCACCCGTACCCCAGAGGCGGACCTCTGAGTCTGGTTACACAAGAGGGCCTTGGAGGGGAATCCTGGACTCAGGTGTCCAGGGGAGGCGAGGTCTGGCTTCCCTCTGACCCGGGCAAGTTAGGGCTCTCCTGGCCACCTTGGTTCCACCCCAAACCGCCCTGCGGCCGCACACCCTCCAGAGCTGAGCGTGGGCTCACGGCTCACCCAGCAGACCCCGGGACCTCAGGGGAGAGGGGAGTGGGTCTCAGCACCCCAGGACACGCGGCCCGGCCCAGGCGGGCAGCACCACTCTGCACCTCTGCCTTCGCTCCTTCTAGAAGCAGGGCTGGCAGAGTGCGGAGGCTCAGGGCCCGGCCCCAGGAGGCCCGACTTCCTGCAGGCAGGCGGGGGCGGGAGCACCGGCTGGTGGACAGACGGCGTTAGGAAATCGAGTTTTCCTCTTCTCTCTGCTCCCTGTTCGACTTCTGCCCTCGCCCCAGCCCCAGCCAGCGACCTAGGGGAGAGGGGCTGAGGCCCTACGCCCTGAGGACCTTGCCCTGCCGAGGAGCTGCGACGTGGCCTTTCCCACCTTCACGGGAGAGGCCTGTAGAGAGAGGCTGAGGTGCAAGGGGCCAGGGCCATCCCCCCCGTAGTGAGATCACACCCACCCGCGTGGAGCTCGGTGCCCACCCCCCCGCCTGCCCAAGCACATCTCTACTTTCAGTGGCACCTTCCTGCCGAGTGAGCTCCCAGGCCAGGGCTCCACGGGGACGGACCCCACCTGAGTGACTGCAACAGCTCAGAGAAGATGCGGCACGTGTGTGACGCTAACAGCGCCCAGCATGAGGCGGGTTTGCGGAACTGGCCGGAAAGAGGGCAGCTGCTGGAAGGACTTCCTGGGGCCCCTCTCCTGGCAGCCCCTCCCCGCCCCAGGCAGCTGGGAAAGTGCCTGATCAGGCGCCCGTGGAGGGTTCAGCACGTGGCCTGGGGTCAGCGCCCTCCCTGGGGGAGGGGGGAGGGCAGCTACAGTAACTGACAGGCTCCCGGGGAGACCTGGGCACAGCTGGAAGGTCTGGGAAGTCAACCTCCACCCCACAGCCCCAGGAGGGTGCCCCGAGGGCGGTGGTCACTGCAGCAGGGCCCCCAGCCTGCCGGGAGGGGGCGGGGGCCTGTCTGGGGCCCCCTGCAGGGGGGCCAGCACCCCCCCAGGCTCAGAGGCCAGACAGGTCTGGGCCCCTCCACCCACGCCCACGGTCCCGCCTTTGTTCCCGCGTCTTCAAAGCGAGCACCGGAAATGCCGCCCGCGTCCCTCCCTAAGCCTCCTGACATCTTGAACCACTTGGAGGATTCCAGCCCCGCTGTCCGCGTTCACTCCCTGAAGCCCCAGCTCCCTTGGAGCGGCTAAAATCAGGGCGTGACCAGCCGGCCCTGCCTGCGTCCTGCGCCCTGTCCACCGAGGCTGAGGGAGGGGCCTCGGAGCTGTGCTGGTCCCGGTCACCACACGGGCGGAGGGAAGGACACGGGGCAGGGCGGAGGAGCAGCAGTGAACACCCCGAAACGGGAAACGGCTGGCCTGCCCCCGGCAAGCGGCTGGCTTTCCTCCCTGCCTCTGTCTGGAGCCGCGTCCCAGTCTCTTCCATGCCAGGCAGGAGCACAGACACACGCACAGAGCTGCCGCCTTGAGGGGCACCGTGGGCGGGGGCCAGCGCTCCCGTGGGGCGTCGAGGAGCTGGGGCAAGACGCCGGTTCTCCGAGGGCCAGGCCAGGCCAGCCCCATCACAGAGCAACCAGGGGCTGCTCTGCAGGCCCCGTGAGGCCTCAGGCCAGAGGGCCAGGCGGGCGGCCCCTCCACTTGCATCCAGAGGGTCTCCTGCCAGGCCCTCTAACTCAGGCCACTCACTGCAGTGCCGTTCAGTCGCTCAGTCGTGTCCAGCTCTTTCCAACCCCATGGACCGCAGCATGCCAGGCCTCCGTGTCCATCACCAACTCCTGGAGCTTACTCAAACTCATGTCCATTGTGTCAGTGATGCCATCCAGCCATCTCATCCTCTGCTGTCCCCTTCTCCTCCTGCCTTCAATCTTTCCCAGCATCAGGGTCTTTTCAAATGAGTCAGCTCTCCACATCAGGTGGTCAAAGTATTGGAGTTTCAGCTTCAGCATCAGTCCTTCCAATGAACACCCAGGACTGATCTCCTTTAGGATGGACTGGTTGGATCTCCTTGCAGTCCAAGGGACTCTCAAGAGTCTTCTCCAACAAAAATCAAAAGCTTCGATTCTTTGGTGCTCAGACTTCTTTATGGTCCAACTCTCACACCCACTCAGGCCACTCAAGCCTCTGCAGACCCCAAGGAGACCCAGGTGCTGTTCTGCGCCCACCTCCACTCAGCCTCCGGGAGCCTGGAGCTCCGGCAGGGACCTGCTCCCACGGAGGGTCAACCCCCCAAACCAGGAGAGGGGACAACAGCGAGTGGGGTCCCGAGTGTGCCCTCCCCCGATGCCCACCCCCAGGGGCAGGGCAGGGCATGGCATGACCCCCATGGCCCAGCCCTGCCTGGAGCCCAGCCGGGGGGCAGCACCCTCCAAGGTCCCCTCCAGACTTGCGGAGGGCTGGCGCAACCAGGCGGGGAGGCCGCGGGCATGGTCCCCTGGGGGCAGGGTGAGACCCAGAAGCGGCCAAGCCCTCTGGGGTGACACCAGCCCATCGCTTACCGGGCGGGTCACTCAGGCCGGCAGCTGGACCTCTGAATCTGGTCTGCAGGGTGATGCCCGCTGGCCTGCGGGATCTGATGAGGACTAAAGGAGCCACTGTGAAAAGCCCCGCTCCCCCAGGCCCCACCTCCCAGCACGGGTGCGTGGCCACCGCCGTGACTGCTGGCACCGAAGAACAGGCATCCTGTCCCCCAGAGGAAGCCGGGAGCCAGAGGAGGGCCCCGCCCCAGGCCCTCTGCCCACCCCCCACAAGAGAGTCGCCTTCTCTGAGGACAGGGAGCGGTGGAGGGACCTGAGATCCCAGGAGAGACGGGTCTGAACTGGGAGGAGGAGGAGGCCCACCTGGGTCCCTGCAGCTGCTGCACCCGCAGCCTGAAGGCGGGGCTGGCATGCCTGCCCAGACAGGGCCCGGCCCAGGGGGACCTGGAACTCAGACATCAAAGGAGCCAGGCTGCACCTCGCAGAGCGAGGCAGGCTGGAGCACGGAGGGCTGCCTCCCTGGCTGGCGATGAGTTGGTCCCCGAGAGTCGGGGCACCCAGCCCCCCAGCCCCACCCAGGGTCAAGGCCATTTGCTGGTGGGGGCTGCCCAGAGACCCTCTCCCTGGGAGGGTGCCACCTCAGGGCGCGCAGCTGCTGCAGGGAGTGCCTGCCCTCCGAGTGGCCTCTCCCAGGAGCACGTGTGGGTCCTCAAGCGGACGTTTCAGAGAGCGGCCAGGGGACCCCCCTGCCTGGCCTGGAGGTGCCCAGTGTGCGTGGATGTGGGCGCCCCCAGCCCTGACCCCTGACACACACACGCACTGCATGGACAGCCAGCTCGTCAGACCGCAGCACCCGAGGGTCTGGGGGACCGCTGCCTGCCACCCCTCACTTGTGGACAGGACGTGAGGGTGCCGGGGTCTCTGGCCAGGCGAGTCGCCTGACTGACCGCCCAGAGCAGGGCCGTCACTTGCGATCCAGACACTCTGCCTAGTGCCCAGCAGGCAGGCCAGAGGCTCCCCGGGGGGCATGGGCGCCTGGGACGCAGGGGCCACCAGAAGGGGCGGCAGGAGGTCTCAGTCCAAACGTCCCAGGAAGCTGGTCCAGCCCTTCTACCTCCGGGTGCCCCAGCAGACAGCGGCCTGTGGTCTCCACACAGGAGCCAGACTGCACTGGGAGCAGCCCCCAGGGATGGCAGAACCCGGCCCAAGACAGGCTCCCCGTCCTGAGCCCCAGAAACCGCAAACGTGGCCGCCACCCCCCAAGAGAGGACACTGCAGGTGGGACTACGTGCAGACCCCTGAGGTCCAAGTGTCCCCACGTGGGGCCTTGTGAGAGGGAGCCCCGAGGGCCAGAGAAGGAATCAGATGCGGGGTGAGGGGGCCACTGGCCACAGGGCACAGGTGCCTCCAGGAGCTGGAGGAGGCCAGGAAGGGACCCCACGGCCCCCCGGGGTCCCAGAGGACCCGGTCCTGCAGACCCCGCGGTTGTGGAGTCCGACCTCTGACCTGGAGAGAACGCAAGTGTTGCCTCAGCCACTGATCTGGGGGGCTCAGCCCCCTGGGGAGGCAGGGGAGGAGGTGGGGACTGTGCTCTTTGCCCCACCCCACCCCCACCCCATAAGGGCCGGCGGGGCAGGAGCACCCACCCCCCGGGGCCAGGGTGCGTCACCGGGAGACGGTGGATCTGGGGAGGGCTCAACTGTGTGGTCTGGGTGTGTCCCGATTGTGAAAACTCAGCCTCTGGACACGTCGATTTCACACTTCAGAAAAATCAGGGGTGAGAGGGAGGCCAGACAGGGCTGGGGCGGGGCGACAGGCGGGACGCGGGGAGCGGGGGCGGGGCTGGCCACGCACCTGGAGTCCGGCACACCTCCGCTCCGCATGGGCACCCGCCGTGGACAGGCCCCGGCTCCCACTCTGCGCCCAGCACCAGCCCGCCACGGCCCCCCAGACCACGAGCGCCCACCCCGCCCGCGGTCAGCGCCCCCGAGGCTCGCAGCACAGCCGTGGCGGGGAGCCGCTCGGACCCCAGAGGCCGCCCGGGCCCAGGCGGGGGCGAGGGGGACGCGAACCCTGGATGAGCGCTCCGCGGCGCGCGCAGCCCTGCGCGCCGGGCGTGGGCGCAGCTCCAGGGGCGCGAGCGCGCACGGCCTCGGCCAGGACGCGCGCAGCTCAGGTGCGGGGCCGAGGAAGGCCCGTGTCTCAGGACCCCCTTCGCTCTGCTGTAAGCTTCTTTCCAAAGCGTGCGGCTCTCACATGAAAGTGCACCCTGGGCGCTGAGAAGCCATGCGCCAAGCTAAAATTTCTCTGTTCAAGGAAAACTAAAGTGACAGCTGCTTCCAAAACACACAAAGTAACCCTGAGTGATTAAACTGTCTGAGTCGGAGGAAACAATTCCACGTGTCAAAGACGGAAAAAATCAAGGAGCCAGATTTACAAAAGTTTGTCTTAACACACAATGTGATCCTTTGCTACAAAACTGTTCTTTTATATCAGATGCCATGCTTTACTTCCTGAATAAATTAATCAACATTCAGACTGGCTACCTACAGCCACCCAACTCATTGGAAAAGACCCTGATGCTGGGAAGGATCGAAGGCAGGAGGAGAAGGGGATGACAGAGGATGAGATGGTTGGATGGCATCACTGACTCAGTGGACGTGAGTTTGAGTAAACTCTGTGAGTTGGTGATGGACAGGGAGGCCTGGCGTGCTGCGTCCATAGTGTCACAAAGTTGGACACGACTGAGCACCGACAACCCACAGTTGTCAGCACTTGCCCAGAGTGTCCAGCTGTCCTGCATGCCTCCACATGCTGGGAGCTGTGACCAGCTCTTCCTCGAGGACTTCTGGAAACACGTTCAAAGTTAAAACATGCGGACCTTTGACTCTACCTTTCTGAGAATTGTTTTTAAGAAAACAATTGTGAAAAGATGTGTATGGCAGGAACCTTTGCTATAATGATGAAAAAACTAGCAAAAAAGCCACCAGGACCCAGCTGGTAGAGGGAATAAATGGTCTCCCAACAGGGTGGGATAGGTTCACTGTCCACATGTGGCCGAGAAAGCTGCTCCCGTGTTCCAGAAGTTACTGCAAGATCTCAGTTGTGTTAGGACAGAGCCAGGGACGGGTTCCCACCGCACCCCCACCCCCCGGGGACACAGCCACATCTGGAGATGCTGTGGGTATCATGACTCCTGTGTCTAGTGGGTGGATGGCACCTTCCCACAAAGCATGGGATGGTCCCCCACAGGGAACATCCATAGAGTCAAGGTTGAGAGACCCCAGAATACAGCCTTCGGGGAGTCTGAAAGTCTGCTGGCCACACCATTAGCAAAGTCGGAATCCAAGATACAGGGGTGAGAGTGGAGGGTTCTGATGAGACTGACTCTACATATTGTTTGAATTTTCAATAGATTACTGTTTTACACGACAGGAGATTTGTCTCCAAAACACCGCGGTGTGTCCATTTCCCTCAAGGTTCCTACTCCACAGCGCACTGTTTCACGTGACCCCTAACCCCTCCTTCCAAAGCCTGTCTCTGCCTGTTCGGATGAGAAGAGCGTGTGCTGAGGCTGTTTCCTTTCCCCCGTTCCACTGGCTTCATTGAGCTATAATTCACACAACCATGAAGTCCACTCAACCTGAAGTGCACACTTTGATGGTTTTAACCCCTTCCCAGAGTCATGCAGCCATCGCCACCACCTCACTTCTGAACATCCTCATCGTCCCACACTGCCCCCAGCCGCGGGGAGCCACAGACTTGCTCTGCCTCTTTAGGTTCACCTCCTCTGGGTATTTCATAAACGGAATCATACCACTTGTGGCCCGTGAGACTGGCTTCTCACACCTAGATAGGGGTGCCGGGCCCACTCACCTGATGACTCGGATCAGAGCCCCAGTCCTTTTTGTGGCCAGGTAGTATTCCACTGTACGGATGGACCACACTGCTTATCAGTTCATCCGCCGTTGGGCGGCCTCTGCTGCTCGTTTCCTGACGCCCACGTACGAGTCTCCACAGGAACATGTGTTTTCTTTTCTCTTGAGCACACACTCCGGTGGAGTGGCACTGCCGGTCATGAGGTAATGCATGTTTAACCTTCCAGCGAACCGTGGGACTGCTTTCCAAAGCGGCCCCACCAGCAATGCACGACATCCCCAGTTCTCCGCCTCAGACGCATCCTTCTGCTCTTAAACAGGAACCTTCTAGGAGGCAGGCGCTTGCCAGCAGCCGCCCCACATTCCCCGTGAGGAGAGAGCGCTGGCTACCTTGTCAAATTCTATGCACGTAACTGTGGAAAAACTGGATAAAGTGGGCACTCTCCTAGGAAACATAATTTACCAAAACTAACAAAAGGTGGGGGGGAGATATCTAAATAGAATAATTGCCAGAAGAAAGAGAAGCAGGGTTTACTTCAAGGGCAGTTACTGGCATAGCTCATGGATTTGATGAAGACATTTGATGAAATGTAACATTCATACTCATTTAAAGTTTTAAGAGGTAATTAAACAGAAAGAGGTAGAAACCTCTGTCACATGATAAAGACAGCAACCTCAGCCCCACACCAGCATCGTGCTTGATGGGGAAACAGTTACCTTTGTGTCCAAGACCTAAGGAAGACAAAGCCACCATCTGCCCTATGTTTGGTGAGAGAAGAAAGCATGCATGCATGCATGCTCTGTCGTGTCCAACTCTTTGTGACCCCATGGACTGTAGTCCACCAAGCTCCTCTGTCATGGGATTCTCCAGGCAAGAATACTGGAGTGGGTTGTCATTCCCTTCTCCAGGGCATCTTCCTGACCCAGGGATCAAACCCATGTCTCTTGAATCTCCTGCACAGGCAGGCTGATTCTTTACCACTGGGAAGCCTGAGAAAAAGCCAGGGGCATTCAAATTGAAAAGATAAGGGTGTAACTAGTACTATTTTCAGAATATATGATTACATACTTGGAGAAATAAATAAAATCAACTTAATACTGTTATAAACCAAAGGAGAATCTTGCATGATGACCAAGTCTAAAAATGCTATATAGGAATCTGTAGCTTTCATCAATACTCCCAATATAGAATTGTAGAAGATAAAAAAGAAGATCCCACTTGAAATATAAGCAACAGAAACTGATAAACTCCCAAGGAATAAACTTATGAGACACATACAAATTCTACATGAAGAAAATGTTTAAATACATCTGGGAGACACAGATATGTTTTGAACAAATAAAAAGTCAGCCTGTGCCCTTGTGTGGACATGTTCAACATCATAAAGATGTCTGTTCTCCATGGCTTCATCTAAAACATTAATGTGATTCCAACGAAAACATCAATAAAATATTTGGAACAGAAAAGGAAAAGTTTAAAACATGTCGCAAGGCACCACTCGAAGATCAGGTGGTCCGTCATACGTGTGAGCAGGTAGATGCTGGACAACGCAGTCTTGGGACCAACCCCAAACACGTGTGACCACATCATGTATGCAGAGACAGCCTGTTTGGCGTGTGACAGGGCGTGCTGGGACAGATGGAGCCGGCTGGGGGATAACTGAGATACAGATCTCACATTTGACACTAGAGAAGTCACAGACATTAATACAATGAAAGCGTGAACATTCAAAGGACCCGTGGGAGAATATTACATTTCCTCATCTCAGGGTGAGGAAGGCCTTTCTGCACAAGGCAACATCTGAAGCCACAAAAAAATGTTGTACAAAGTAACTGCCTGGGGGACTTTTCTCATTTAGGATGGAAGAGGTGACCGGGGAACACCACTCCCACCATGACGTGAATAAGCCTTCAGAATCATCTTTGTGGGGTCACTGGGGGGCAGAGGTGGAGGACAGCCTGGTGAATCCAGCAGACAAGACTGCCTTTGGCAGAGCAGCCAAGCTGGGGACAGAAAACGACTCGCGTTTCAACAAGTTCTGAGGACCCCTCGGGGAGCTGGCGTTCCGTTTGGAAGCCCCAGGCGTCCAGACCCAAGGGCGCATGCGCTAGCAGTCATGTTTATGTCCTGGGGACTGCCCTGGGCCTGGAGAACCACCCCGCGGGACAGGGCAAGGGGCGTCCAGCCAGCCGGGTGGGGGTGTCAGGCTGCATCTGCTTGCAGGCGGGCATCCTCTGAGGCAGGGGACAGGGACCCTCCTGCCTTCAGGAGCGGGATGGGGTTCAGGTAAACCCTGCCCCGGGTACCCAGGGGTGGGGAAACAGGCAGAGAGAGCCCTGGACGCCCCACACGTTCCATCTTGGGAAGCAGTCCTGTGTCTGTCGTTTAGGTAGGGGGACCACCGAGGCTGAGTGGTGGTGTAGACAGGGGGACTGTCCTGGCAGCGTGTCAGCACTGGGGGCATCGCGCAGTCTCCCGGAACTCTCCAATGATCAGCAACCCCGTGAAGACAAGGAGAACAAACGCCAGCTCCGAGGAGCAGCTCCCTCGCTGTTTCCCCTGTAGCCTCCATCCGGGGCAGCAGAAAAAGAAGCAGCCCTGCTCCCCAGGTGGCGCTGGTGGGAAAGAACCCGCCCGCCAAGGCAGAAGACACACGTTCCATCCCTGGGTTGGGAAGATCCCCTGGAGGAGGGCATGGCTACCCACTCCAATAGTATTCCTGCCTGGAGAATCCCGTGGACAGAGGAGCCTGGCCGCTACAGTCCAGGGGGTCACTGAGTCGGACCCGACTGAGCGCTGCTTGCCAGCAGACACCCGAGCACAGCCTGGGCACGGGCTCTCCCCACCTGCTGACCCTCGGGCGCTCGGGGCACCAGCCCCCATGGCCACCAACCCTGCCCCCACCCCGCAGCCTCCAAGTTGACAGCTGCATTTCGAGCCCCCCCCTTCTGGTCCTTGCCTCCCCCACCCCCCAGATTAACCAGAGACCTTCCCTGAAGACCCTGGAGCTCTACAGGATGTGCCCGGCTGGAAAAGGAGAGGGGGTCCTTCTGGGAGGAGGACCGGCAGATCAGACACGGGAGACCAAGGGCCTGCTGGCCCTGCCCCGGAAGGGAGCCTGTGGCCTATTCAGACCTTCTCGTCCTGTGACTGATCCCAGGCTGGCCAAGAGGGGCTGGGGGAACTAGGCACGGAGCCTCCTGGGGCCTGCAGGCTCCATGAGACCACATCAGGACTGTGGTGTCCCGACCCTCCCCACGGTTGCATGTCCCCAGCACATCTGGTCAGCACCCCACAGGGCACCCCTGCCCTTCTGCTTTCCTCCCCTTCCCATCCTTCACTGAGTACACTTCCCCGAAACCTGAAGGAAGAATCACCCTGACACAAGAGGGCTCCTCTTGTGCACCCACCGAGCGCCCCGCCCCCCCGCCCCCAGGGCCAGGGTCTGCCCTGCCCTCCCGTCCTAACCCCCTGACCCCCCCCCCCCCCCCCCCCCCCCCTCTCCCTCCCCCCACCAGGGTCTGCCCCGTCTCCCCAACCCCTAGAGCCAGGGTCTGCCACGCCCTCCCGGATCCTGCCCTGAGTCCAGGTCCCCAGGGACGGACTGGGGACGGACAGCAGAGGCTTCTGTGGGGGGTTCTGGAGCTTGGAGCCCGGACGTCCTGGGAGCAGTGGTCAGTTCACGTGACCGCTCCGTTAAGCTTTGGTCTCGGTGGTTCGATCACACAGGAACCCAGGTGCTGCTAGGAAGACATTTGCAGACAGGGCCAAGTCAGCTGACTTCAGTGACCCCCACGCCCCAGGCGGCCCCCAGAAACCCCAAGTTGCTGATAACAGGTGTTCCCGGTTTCATTTCTCTGACACAGTGGGGCTGCGAGTGTGGGTTGAGAGCCCCCTTCCCGCAACACCCAGAGATTTGCGGGCCTGTCCTCCTTATAGACTGAGTGGGGATCCTGGGGAGTCACCCTTCAATTAAGGCTTCTCTGCTAAAAGCAGAGCTTGCAAGCCACTGATGGAGCCAGACCTCAACAAGGCCCAGAAGGAGGCCGGGCTAGTCCAGGACAAAGCCAGGCACCGCGATGCCCACAGCCGCAGTCTTGCTCTCCCGTGCAGGTACTGCATGGGGGGAGCCAGCCGTGCGGGCCCAGGTGGGAGAGGCACCCTCCGGAGACCCCCTGCAGCCGCACCAGCCACCTGCCCTCCTCACTGTCTCCATCGCTGGCAGGCAGCCCCAGGCCCATCTTCAGTCCCCAGGGAGGATGGAGCCACACTTCGGGAGGATCCTGGCCGGCCTGCTTCATTGCTCCCACTTTCTCCAGAAGGTGGCCGGTGTCAGGGGGCTGCAGGTGGCCCCCTCCACCCCCCACCTGCACTGACCTGGGCGGGGGCTCCAGGCCATTCCCCCCGGGGCCCACCACCATGTTCATCCCGGGCGGTCCATCCAGGGCCCTGGGGAGGAGGGATGATCCCGCTCCGCTCCCCGTCCAGGGAACCCCCCAGGAGGGCGGCCCTGGAGAAGGGGTGACCATAGTGAAACACATCAGAGGCAGAGAAGCCCCAGAAGAAAGCATGCCGGTCCCGACAGGGGTCCCTATACAGCCCCAGGGGTCCCTAGACAGCCCAGGGCCCGCTGGCGTGGCAGAGACTGCTCCTGCGCACCGAGATGCTCAGTCATGTCCGACGCTTTTGACCCCATTGACTGTAACTCGCCAGGCTCCTCTGTCCTGGGATTCTCCAAACAAGAATACTGGAGTGGTTTGCCATCTCCTCCTCCAGGGGATCTTCCCAACCCAGGGATCAAACTCACATCTCTTGCACTGAAGGTGGATTCTTTACCACTGAGTCATCTGGGAAACCCAGCAGAGAATCTGACCTCACCCAAAACAACCGGGCCACTGCCCCCAACTTCCAGGAGGTGACCTCTGAGCCCTTTAAGGTTCCATCTGGTGGGGTGCTTTTGTTCATCTGGAGACCTTGGGCCATGCCAGATAGTGCCAACATGGTTTTGGGTGCTGCCTTGGGCTCACGTGGTATCAGTTGACCTCACAAAGGCTTGGACCCTGAGGTCAGCCACTTGGACAGTCAATCAATGAATGCTCACATGAGGGCCCCAGGAAAACCTCTGGACTCAGGCTGGGTTGACAATCCTCCCCTACCATGTCCAGGACCCCCGGGATTGTAGGACAAGTCTTCCACAGCAGCTCTGGGAAGTGGGCTCTAGGATTTTACCTGGCATGGGCTGGCAGAACCATCCCTGCGAGACTACTTCTGACGTGAGTGGCAAGTTTGTTTTGGGAGTTGGGGGCAGTGGCTCAGTTGTTTTGGGCGAGGTCAGATTCTCTGAGTCAGTGGTAAAGAATCCACCCGAAATGCAGGAGATGCCAGGAGACGCGGGCTCAATCCCTGAGTCGGGAAGATCCCCTGGAGGAGGAAATGGCGACCCACTCCAGTATTCTTGCCTGGGGAATGTCAGGGACAGGAGTGTGCCGGGAGGCGCGCCATCCCAACTGCAGGAGAGGACCGTGGAGGCTTCCCGTCCGGTGTTTTCCTGGGCTCTGCCCCCAGCATCTCCCCAGTCTGCCTTTAATCTCTGTCCTTTCCTGGGAGAAACCACAATCCTGAATGCAACAGCTTTGGTGAGTTTGGAGTCCTTCTAGTGAACCACAGTACTCCAGGGGGGCCCCAGGTACACCAACTTGCCACTCATGTCGGAAGCAGCATCCTGTGGATGGTTCCTTCAGCTTGTGCCGGGTAAACCCAAGATCCCTGGGCTTCCCTGGTGGCTCAGTTGGTAAAGAATCCCACCTGCAATGCAGGAGACCCCCTGCAACACAGGAGATGTGGGTTCGACCCCTGGGTCAGGCAGATCCCCTGAAGAAGGAAATGACAGCCCAGTCCAGTATTCTTGCCTGGAGAATCCCACGGACAGAGGAGCCTGGAGGGATACAGTCCACGGGGGCCACAAGAGTCAGACACGACTGAGCGACTAAACCAACACTGCCTCCCAGAGCTGCTGTGGGAGGCTTGTGCTGCTGTCCCGGGGGTCCTGAACGTGGCGGGGGAGGCACTGGAGATCATCCACTTGCTCCCCTGAACACAAGCGCCTGTGTGGTGGGTGGGGTGAAGGTGGAGAGGGGTCTGTAAACACCTGAAAGAGTGCTGGCACTGCCCCTCTGGGACTCAGGGTGCTGAGCTAGAGGATGGCACGGGGGGTGGGGGCGGGGGGTTCCACCCACCTAGGCCACCCCCCAGGACACTGCGGTCATACTGGGGGGCCTGGCCAAGGCTCCACCTCCGCCTGGCGGGCCATCTGCACAGACCTCAAATTTCAAACAGAATCAAAGTCTTCTTAGAGTTTGGGCAAAATATCTTGTGATTTTTTTTTCTTTTCAAATAGTTTGGGCTTGGCAAGTCCTGAACTAGACTCTGCCAAGCACTCCTTCCTCCTGTAATTTAAAGAAGGAAAAAAAAAGAAACGAAACCACTGTGCATTTCAAGGGAAACGTGGTCTGCGGGCCGGTTCTGCCATGTCATCAAAATCACAGTTTGGAGACTCGGCATTGGGTCCAAGCGCATCTCAGAGGCCTTCCCCAACTTTGGTCCTTTACTATTTTATTTTATTTTTAATCCATCACTGAGGCGTTGTCTCTGCAGGGCGTTAGGAGCTGGCCAGGCTGCAGGGAGCCAAAATCCCCTCCCCAGGGTGGCCAGGCCTTAAGGGCTGCTCCCCGGAGTCAGCGGGCGGAGTCAGCGGGCAGGGTCAGCGAGTCCCCCACCCTGGGCGGGGTGGGGACAGCCGGAGGTGGGGTCCTGGGTTGTGAGCAGCCGCCCCCGGTCGGCCTGTCCACTTCAGAGGTCAGGGACCCAACACACACTTTACAGAGCCCCTCCACATCCCGGGCCAGACACACCCTGGCCGCCGCCACCCACCACGCCCCCAGGGCCCCCGCAGGCTCTGCTCAGTGCTCCGGGGCTGCAGGGAGGGACTGGGGAGGACGGACGAAGGCCTTGCGGTCACGGCTGCGCTTCACCTGCAGCTCGTCCTCTGAGGCAAACACAGGCCAGAGGGACGGCCTCCTGGGTAAGCAGGCGCCAGGCAGAGGGGACCCAGGGAGCTGGGACCCCGGGTGGCTGGGACGCCGGGGGGCTGGGACCCCGGAGGGCTGGGATCCCTGGTTGAACTTTATTTCAGGACGGGCAGGCAGTGTCCTGAAGATGCCTTCACTGCCTGGGTTGCCCACCCCGCAGTGTATCCTTCACTGGCAGGTTTTCTGTGGCCCTCAGGGGAGGCAGGATCCAACAGGCTGCCCAATAGCTGCCAATGGGCAGGTGGGTGCCAGGCCCCAGGGAGCCACTGAGCCACATGCGCACGGGTAATGACAGGGCACCAGCCTGCTCATGGGTCCAGAGGCCAAGGGTCCCCATTCTCTGAGCTGTGGTCTCTGCTCGGATAAGGGTTGCATGGTTTCATTTCCATCGTGTGGCCTGTTCTGTGGATCTGCCCAGGGCGCTGGCCCTCTGGGCACAGCAGGCCCACAAAGCCCGGCGCAGGCCGGCACCCAGACCTCCTGAGGGGAGGCCTCCGCCCTCCAGCCCCTGGGCAGCACTCAGCTGTGCACCCCAGGTCCAGTATTCCAGAGAACCGACTCTAGGAAGACATGGCGGGGGAGACCGCAGGCCCCTGGGTCTCAGAGGCTGGGCACGGGAAGGTGGCGGGGGAGACTCTGCCCGCTTGGGATACACAAGGCACTGGACCTGCAGGCTGTCCAGCGGGCTTCTGCTCAGAGACTCGCTCGTTCAGGACCCCCCCTCCCGAGCAGGCGGGGGGCACAGAGTCCCTCCTGCAGGCCCACACCCGTTTCCAGGCAATCCCTGGGAAGGCCACGCCAGGCTTCCCGAGGCAGGACGGTCCACTGTGCGCACAGGCGGTGCTGACCAGGTGCTGACCAGGGATACTGAGTGGGCTACGGGAGCCCAGGGCAGGCTGGGGGGGCCAGGGCTCTACAGGGCGCTTTCCAAACTGGGGGATGCTCAGGGCCGGAAGCTGGCTGAGGCAGGCCAGGCCTGACAGACAGCATCCCTCACACCTCAGCCAAACAGCAGCCAGAGGGACACAGGGGACAGAGCCACCGATGCCCACCAGCCCCTCCCACCCCACTAGTCCTGCAGAGTGGCCACCTACCCTCAGCCCAGCGAGGAGGGAGAATTCACCCAGACCATCAGAACTGGGAGCTTCGGGGCTGACTGCAGCAAGCCACAGCCAGGATGGGGTTGAAAACGGCTGCATACACGTAGGGTTCAGTCCTGGGGTGGAAGGATGCTCAGTATCAGTAAATCTATAAATATAACCCACGACACTCAGTGAGGAGAAAAAAATGACTTGAAGGTTTTGAAAACATTCCAGATCCTTTCCTACTAAAAACTCTGAAAAGAGCTCTCTTAGCAAAAAAGAACGAAGCAAACTTCCCTACCTTGATAAAGATTTCTTCTAGAAACCTTCAGCCAAAGGTGTGATCAACAGTAAAACTTTAAAAGCAGCCCTCTTATAGTCGGGGGGAGGGGGCTCTTCCCTGGTGGCTCAGATGGTAAGGAATCCGCCTGGAATGCAGGAGACTCGGGTTCAGACACCAGGTCGGGAAGATCCCTGCAGAAGGGAACAGGAACCCACTCCAGTATTCTTGTCTGGAGAATCCCATGGACAGAGTAGTCTGGTGGGCTACAGTCCATGGGGCCGCAAAGAGCTGGACACGACTGAACAAGTAACACTTTACAGTCAGGAGAACAGATGAAGATCTTTGCCGTTTACAGCACTTTTGATAACATTTACCTTTTACCAATGTTATACTAGAGATCATAGTCAAGGCATTAATAAATATACTTCTTTTTATAGAACTGAAAGGCTAAAACACTTGAAAATGAAAAGATCAAGCCATGACTAATTGAGAAATCAGAAGTGGACCAACTGAAAAGCTGTTAGAACTAATTACATAATTTATTCAAGTTGTGAGATCAAAAAGCAACATTCAATAGTCATTAACTTTCCTGTACAAGCAATGGCCAACGAAAATACATATTCAGAACTACTGCTTACCAGAGTCCTCAAAAATCTAAAATAAATTTTAAAAAAATACATCTTCAAAAATACTGCTTACTAGAGTTCCCAAAAATCTAAAAATTAAAAAAAAAAAAAATGTAAAAGGCTTAGATAGTAAAAATTATAAAACTTCACTGAAAAGCAATTTTGAAAAAACTGAATAAAGTGAGAAATTTGCAATGCACAGGATTCTCAATTTTGATTAAAAAAAAGTTCTCTCAAGACTAACCTACAAATTCAGGGCAAGTGATGAGACTTAACAGGTTGAGCCCTAAGTTCTTACAGAGGAGAACATCTGAAAGAAGAGCCAAGAAATTTTGAATTTTGAGAAATGTGTGTCCAGGGCTTCCCCAGTGGTCAAGTGGATAAGAATCCACGCTCCCAAGGCAGGGGGCCCAGGTTCAGACCCTGCTTGAGGTACTAAGATCTCACAGGTCGCAACGAAGACTGTATGTCACAACAAAGACCCAGCACAGCCAAGATAAATGCTAAAATACAAAAAAGATAAGTTAAAAAAAAGAAATATGTGTCCCATGAAACTATGATAAGGTCTTGGTCCAGATGAAAATCTGCAGAGATGGGAGGATGGGCATCTGGGAACGCACCCTTGTGGGTCAGAAATCCTCGGGACTAATTCACATGGGGGGAAGGGTGGTAATTGCCTCCAGGACTCCAAGTGAGAGACTGGGCTTTGATCCATGGAGAGCTCCTCAAAAATCAACACAGGAAAACAGTCTGGCACCTTCTTAAACACATATACTTACAGCTCAAATTCCACTTCTAAGTATTTACTAAGGAAAAGCAAAAAACATGATCACCCAAAGCCTCTTGCATGTTCATGGCAGCTTAATGGGCAAATGATGTAAATGGCATCAGTAGATGAATGGGCAAGCTGTGGTATGTCCACAACGGAATACTCAGTTCAGTTCAGTTCAGTCGCTCAGTCGTGTCTGACTCTTTGAGAGCCCATGAATCGCAGCACACCAGGCCTCCCTGTCCATCACCAACTCCTGGAGCTTACTCAAACTCATGTCCATTGTGTCAGTGATGCCATCCAGCCATCTCATCCTCTGTTGTCCCCTTCTTCTCCTGCCCTCAGTCTTTCCCAGCATCAGGGTCTTTTCCAATGAGTCAGCTCTTCACATCATGTGGCCAAAGTACTGGAGTTTCAGCTTCAACATCAGTCCTTCCAATGAACACCCAGGACTGATCTCCTTTAGGATGGACTGGTTGGATCTCCTTGCAGTCCAAGGGACTCTCCAGAGTCTTCGCCAACACCACAGTTCAAAAGCATCAATTCTTCTGTGCTCAGCTTTCTTTATAGTCCAGCTCTCACATCCATACATGACCACTGGAAAAACCATAGCCTTGACTAGACAGACCTTTGTTGGCAAAGTAATGTCTCTGCTTTTTAATATGCTATCTAGGTAGGTCACAACTTTCCTTCCAAGGAGTAAGCGTCTTTTAATTTCATGACTGCAATCACCATCTGTAGTGATTTTGGAGCCCAAAAAAGTAAAGTCTAGCACTGCTTCCACTGTTTCCCCATCTATTTCCCATGAAGTGATGGGACCAGATGCCATGATCTTAGTTTTCTGAATGTTGAGCTTTAAGCCAACTTTTTCATTCTCCTCTTTCACTTTCATCAAGAGGCTCTTTAGTTCTTCTTCATTTTCTGCCATAAGGGTGGTGTCATCTGCATATCTGAGGTTATTGATATTTCTCCCAGCAATCTTGATTCCAGCTTGTGCTTCCTCCAGCCCAGTGTTTCTCATGATGTACTCTGCATATAAGTTAAATAAGCAGGGTGACAATATACAGCCTTGACGTACTTCTTTTCCTATTTGGAACGAGTCTGTTGTTCCATGTCCAGTTCTAACTGTTGCTTCCTGACCTGCATATAGGTTTCTCAAGAGGTGGGTCAGGTGGTCTGGTATTCCTATCTCTTTCAGAATTTTCCACAGTTTATTGTGATCCACACAGTCAAAAGCTTTGGCGTAGTCAATAAAGCAGAAATAGATGTTTTTCTGGAACTCTCTTGCTTTTTCGATGATCCAGCGGATGCTGGCAATTGGATCGCTAATTCCTCTGCCTTTTCTAAGACCAGCTTGAATATCTGGAAGTTCACAGTTCACGTATTGCTGAAGCCTGGCTTGGAGAATTTTGAGCATTACTGTACTAGCGTGTGAGAAGAGTGCAACTGTGCGGTAATTTGAGCATTCTTTGGCATTACCTTTCTTTGGGATTAGAATGAAAACTGACTTTTTCCAGCCCTGTGGCCACTGCTGAGTTTTCCAAATTTGCTGGCATATCCAGTGCAAGACTTTCACAGAGTCATCTTTCAGGATTTGAAATAGCTCAACTGGAATTCCATCACCTCCACTAGATTTGTTCGTAGTGATGCTTTCTAAGGCCCACCTGACTTCACATTCCAGGATGTCTGGCTCTAGGTGAGTGATCACACCATCATGATTATCTGGGTCATGATCTTTTTTGTACAGTTCTTCTGTGTATTCTTGCCACCTCTTCTTAATATCATCTGCTTCTGTTAGGTCCATACCATTTCTGTCCTTTATTGAACCCATCTTTGCATGAAATGTTCCCTTGAATCTCTAATTTTCTTGAAGAAATCTCTAGTCTTTCCCATTCTATTGTTTTCCTCTATTTCTTTGCATTGATTGCTGAGGAAGGCTTTCTTATCTCTCCTTGCTATTCTTTGGAACTCTGCATTCAAATGGGAATATCTTTCCTTTTATCCTTTGCTTTTCACTTCTCTTTTTTTCACAGCTATTTGTAAGGTCTCCTCAGACAACCATTTTGCCTTTTTGCATTTCTTTACCATGGGGATAGTCTTGATCCCTGTCTCCTGTACAGTGTCATGAACCTCCATCCATAGTTCATCAGGCACTCTGTCTATCAGATCTAATGCCTTGAATCGATTTGTCACTTCCACTGTATGGTCATAAGGGATTTGATTTAGGTCATACCTGAATGGTCTAGTGGTTTTCCCCACTTTCTTCAATTTAAGTCTGAATTTGGCAATAAGGAGTTCATGATCTGAGCCACAATCAGCTCCCGGTCTTGTTCTTGCTGACTGTATAGAGCTTCTCCATCTTTGGCTGCAAAGAATATAATCAGTCTGATTTCGGTGTTGACCGTCTGGTGATGTCCATGTGTAGATCTTCTCCTGTGTTGTTGGAAGAGGATGTTTGCTATGACCAGTGTGTTCTCTTGGCAAAACTCTGTTAGCCTTTGCCCTGCTTCATTCTGTACTCCAAGGACAAATTTGCTGGTTACTCCAGGTGTTTCTTGACTTCCTACTTTTGCACTCCAGGCTCCTATAATGAAAAAGATGTCTTTTTTGGGTGTTAGTTCTAAAAGGTCTCATATGTCTTCATAGTACCGTTCAATTTCAACTTCTTCAGTGTTACTGGTTGGGGCATAGGCTTGGATTACCGTGATATTGAATGGTTTGCCTTGGAAATGAACAGAGATCATTCTGTCGTTTTTGAGATTGCATCCAAGTACTGCATTTTGGACTCTTTTGTTGACCATGATGGCTACTCCATTTCTTCTAAGGGATTCCTGCCCACAGTAGTAGATATAATGGTCATCTGAGTTAAATTCACCCATTCCAGTCCGTTTTAGTTTGCTGATTCCTAGAATGTCAACATTCACTCTTGCCATCTCCTGTTTGACCACTTCCAATTTGCCTTGATTCATGGACCTAACATTCCAGGCTCCTATGCAATATTGCTCTTTACAGCATCGGACCTCGCTTCTATCACCAGTCACATCCACAGCTGGGTATTGTTTTTGCTTTGGCTCCATCCCTTCATTCTCTCTGGAGTTATTTCTCCACTGATCTCCAGTGGCATATCGGGCACCTACCGGCGAGTTCCTCTTTCAGTATCCTATCATTTTGCCTTTTCATACTGTTCATGGGGTTCTCAAGGCAAGAACATTGAAGTGGTTTGCCATTCCCTTCTCTAGTGGACCACACTCTGTCAGACCTCCCACCATGACCCAGCCATCTTGGGTGGCCCCACACGGCATGGCTTAGTTTCACTGAGTTAGACAAGACTGTGGTCCTGTGGTCAGATTGGCTGGTTTTCTGTGATTATGGTTTCAGTCTGTCTGCCCTCTGATGCCCTCTCGCAACACATACCGTCTTACTTGGGTTTCTCTTACCTTGGATGTGGGGTATCTCTTCATGTCTGCTCCAGCAAAGCGCAGCCGCTGGTCCTGACCTTGGACGAGCGGTATCTCCTCACAGCCGCCCCTCCGGACCTTGAACGTGAGGTAGATCCCCTTGGCCCTCCTGCCACTCAGCAATAAAAATTAAATATTTGCCAACACATGTAGTATATTGGCAGACACGGTTGAGGGAGAGAAGCCAGACACAAAAGAATACCTGGTCAGAGATTTTACTTAATATATGCAGAAGGAAGACTAATCTATGGTGTCAGAAATTAGATCAGTGTCTGCCTGGGTCAAGTTAGGTTCGGGGAGGAGATCTGCTACAAAGAGAGAAGTCTCTGGCATGATGGGAGTTTTCTGTATCATGATCTGGGTGATACTTACATGAGTATATACACTCGTCAAACAACAAATTGTAAACTTAAAATGTATAGCAATGACACCTTAATAAATGTGACTACCAAGAAAAAAATAACACAGAAAGACCAACAACCAAGGTGGGGAATGGCAAAGGGCTTGGCTATCGGACCCCGGGAAACTCTCAGGGTGTGAGATGAGAGCATCCCAACCTCCGGGTCCATGGGACGCATGGACAGAATCGCTCGTGAGGTTGACCCGTCATTTGGGTTGGCACAGAACAAGGGGCTTCACTGGCCTGGTATTCTGGAGGACCGTTTGGCCAAGTTCATTTAAGACATGAAAACACACACTGTGTAACTCAGCGGATGTTTTTCTGATCATTTGTTCTATAGAAGAACTCACATGCTCGCACAGAATGCCTGGCAGGTTTTTAATGTAACTTTGTTTGAAATAACAAAACTCTGGGGCTTAAAATAGAAGGAGGAGGCAGCCCTTTTTTGGAAATCAGGCAACAAATGGAAAGGAACAAGGGGGAATCACCAGGACCTGAAACTGAAAGTGTTCGTCGCTCAGTGATGTCTGAGTCTTTGTGACCCCGTGAACTGTATCCTGCCAGCCTCCTCTGTCCACGGCATTCTCCAGGCAAGAGCTGGAGTGGGTTGCCAGGCCCTCCTCCAGGGGATCTTCCTGACCCAGGGATGGAACCCAGGTCTCCTGCATTGCAGGCAGACTCTTTACTATCTAAGCCACCAGGGAAGGACATAGGGCCCAGCTAAAAATGCACAACAATGTGCCTAGTAGACCCAAACTAGTAGGGTCTCTCAGCTGCACAGACGACTCACAGAAAGTTCTAGAAGGGTACGCCTTCAGTGCTGACCTCAATACTCTGGGTGGAGGGTGCAATTTGAGGTGTGAACAGGGACTATTTTTTTTCACACTTCTGAATTTGGAGTTGTAGCAATCACATGTACATTACTACTAGAGAAATATTTTTAAGTTTTTAGGCTAGGAAATTTTAAATTTTGGCTGTTGGTCATGCAAACTGGATCCTGTCTGACAGCAGCGGCCTTCAGCCTACTGGGGCCTCCACCCACTCAGGCAGGGGTTGCAGCAAACACTCCCCCTGTCTGAGACCCTCCTGAGGGTGGCGGACCCTCCTGAGGGGGCAGGCCTGTCACCTGTCCAAACCAGGCAGCTGGAAGCCCCAGGGTCCTGGCCCACCTGCTACCCTGCACATAACAGCAGTCTGAGTGACGATCAGACTCAGCCCTGGCAGGGGACACATTGCCGGGTGTCCCCTGGCTACCAGCTGCAGGGCTGGGGGGCCAGGACAGCGGGAGAGGGCTCTGTTTTCAGAGTGTATTTTCTACAACTGCAATTTAGTTAAAATACCCCATCTGGACAGTTTGAAGGTGCAGACGTAGAAATGGCCTTTGGGCGAGACTAGCTCCTTCTAGGAAACTCTGCAAGCAGGGTGGGAAGGAGCCTGAGGCTAGGGGTCTCTCTGAGGCAACGAGAGGGTCAGCAAGCCTGCTGGCCGGAGACCATGGCTCTGAGCCCCATTCTGAATGACTCTGAGGGGCGTGTCCCCTCCCCACCGGAAAGACCCCCGAGGCTGAAGCAGCAGGTCGTGTGGGGGTGCCTTCATGGTCTGCACCAGAGCACGGGGTCCACGTGCAGGGCGAACGCTCAGCTGAGGGCCAGCCTGAGGGTTCAGGGCAGAGGTGAATGCCTCCCAGGAGCTGCCGAGCTAGGCAGCCAGAGCTGGGGTCAGGGGAAGAGGGGACGGGTGCAGCCTCGCTCACCTGCGGCTGGAGGAACAGCGGATGCGCAGCTCCCCCGCGAGCTCCAGGCCCCCCCGTGGCCCACGGCCTGGCAGGCACGTGTCGGCAGCACCTGGGGCGGCCTCTATGGCAACTCGACATTGCAAGGACATGGCTCTAGTTGGTCTGAAAGTGTCGCTCCATCCCCGGGGGCTGGGAGACTAAACACTCAGCGTTTGAGAAGCTCTCCTCTTAGGCGCTGCCCCTGCCCACCCGGACCCCTCTCTCCATCCGAGGAACCTGCCTTCAGGGGCCGGGGGAGCTTCGAGGTGACAAACGCAGGCCTCCGTCAGGGCTGGAGCCGTGGTGGACCCACTGCCGGAGCGCTGCCCCCGTTCTGGAAGGCGCTGGTTGCAGGGATGTCCCGGGGATGGCTCACACCAGGCACCCTCTCAGGCTCCAAACAGGCTAACCAGGCGTACAAAGGATGACAGCCCTGGTGTTGGGAGGGAGGGGCGCATTAAGAAAGTTCGCACAATATAAATTAACCATTTTAAAGACCCAGCGGCATCTGAGGCCTTTGGAACATGGTGCAACCGCCACCTCTACCTGGTCCTAAAACTCTCTTGTCACCCCAACAAGAAGGTCACCCCAACTGACCTCGTAAGCAGTCAGTCCACGTTTCCCCTCCCCCAGCCCCTGGCTCCCACCAACCTGTTTGCTGTCACCAGGGATTTCTCTCCTCCAGACATTTCACGTAGGAGGGGGTTCCTGTGACCGGCTTCCTTCATGGAGCCTAATGATCTCGGGGTTCAACCAGGTTGACGGCTGAGTCAGCACTTCCTTTTTATGGCCGAACACAACTCTGCTGGAAGGCCAGAGCACATTTGTTTATGCTGTCATTAGTGGGGAGACATCTGGGTTGTTCCCATCTTTTATCTCCTGTGAATAATGCTGCTGTAAACAATCATGTGCAAGTTTTTAACTACTATTTTCATGTCTTTGGGGTACATGTACCCAGGAGTACGTGAGCTCGGTCAAACGGTATTTCTGTTCTTCATTTTAAGGACCCGCCAAACGGCTTTCCCAGGGGCTGCACCATTACACACACGCGTCAGCAATGCACAGCACTTCCAACTCTCCACATCCTGGACAACATCAGCTACCTTCCATCTTTTTTATTATATCCACCCTGGTGGGTATGAAAAGGTACCTCATTGTGGTTTTGATTTGCATTTCCCTAATGACTTAACAACACTGAGCTTCTTTTTATGTACTTTTTGGCTATCTACATATATACACGTGTATCAAACTTATCTATGTATTAATTTGTTGGCATTATATACACACTAGATTTTTATCAGAGTGTGAACTGCAAACATTCTCTTCCACCCTAGGGGTGGTCCTTTCGCTTGCTGTATAGAAGTTTCTAGTTCTGATGAAGTCCAGTGTATCCATTTTTTTCTCTCATCAAATGTGCTTTTGGTGTCCTGTCTAAGAACCTATGGCCAAATCCAAGGTCATTAAGACTGACCCCTGTTCTCTTCAGTTTTATGGTTTAGCTCTTCCATCTGGGCCTCTGGCCCATGGGGGGCTGGCTCTTGTGTGTGGGGAGAGGCAGGACTCTCCCTTCGTGGCCCTGGCACCACGTGTTGAAGAGACTAGCCTTGCTCCCAGCGAACGGTCCCAGCACCCTGTGGGAACCGGCTGGCCACAGATACCCACGGGCTGACTTCTGTCTCACCGGTATGTGTTCGTGGCTGGGTCACGCCGTTTCATTACATAGCTTTGCAGCACGTTTTCAGATTGAGAAGTGTAAACCCCAGCACACACACTCTGTTGCCCTTTTTTGGATATTTGGCTATTTGGGAAACAACCCTGTATTGTGCCCATTTTTCCTACAAGAAAATGGAGAAAGCAAGAGACACGTTGCCCTCCTGGGGTGGCTCAGCTGGTCACTGTCGGTGCCGGGACCAGCAAGGCCGCAGGGGACAAAGGCGCGGGCCTGGGGGCCAGGCCAGGGTCTGTGGGGCCAGAAGCCCCTTTGGGGGCTGCCCCCCCAGCTCTGGGCTCGCGGGACTGAGGCCAAGGGCACAGCGGGCAGGCGACCCCACTGCCCTCCCTGGATCCAGCCCTGCTCTCAGGCCTGGGGAGCACTGGGATCAGGGCTGGTGTCAGGAGCCACACAGGCTGGTCTAAGCGCCCACCTGCCTCTGGGGGGGACACTCGACCTCCAGTGCCCCCTCCTCCCAGCAAGGGTGGACCCCCGCCTTATCCCGCTCACCCAGAACTGATCGGGGCTGGGTACTCAGACTGAGCTCGGCTGTAGGGCTGACCTCATGGCCGGTCATGGCACAGGCTGTGGCCCCCAGCCCCCCTTCCTCACCCGATTCCAGCAAGCACCCCTTTACGTGTGGGGACATTCCGGCTGTGCTGGGGGATGGAAGAGCTGCAGCCTCCGACAAGCAATGCCGGGGCCGGGACCCCACACCCTGGTCTGCACCCACAACAGCCCCTTCCCCCAAGACCTGCAGCATAACCCTGACTCTGGAAGCACTCCCCACCCTCCACGGGCCTCAAGGCCTCCAGTTCCCGCCTGCAGCCCGTTCTCCTGGGCCGGGGCTCCCGGGCTCAGCATCAGATGTCCCCCCCACAAAAGTCCCCTGCAGGACTTTACTTTTGCACATTCAGGCCCCAGCAGTTGCAGCAGCAGACCGCGGGGGGCTGGAGTCTTCTTGCGGCCTCACCTGCCAGTGCCTCCCCCCAGGGTCCAGAAGACTCCTTAGTTCCGCTCCCAGGTCTCAGCCCTCCTGCCGAGGTTGCAAGACCCTGCTCCTGGGACCTTGCAGAGCAACACCCGCCCAGCCTGAGAAGGCTCCTCCCTGGCCCTGGCCTGCCCCCCAGCCCCAGACTGGGCAGGCGGGTCTGAGCCCTGACCCCACGCAGGTGAGTCCTTCTCAGTCTGCGGGGGGCCCGCCAAGGCCGCGGAGGCCACAGTCACCTGCCGACTGGCCAGCCCGTGGCACCTGGCTCCCAACAGGCGGACAGATCCTCCAGGCCGGCCGACCAGGGACCCACCCCGGCCCCCTGCCCCGCCTTCCTGGGAGAAGACCTTCGGAACCACGGCCCTGACCCCGCGGCCCCTCCTCAGGAGCAGCAAAGGTGGGGCCAGCCAGCCAGCCAGGCTCAGTTCCGGGCACCCCTCCACAGCCACATAGCCCAGCGGAGTCCCTGCATCCCAGGCCCAGGGCACACCTGGGTGAGCGAGCAAGGTCCCCTCCGGGGGGCAAGGTGATGCCCTGTTTCAGACGCGGGTTTGCTTCTTACTAAAAATGACGCTGGGATCCCGGGTCTCCTCCGGCAACGTGGTGGGCCTTCTGGGCCAGCTCCTCCCCAGGGTGAGTCCTCCACCAGCTTCTCAGAGGACGCCTTGAACTTGGCCAAGCCCTGAAAACGGCTCTTCGTTTGGGGGACCCAGAGGGCTGTGCAGAGCCTCTGGGCGACGATGGTGAAGAGACGCCGGGAGACCTCACATTCAGGAGACTGCTTCACCGAGACCCTCAGGCACCAGCCCTGCCTGGACCCACACGCCCTGGGCCCCAGATCTCTGGAGCTGGAAGCAACCTCAGACCTGCCTGAGACTAGTGGAAGATTCCAGGGCAAGCCATGGACGTCTGCGGAAGAGAGGGGGGCCTGGTTTGGTTTAATGGGTCGGTCAGCCACGAGGTGAGGAGCAGCTGGGAGCCCTCCGGCAGCACTAGCAAGCAGCCTTTGTGGGCTTTTCATGGGAGGTGGTTGCAGAACCATCAGCCCAGCGGTGCAGACTGGAGACGGAAAATCCGAGAAGTCGACGACGGTGCGAGATGGAAGGTGTGCAGGAGGGACAGACAGAAGCCAGGCGGGCAGGGAGGGCTGGCAGGGCCCCGGAAAGCAGCAGCTCCCTTGCCAGGCACACGGGGAGGGCTTTCCCCCCCAATACATCAGATGCTGCCTGGGCACTCCAGGTCCCGGCGCAGCCCTTGCTCCGGGGCCAGGCCAGGAACCGGGCAGGGAAGGAGGCACAGGGGAGGCTGTGCCAGGCGGGCCCAGAGCTGAGCGTGAGGCCACCTCCTCCAAGGGGTGCACAGACCCCACACTCGCCCGCAGTTCCTGCCCAGCCCCGCCCAGGTGCCCGAACCTCGCGAGCTTGGGAGGCCTGCCCCAGTTTTTGGCTGATCAAAGGGCCCCTGAGGAGCTGAGCAGGCTGCCAGGATGTCTGCTTTGAGGTCCAAGCCCCTGCAGGGGTTGGAGCAAGGGGCAGGGGACAGGCAGGACCGCCCTTGGGGGACAACAGCACCCCCATTTCATCTGACCTGCAAACCCGTGCTCAGCATGGGCCTTCGCCACCCTCCCTGCTTCTGAGGGGCGTCCCCCACCCCGGTTTGGGGGAGCGATTCAGACTCAGAGCCGAGGCAGCCTTCTGGGGGTTGGGGACGAGGCCCTTTTCCATGGGGCCTCCAAGATGCTGCTGGGCAGAGCCCAGGATGGTGCCACACCTCAGGGACTCCACACTGGGGTGACCCTCGGGCGAGAGCCTTTATAAGGACAAGAGCCACGTTGCCGAACGGATGCATGAGCGACTAGGAGCGTTTGCCCACCTCCCCACAGAGGCAAGGAGCGCAAGCGGACCAGCGGCGGCCACAAGGCCTGGGGGTCTCCCCCTCACCCCCAGGCTCAGGGAGCCATCAAGGACCCCGATGATGCCTGCCCGCAAAAGCCTCTGCTCCACCAGAGTCCCATTCCTCTCCTCCGGCCACGCCCGGGGCACCCACTTCCTCTCTCAGGCTGCTGCCCGGGAAC
This sequence comes from Hydropotes inermis, assembly GCA_020226075.1. NCBI lineage: Eukaryota > Metazoa > Chordata > Mammalia > Artiodactyla > Cervidae > Hydropotes > Hydropotes inermis. Next base: position 112,189,516 of record CM035269.1, read on the forward strand.
CCCCAGGGTCCTACGGAGGTGGGGGGACCCTGTGTCCTCTGCCGACCCCCAGGGTATCACAACAGCTCTGGGGCCCCAGCAGGTCAGTGGCAGCCCAGCTGTCCTGGGCCCAGCACCCCGACCCCGCCCCGTGGGTCTCGTTAGGGACACGGTGGGCAGAGACGGTCCCATAGATGGAGGTGACTGTAACTGCTCAGTCTACCTGGACACTTGCCTCGGGAGGTCCCGAAAGACACCCACCAGAACACAAATCCCGTTACTCCCCAGCAGCCGCCGGGGGAGCCCCAGCCTGCGGAGTCCGGGTGGAGCCCGGAAGGCCCACAGCCTTAACAATTGGCTCCTCACCGGCCAGAGACAGGAAGTGGGGGGCAGGGCACTGCCCCCTGGGACTCGGGGTCACTCCTCCAGGAGACGGAAACGTGGGAGAGCACACGCCCCCTTCTGAGATGCCTCTAAATGGTCCTTTTCTTCTCAGCTCAAGCTTGGTGTCAGCAGAGGGCAAATCCAGCCTCCATCACACACCCACTCAACGGGGACGATGCTGTTTCTCTTTATGAGCAAACCACTCACTCCTTCCTCCCTTCCTTCCTCCCTTCCTACATCTGTACCCCATGTCTGGCAGACCGGGACCCCAGAGCAGAAGGTGGCGGTCTTGGCCGGAGCCACAGCAGCCACCTGTGGGCTCACGAGGCCCTCCGCAGTGTAACCTAGTCCTAGATCCCAAAACCCCGGGCTGTGCACTCTCCCAGGGGGGCGCTCAGTCAGCACGGCAGGCCTGGGGCTGTGAGAGGGGGCCACGCACAGGCCGCTGTGTCTCAGGAGCAGTGGAGCCCCAGCAGCTGGCACTGTGGTGTTATGACCCCCGAACAGTGCCCCTTCCCTCACCCAAAAGGTGTCGGCATCTGAATTCTTGAGAGCACGCCCCTGGGTGGGGCAGCAATGAGGGAGGCTCTGCAGGCCAGAAAACAGCGAGGGAAGAGAGGAAGGAACGTGGGGGTGCAGGTGGCACCTCCTTCCAGGCCCCAAGGCCTGTGACCTGCCGCCTTCAGCAGAGCCACCCCGAGCCCGACCACCCAGCAGCCAGCTGCCCCCGTGCCTGACCTCCAGCTCCTGGTCACAAGGCTCCTGGCAGGTGCTGGACCCATCTGGAGCCCGGGGGACAGTCCCGCCTGCCTCCCCATCGGACACGGGCCAACACTGGGCCCTCCACAGTGTTCCGTGGCCCCGAGGACAGGCCCCGCACCAGATCTCCGCAGCAGCACCCAGCCTGTGTGGGCACGGCCAGACCCCCTGCCCCTGCTCATCACGAGGAGACACGGAACCCGGGCGAGCGCAGCATCGGCAACCACACGGCCAACGAGTATGGGGCCGGGACTTGAACTCGGGTCTGCAGCTCTCACTCCGGGACGGAACCAGGGAGCCTGCTGGTGCCAGCGACGAGACAAATCATGGGCTTTCCCTCCCACCCCTTTGTGTCACCTTCAATCAATGACCTGGTGATGGGAGAACCGGAAAGACTGTACCTGCTGGGGAGGCGCCCCGTGCCCCGGGGGACCCTGGTCCTCTGCCCACACCGCACCCTGGCCCCCCCGCCACCTCCCCAGGCGCATGAAGGCTGAGCACCCAGGTGGCCCCCAGCGTGGGGCGGAGCAACAGCAGCACAGCCAGAGCCCCGCGCCCGGGAAGGGGGGCCACACCCAGCTGTCCTCCCAGCTCTCCTCCAGAGGGGCACCGTGCCCCTCACTTGCCCGGCTCCCCTCCACGTCCTGGCAACGAACGTCAGAACTGCCTGGGGACAGTTCCTCACTAGGGGAAGGACCCTGGCTCTGAAGGGGAAGGAACACAGGACTGTTGGGCAGTGGTGAGGGTCCTCTGTGGGGCGGAGTCAGCACACACCTGGGGGGGGCTGGGCAGGAGCTGTGCCCACGACCACCACATCCCTGACGCCAGCCCCATGACAGCCGCCCGCCAGGCTCTGGACCGCACTGACCCCACCCTGAGGAATTGCACGGCCTGGCCGACTTTACAGGGGACAGACTCCAGCGAGGGTGGGTGACCCCATCACACCTCAGGCCAGGTTTAGCCCTCCGGCTCCTGCCTGATCCGGAAGCAAAGATGGGGGGAGCCCGAAGCGGCTGCTCGGGGACCCCCGAGTCACCGGCCCGACAAAGCAGCAGGTGCATGCGGAGGGCTGGAGGCCTGCACACCGGGGGGGCCTCAACCCTGTGTCCACACGACTCAGGGTCTCTGGGCGAGGGGTAGGAGACCCTCTAGGGCGGCCGAGGCCACCACTCTGGGAGCCCCAGGGGAGGGGTGGGGTCCTCCTCCCCCCCAGGGTGGACAGACTCGCTCCGGAGAGGTGAAACCATGAGGCCCCACGTTCAAGGTCCAGGCACCTCATCGGCTCACCGTGGCGATCTCGGGGTCCTCTCCCAAGGGTGCTGGTTTATTTGCTTTCGCCCCGTTTCTGCCTATCAGGCAGCTGGGCCTGGGGCCTGGTGGCCTCTGGGTCCTGCCCTCGCGAAGCAGGGGGCAGGAACGCGGAGCAGCGGAGGGCAGCCGCTGAGAAGAAACGCAGGAGCCCTCCGGGCGCCAGTACCCCGCTTCTGACCTCCCTTCCCGCGGCCCCCGCCCCCTCTCCCTCTGTGGCCGACAGCGCGGTGAACCCCCGGCGCGGCACCGGCCAGCCGCTCCGTCTGCGGGCGCTCCCCGCCCCCATACACCTGACCGGCTCTGGGCCCCGACCCCACCCCTTCCCCTAGAGGTCACCACCCGGCGGCCCCAGCCGGCGGACAAGCCCCTGCCCCCCTCTCGCTTCTCGAGCATCCAGAGCATCGCGTGGAGGGGACGGAAACCGGCCGACGATCTCCAGCTAAGCAGCGGGTTGCCTCTGCGCGTGAAGGCGAGCGGATGCGGGGCTGCTCTCTTGGCTCGTTTCCCGCGTAGAGCCCCCCACCCTCCTCCACAAAAGAATCAAGAGCGAGCCGGAGCCGCGGGCGAGGAGGCTGAAACGGGCGCGAGGCGAGGGGCCGGTGAAGGGGTGCGGGCCAGGTGCGGGCGGTGGACAGAGGGGGCCGAGGAGGCTGCGGGACCCGGCGCGCGAGGCACGCTGCCAGGGCGCAGGCCGGCGGGGCCCGGCGCGGAGCCCAGGGAAGAGGGGAGGGAGGCCGGCTGGGGGCGGGGAGGCCCCTGATAGGCGCGCGGGAGGCGTGACGTCACGTCCGGCGGGGGAAGCCCTGCCTCAGCGCCCCCGCCCCCGCCCCCGCAGGTGGTGTCGCCGCCCCGGGCGCCGGGCGTGGGGGGCCCGCCCTCGGGACCCCGGACGCGGCCCCCCGCTCTCCCGCCACCCGCGCTCCCCCTGCAGTGGGCAGACCCGCGCGGGCCGGGCAGCCCCCCGCCCCAGGCCCGGGAGCCGGAGGGGCGCCCCGTGCGCCTGGG
>CM035269.1:112193353-112206664 GCA_020226075.1 Hydropotes inermis
GCCGCGCTCTGGGGCCGCCCGAGCCAGCGGCAGGACCTCGCGCCCCGCGCGCCCTGCGCCCCGCGCCCCGCCGGCTTTTGTTGTCTCCGCCTCCCTGGTCGCCGGCGCCTCCGGACCGCCAGCCGAGTGCGCGGGGACCTTGGCTCTGCCCTTCGCGGGCGGGGGCTGCGCGGGCCCGGCCGGGGGCGCCGCCGGCCCCGCCATGGAGCTCCGGGCCCGAGGCTGGTGGCTGCTGTACGCGGCCGCCGCGCTGGTCGCCTGCTCCCGCGGGGACCCTGCCAGCAAGAGTCGGAGCTGCGGGGAAGTGCGCCAGATCTACGGGGCCAAGGGCTTCAGCCTGAGCGATGTGCCCCAGGCGGAGATCTCGGGTGAGTGAACGGAGCGCCGCTGCGCCCCTCTTCTCTCCCGCCCTGCGCCCCCGCGCCCCGCGCCGCCCTCCCTCCGCCCGGGTCTCTCCACTCCGCCCGGTCTTCCCCGGTCTCCGGCGCGCACACACCGGCCCCTTCCCGGGGGAGCTGTCCTCGCCGCGCAGCCAACTGGGCGCTCCCCGGCCCGGTGCGTCTTCCAGGGCAGCCTGGGCTAAGCCGCGGAGTCGGGGCGCAGCCGACAGCGGCCGTGGGCTCGGGACTACCCCCGTCCGTGCGAGCCTCCCCCGGAGGCTCCTGGGGTCCGACCGGGGATTCCCGGGGGTCCCCAGCAGAGACAGTCTCGGGGCCCCGGCGAGGCAGGGAGCGAGCCGTGCGCTTGGGGAGGGGCGAGCGCCGGGGCGGACGGGCGCGACCTCGGCCCGCGGGAGCGGAACGCCGCCTCGCAGGGACTTCTGCCCGGGGAACTTGTGCTCGCCTGGCGCTCCGGGCCGCCTCCGGCGGGGAGTCCAGCTGCAGGTGGTCGGCGCCTTGGATCCCGCCCAGGGGCCGTGCCGTTTCTTTGTAAGAGCAGCGCCGTCGCAGACGGCCTGGGCCCTGCAGCTGCCCGCAGCCCTGCACACCCTCCCTGCGGGCCTCGGAGGAGCTGTGGGGGCCGGAGCGAGGGTAGGGGGGAGCGCGGAGTCTGCGGAGCTCGCAGACACTCCCCCCACCCCCAGGCTCCTTCCTCAAACTGCAAACGTGTCCAGAGCCGCACCGGGTGTGCACGGAGGTGCAGGGTTCCCGGGACTCGGGGTGGGGGGGCGGCCAGGAGCAGAGCTGCAGGCTCCTGCCCTGGAGAGGCCTCCCAAGCCGGGGGGCGGGGAGAGACCACACTCAACTGGTGACACGGGGGACAGGGAAGGACCGCAGCCACAGGAATTCTGAATGAGAGGAGACAGGCCGCGTCCATGGCCGGGCCTGGCTGGGGAACGGCGAGGGGGGCAGGGAGCAGCCAGGCCCTTGACCCCTGCCCCCAGGAGGGCAGAACCCACAGATCGCTGCCTGGGCTTCTTGACAGCCCCCTGCCTGGAGCTCTGGAGACCCCCCTCTCAAGTCCCCCAAGGCAGGCTTTCCTGCGCTTCTGCTGATGGAGCCCTGCCATTGATCGTCAGAGCTGCCTCCTCCCCTGGGGGGAGGGCAGTTTTAGTGGGTGCGTCTGGGCACCCGGGACCAGCACAAGACCCCCTGCACAGTCAGTTCAGGCTCTTCCCCGACCGTGCCCCATGCGGGGGCCCGATGCCTGGAAATGCGTGACCTTTGGGGTGAATCCCTCCCCAAGCCCCAGGGTCTCCGAGCCCCAGTTTGGCTGGCATGCCCAAGTCCCCTAGACCCCATGGCCCTCCCTCAGACGTCCAGTCCGACTCGGCCTTTGTGCCCTTGGGGGCCATCCTATTCTCGATCGCATCCACAGGCCTCTGTCCCAGTTAGGCTGAGACGGAGTGGCAGAGCTTGGGCAGCCGCCAAGGGCTGGGAGCGCGGCGGGCAGGCTGGGAGGCGAGGTGGGCTGGGGGCCGGGCTGTCTCCGCCTCCCTGGGCTGCAGGATGCAGGGGCTTCGGGCCGGGACAGGCAAAGCGCGCTGCTGTGCGTGTGATGGGGGCTTTGCAACTGGGGAGCGTTGTGCCAGCTCCGGGGTCCGCCCTCACGGGGCCTCCCTGCCTGGACTCCCTGTGACTCCTCCGCCCCAGCTCCCGGGGGTCCTGTGGCTGCACCCCGCCCCCCGTGAATTCCCCGCAGGGCCCCGGCACCGAGAGGCGTGCCAGCGCCACGTGGGGTGAGGGAAGCAGGGTGACCTCCCGAGGCAGTGGCCGACCCGGGACGCCGCTCCTGCTCCGGCAGCTTGGCGCGGCTCCGCGGGCCGGGCGCCCCCTGGTGGCCGCGTGGCGGCACGACGCTCCCGGCGAGCCGGGCCTTCCGTGTTGAGTCTTGGGGGCCGGCGGGTGGACTTGGGGGTCCCTGGGGGTGGGCGCCCGCGTCAGCTGGTGGCGAGGAGGCTCCGTGCTTCCCACGACTGGAGGGGAGGGAGGGAAGCCCTGAGCCTGTGGGCGACCTTTCCAGCCTCCACCTGCCCTGGAGGCGGAAACGCCGTGGGCTTACGGAAGAGGGGGCTTCTGTTGGTGACGTGGGTGGTGTTTTGGATGGACAGCCGGGCCCGGCCAGGGTGTGGAGGGCAGTCATCCCATTTTACAGGTGGGCCTTCCCCCAGCCAGAGCCCTGCGTAGAAAGTGAGAGGGAGCTGCCCCTCAATCTCGATCCGTCTGCACTGTCGGGGAAAAGCCCAGCCCTGGGCTGCATCTCACTCACACATACCTGCACAGGCACGTGCACGCGTACATACACGCACACACGTGTGTGCACACGTGCATGTGTGCACATATATGTACATGTCCACACCTGCGCTCAATACATGCCCACATGTATGTGCGCACTTATGCACCCACATGTGCACGGGCGTACACATGTGCACCCATATGTGTACAGCTGCCTGTAGTCTTTCGGCCTCCACCTAGGGGCTTGCTCCTGGGGTGCCTGCTGGCCCTCCTGACCCTTTGATGCCACGGTTCATCATGATCTCTCTGACCCTTCACTGGGGTCCTGGGGGCAGAGGCGCATCTGTCTGCTCTGTCCTCTGCGGCAGCCGCAGAACCTCGCCCAGTTCCTGGCAGGGAGAGTAGGTTCTCAGTCCACACCCACACACGTCCCACTTTATGCCGGCCATGGTTGGGGGCCGTGGGAGACGGAGGGCCCAGGCCAAGGAGCAGGGACGTAGCTGTCCGTTTTTGGGGTTGGAGGTCGGAGGGGAGCCCGGTGCTGTCAGCGGCTCCTCTGCTCCTGGACCCCAGCTGGCCAGGGGCCCCCAGCAGGGGCCACCGCTCAGGCCTCCCAGCAGAGGCCATTGCGTCTCTGTGCCGCCTGCCTAAGGCTGTCACTCTCGTGGTCAGCGGGACTCTCACAGACCACCTGGTGCACAGCCAGCCCCAGACCAGACAGTGCGCATACCCCACCCCGTTGAGGGGGCAGAGGCCCAGGTGCCTGCCGTGGGTCCCCAGGTGGTCCCCAGCCTCCGAGGAGCCACTGCTCGGCCCCCCCACCCCGGAGCTGCTGCGGTTTCATCATCCCCAGCCTGAGGACAGGGCTGGAGGGTGGGGGCCCAGGGGAGCCAGGAGCCGACAGGGCCACCGCATGATGCAACGGCCTGGGTCCCTGCTGGAGCCCCGGACATGCCACTGTGCTCCTTGGAGGGACAGGGCATCCTCCCTGGGCCTGGGCGCAAAGGCCACCCCTGTTGTTTTGCCCGCCTTCCGCCGCCTGGACTCTCTGGGCCCCTGTTTCTTCACGTGTAACAACAGACATAGTCCCCAGCCCCCCGAAGGCCACAGGAGGGGTAGTGTGCTGACCTTGTGTGCTCTGGGGGCTGCCTCCAGCCCTGGAGCCCATGCGGGCCCTTCCTGCAGTGGTGTCCAGCAGGTGGGCGCTCCATCCTGCCCCGGACTCACGGGGTCACTCCCCGGGACCGTCTGGTGGGTGCAGTGGGTGGGAGGTCTGGACCTGATTTGGAGGTCACTCCCCAGCACCATCCAGTGGGTGAGGGGGGTCTGGGACCTGATTGAGGGGTCACTCCCCGGGACCATCCGGCGGGTGCAGTGGGTGGGGGGTCTAGACCTGATTCGGGAGTCACTCCCCAGGACCATCCAGTGGGTGAGGGGGCTCTGGACCTGATTGAGGGGTCACTCCCCGGGACAGTGCAGCAGGTGCAGTGGGTGGGGGGTCTGGACCTGACTCAGGGGTGAGTACCCGAGGCCAAGAAGGCCCACCACTTCTCCAGCTCCACACGTGCCCACTGGGCGCTCAGTCCCAGAGCCAGTGTGCTGACCCCCAGGCCCATGGCACTAGCCGCTGAGCAGTGCTGGGCTCCGGGCTTCTGGACGCCTCACACGACCCCAGCCTGGAGCCCTGCTGTGGGGCCTCCAGGCCCAGGCCTTGCTGGACAGCCAGCTGCCCTCTCCACGGCTCCCCCGGTTCCAGCCCACCTCTCAGGCTGGGTGGGAAGCCTCTGCACGGACCCCTCCCGGGGCCTCCCTGCCCCTCCCTCACCGAGCCACAGCGGCCCAGCCTTCCCCGCAGGCGCACCCCTGGCCAGCCCCAGCGCATGTCCACTGAAGGCCTGCTGCCCCTGCTCAGGAGGGCTCCTCCAGGGGTGGGACCCTTGGCCTGGCGTGTCCCCGGCACCACAGCAGGCCAGGTCCCCCGGCAGTCACGGGGACATCCTGTCCACGGTGGGTGACTCCGGAGGGCTGGATGGCGGTCTGGGTAAACGGGCCTCGTGCTGGCCCTAGTTAGGAACAGCATGAGCCTGCAGTAGACAGGCCTCCTGGCAGAGGGGCTGGGGCATGCTGGCCAGGCAGCAGGTGGACCCCAGAGCCAGTGGTGGGGGGAGCACAGAGGGTGTGTGGGTGCACCAGACCTGCTCTGGGCCTCCCAGAGACAGAGATGTTGGTGGGCTAGGGCAGGGCTGGGGGCCAGGCCAGTCCAGGGGGACAGGGCAGGGCTGGGGGCCAGGCCAGGCCAGGGGGACAGGGCAGGGCTGGGGGACAGGCCAGGCCAGGGGGCCCGGCCAGGGCTGGGGGACAGGCCTCGCCGGGTCAGGTTGGGCCTGGGCCAGGACTTGCCCCCTGCAGAGAGGCCGGTCAGCTCTCCCTGAGGCCTCGGCTTATTTCCGGAGCATTTCAGACCAGGGCTCAGGACTAGGCCCAGCCTGGCTGACGTCGCCTTGCCCGGTGCCTGCCCTGACCACGTCCAGCCACCAGGCTCGTCCTGTGGGGCCAGGCCCCTGCCCACATTCAGGCAGGGCTCCAGCGCAGGGCCACCCACCCTGTGCAGGCTGGCGGCCTTCTCATCACTAGCGCCTAGGAACAGGTTTGGGCAGGAGCCCTGAGCTGCCTGCAGCCTGTGCAGTTCGGGTGGGGCGGGGGCCAAGGTCGTCCCCCAGTCTCCTCCTGTGGGGTGGGGGGCGCCAGCCTGTCCTCCCAGCGTGGCCTCTGCCCGGGGGCACAGCTGGGGCCTCCTGGTGTCCCGACTGTCCCTGCTCCAGCAGTGGGCGCCAGGGGCACCCTGGGTGCGAGGGGTGCGGACCTGCTGCGCTGGCAGGAAGCGTGAGAGCCTGGGCAGGTTGGGGAGCCCCTGCAGGGCCAGGCCAGCCTCAGCCCAGCCCGCCACTGCCTGTGGCCTCAGTGTCAGCTCCCCCTGTCCTGACACACACGCCCCTCCCGCAGGCTGGCCCACCCGCACCATCCTCCCTAGGGGGCGTGGTGCCCAGCGTCCCGAGCACCCCCCTCGGGGCTCTCAGCCCCCCAGGGTGCTCCCCCAGACTGGACAGCCGCAGCAGTGAGGTCTCTGGGCACCGGCTGCATGGTGCCGGGCTGGGCTGGGCCCTGGGACCCGGACTCGAAGCCGCTTCCCCGAGGCTGCCCACAGAGGTGCCCCAGGCTGGGCGGCTCCATGGCAGGGGGCTGTGGCCTTGCGCTTCGAGGGCTGGAAGTCCGAGATCTACGTGGTTCCTCGCGAGGCCGTACGGGAAGAGTTGTTCAGGTCTCCTCTGCTTCGGGAGCTGGTGGGCGACCCCTGGTCTGGGGGTCTCTGCCTCGTCTTTATGAGGCCTGTGCCAGCCTACATCCGGATTCCCCCTTATGGAAATATGGACACCAGTCCCATCAAGTTAGGAGTAGAGCAGTTATATCTGCAAAGACCCCACACTCAAACGAGGCCCCATCCTTGGGTCCGAGGGCTTAGGACCAATGTGTGGACTAGAGACGGGGTTCAGTCAAGTGTCCGGGGCGCTTCCCATCCAGTGAGCTGGGGTCCGGGTGTTCCGTGGGGCATGGAGGGCACCTCGGGCCAGGGCCTCAGTGGAGCTGTGGGCCTTGTGACAGGGGGCGGGGGGGTCAGGCCATCCTTAGCTCGCTCCTCACCCGAACTGGCCCGCAAGCCCTGCCCCCATGGGCCTGAACGTCCCCATGGGAGGCAGGTGGGGGGCAGGGAGCAGGGTCCTCTGCCTCTGACCTTCCCGGCGGTAACTGCTGCCCTGCTGAGGCGTCTGCCTGGTTCTGGCGGGGCCCACCCAGAACCCGGTGCGCAGTGAGGGCCCGGCGTGAACACCTCCACAGGAGTCAGGGCCCCCGGGCTGGGCCCGTCGTGACTCAGCGGCGCCGCTTTGCGTGGACAGGCTTGGGGTCCCTGCCGACGCGTGGGAGGCCCCTGGAGGGGACACAGCGTGCGGGTGGGAGGCTGGGTCCTGGCTCCGCGTCCTGAGGACCCGGCTGCTCCTTTGTGCAGAACACTCCCTGCGTTCTGGAGGCTTGGCCGGGTGACCGGGCAGCCCCGGGGGGTCCGTCACGCACTGTACCCCCGACCTCAGCCCCCCAGAGGCCCAGAGCCCCGCCTGCCGCCCCCGCCGCGGCTGGAGGAAGGGGCCCTGGGAGGCTGGCGGGGCTGGCCAGCAGGTCTGGGAGGCAGGCCCCGTCCACACAGGGGGCTGTGCTGTGCCAGGCCCCGGGCCCCACAGATGGACGGGGTGAGCACAGCCAGGTCCGGGGCCGAGGAGAGGACGGGGCTGGAGCCGGCTGCACAGGAGGCCCTGCCGGAGGACCGGTTCTGGGCCCTGCCTTCCGCAGCCCTGCTTCCCACCAGGTGCCCACGAACCAGGCCCGGCCAGGTCGCGGCCCTGGCTTGTGCCCGGCCCTTGCCTGGCGGCCATCCCCGCCCAGCCTTCCGGAGCTGGCAGGTCAGGGGCCTTGCAGGCAGGCCGACTCCCACCTGGACCAAGCGCTTAGAGTGTCGGTGGGGAAACTGGGCCCCAGCGAGGGGTCCCCAGCGCTCAGGGCCCTGTCCCTGGAGGCGCTGCTCCTCCATGGCCTCCCCGCCCTGGCCCCGCTGTGCCCCCGGCGTCCGGTGTGGGCACCAACGGGGTGCCCCAGAAGGGAGAAGGTCAGGGGCGGGGCCATCACGCCAGCCCCGCGGGGGCGCTGGGGAGCATCCGTTTGGCTCTGTCCATGGGCGCCGGGCATGCGTTCCAGGCTGCAGGGCGTGGTTGGTCAGAGGAGGTGAGGGCAAGGTTACAGAGCCCCTAGCACCTGCCCACAGAGACGGGCCCTGGCAGACCATGAGGACCAAGGTTCTCCAAGGCTGGGGGGCAGGTGGCCAGTCCCAGGTGGAGCCAGGAGAGGAACAGGCCAGTGAGAACCCCACATGGACTTCGGGGGCCTCCTGAAGTCAGAGCTGGTCCTGTTGACGGCGCCCGAGGTTTGAGCCCTGCCCACCGGGAAGGCCCGGCAAGAGGCGAGGACCCTCACCCTCCCACCCACCCGTCCTTGACTGCTCTGCACGCACCTGAAAGCCGCAGGCCCCCTCCACGGGGGCAAGGTCTAGTGAGAAGCTTGGCCAGGGCTGCTGGGCACCCCCACTCCCCAGTCCAGAGCCCGGCCACCAGCGGCTGTACCCCGCGCCTGTGTGCCCGGCTGTTGGCCCCGGGGCGCGTGTGACCGCAGTCACACCCTCAGTTAGCCCAGCGGCCTGAGGGGTTGGCCGGCACATCTCCCTCCCACGCGGGCAGCCAGCCCTGGACAGGTGCCCCTGTGCCTCCCCGGTGGGGACGTTTCTCCAGCTCACTGTCAGCCCTGGAGCCTGTGGCGGCCGCCTTCCCCAGCACCGAGGACACGGTCTGAGCCTGGCAGTGGCCGGGCGGGCTGGCCCCTGGGTCTAAGCACCCTGCGGCCGCGTGCTGCATCTGTGCGTCCTGCAGCGATGGGGCTCCGGGTGCCCGTCCAGGCTCCGGGCTGCGGGGAGTACCTCCCGCCACCTGTCCCGCAGGCCCCCGGGACAGGGTGACGCCACCTGCCGCAGGCTTGGCTCAGGCGTTCATGCCCACCTCCCGTTGCTGCAGAGCTTGGGACACACTGGACCCACAGACGTGTTTTAGAACCTCTTACGACGTTTAGCCCCACCATCCCTGACCCCCTCCCTCAGCCTGGCAGTGGCAGCCCCCAGGGCACTCAGGAGCCATGGCAGCCTCTCAAGTGACCTGACACCCCGGGACTGCCACCTCCCTGTCACCCTGTATTCGGGGGCTGGGGGTCACTGGGGTGGCTGCAGGTCAGAAGCACAGCTCACCGTCCTCCGCCCCGGGGTAAAGCGGTGTCCCCGGCCCGGAGCAGTTCCCTGGGGCCGTGTCTGGTCATTGCAGTGTGCAGGGGAGGGGTTGGGGAGCCCAGGGGCCCTGTGAACTGCAGGCCGCTCCTGAGCAGGTCAGGGGGCGGCTTCCAGAAACACCAGTCACTCCTCACGGGAAGCACCTGAACCACAGCTCTAGATGGGATGCAGTCAGCGGTCAGGGGAGTGGAGGGGAGGGGACAGCCCTCTGCTTGGGGCCAGGACAGCCTTCTGGGTTGGGGGTGGACTCAGCTCTAGAAAGATCGGTGAACTGCGGTGGACAGATTCGGGTGTGAAGGCAGGTCATTTGAGGCTAGGGTCCTTAACCAGGGTGCCCAGGGGAGGCTCAGGCTTAGAAATCCAGGAGTTCATGAACTCGACAGAAAGACAGTATATCTCCTTTTCTGCTCACCTTTAGCCAGGATTTGGCATCTCTTGTCATTATGAACAAGGCAGTGATGGCATTCTGGACTCCGGCTCGCTCACCGTGAACCGCTGGGTCCCCTGCCCCTTTGCGTCTCGAGCAGGTGTCTCCAGGTGCTGCTTCCACTCACGCAGCTTCGCGTTCCCGGTGGGTGTCAGCCAGCTTGCAGGCACCACCTTGCTCGCCCGTTCCTCACATTTCAGCAGCTGCGTCAACGCACCTGGGGCTTCCTTCAGTACCCCCTGCATAATCTTTTCTTCCATAAGCGTTATTCTGAGAAGGGGTCTGCGGGCTCCAGTGGACAGTCAAGGGTGCAGAGGAAAGGAGGCCTCTGTGTGGTGGGCCCTTGCTGCTCCAGGAGAGCCTTTGGGCCTGGGGGTGGGAGCCCAGCAGCCAGCCAGCTGCCAGGGGTGGGGTGGGGGGCACCCAGATCAGTCTGAGTCCTTCGGAGGGAGTGTCCTTGAGCTCCTACTGTGTGCCGGGTGCTGTCCTTGGTGCTGAAACGCAGCCACACCGCGCTCTGCGGGGTCTGGGCGGCTGTCAGAGGTCTCACGTGAGCTGCAGCTCTGCTGGCCGTGGTGACCACATGTTACTTTTGTAAGTTACAAGTGAAGAGAATGTGTGCATGTTTAGACGGATGCATGTGGCTTACAAGAGCGTCACAGGTGGTAAAGAAGCCTCATGCCAATGCAGGAGACATAAGAGACGCAGGTTCGATCCCCCTGGAGGAGGGCACGGCAACCCACTCCAGTATTCTTGCCTGGAAAATTCCATGGACATAGGAGCCTGGCAGGCTGTGGTCCATGTGGTCGCAAAGAGTCGGACACAACTGAGCACCTTAGCACGCATATGTGGCGTACCATCATACATGTCCCCCGCCTTGACCTCCCTCAGCCTGGGGTGGCCTGGGGCCCCACGCTGCATAACCGCTCTTGCTGAGAGCCGAGGTCTTCTCGCCCCACCCTCCCTGGGATTTGAGACGCTCGCTCGGCCACAGCTCCCCTCCCAGCCCCAGGGCCCTGTGCTGCCCGTGCAGGGCTCTTGCCCTGGGTGGACCACCCGCCCCCAGTGGTTCCTGGCCCAAGAGCCCAGCCCCATCCCCTCGGCTATCTGGAGTTTCCAGCTGGAGGCCAAGGGTCGTGGGTGCCCTTGGTGTGCAAGGCCAGAGACGGAGGAGGATGATCCCGAGGCCGGGCACCCATGGGGGGGACTCGGAGGGCCGCTCTGAGGAGGGCGGGCGCTGCCCACAGGGCTCTGAAGGAGGCAGCCTGCTGGGCTAATGGGCGAGGCCCCTTCCCTGGCCCAGGGCCAGGTCTTTTGGATCCAGTGGCCGATGTCTTAGGTTTTAGCAGAAGCTAAATAAAACCTGGCTGCCTGGGCCCAGCCATCCTGCCAGGATTCAAGCCCAGCTCCAGGCTCACGCGCTGTGACCTTCAGCCATCACTGAACCTTTCTGAGCCTCAGAATGCCTTTGTTTATAACGGGGATGGTAGCAGCGCCCGCCACATGGCGTGAGACCGGGTTCCCGCGTGGCGCGCACGGCCCAGGGCGGCCAGCGTGCATGCATGTCATGGGGACGTCACGTCGGGGAGGCGCCTGTTGGAGATGCAGACCCAGCCAGTGTCCAGAGGCGGGGGGACTGCCTCCTGGGGGGGGGTCGGCATTCACTGGCCAGGCCCCAGGGCCACGATGGGGGTCAGAGGGGCGCGGGCTGGAGGTGGGGGCCCCTCCGCCACCACCGCCGCATCCTGGGGGCACCATCTCGGTGTCTGTGCTCACACTTGGCTGGTCCAGAGAAGCTGGGAATTTCAAGAAGTGTTAGCTCTGGGCCTCCCAGGAGGAGCAGCCCACAGTGTAGGAGGGTCCCTCCCGCCCCCCGAGCCCAGGGCCAGCCAGGAGGGCTGTTTATCACTTCACTGGACAGTGGACGCTTGGGCTGATTTCACCGTTTGGCCTTCTGCCTAAAGCTGCTGCGCACAGGAGTGGACAAAATTGTATTCAGGTCCTTGCTGTCAATGCTTCGGGGCCAGACACTTTTATTCTGGAAAATAATGCCTTATTGATCTGAAGTGCACATTTAACTGTGTCCTGACCATATCTGTGCCCCACCCCAGTCGTGCCTTCGGGGCTGGGCTCCGAGGCGCCCACGTGAGGGAGGGAGGAGGGCGATGCTGCTCCTGGAGGTGCTGCCTGGGTGGCGATGCTGAGTCAGCACTGGGGGGTGGGGGGCACCCCACCTGCTCCTGCCCAGGGCCCTCCAGGCGGGCCGGCCACAGGTGACCGGCTGGGTGGCAGAGCGTGCCGGCTCCTGCCTCGGCCTGCGCCCTCCTGCTCAGGAATTCCCCTGGGACTGGAATGGAGGGCGGCCTTGTGCTGGGAGAGGCGGGGAGGCCCGGGTCCTCCTGGGTCCTGTGTGCTCCGGGCTGAGTTCCCTGGGCCGGTGTCTCGAGCTTCCTGAGTGGCTCCGGCAGGAAGAACAGGAGGGGACAGTCGTGAAAGGCTCCTCGGACCCGCGTGGGCCCAGTGCATGCTGCACCTCGTCAGGTGGTGGGGCGGCCCCTGGAGGAATAAGGGCGTCTTCATGGGTGGTGGAAGCGCCCGTGGACCCCCCTCGCACCAGCAGGGAACACCAGCTCTGGGGAGGGGTCAGGTCAGGGAGGTGCTGGCTTTCCAGCAGAGGCAGAGGCCCAAGGTTTTGGGTCTGCAGCCACATTGGTGTTCAGCCTCATCTCCCAGAATGCTGGCATGGCCCAGAGAGTCTCTTTGGACACAGGTCCCTGAGCACCAGGTCCAGCTTGGGCCTGGGCAGAGAGGCCCCACCGGCAGGCCCTGCAGCTCTCCTGCTGCCAGGGAGGGTGGCCAAGTGGGAAGCCCCCACGGAGGCTGCTCATACTCCGGGAGGTCAGAGGCTGGGCAGGTGCTTTGGCCCAGAGGAACCTGGAAGGCTTCCTGGAGGAAGCGGGAGATGAGTGGGTCTTGAAAGAAAGGGCAAAGGGGAGGGTGCGTGCGACCCGGGGGCTGGGGGAAGCAGCAGGTCAGATGGGGCGCCAGAGGGGGCAGCTGTGACCTTGGACTTGGCGCCAGGCTTCCTGAGGAGCAGCCAGGTTGGGGGATTGGTGAGCAGCCCCATCCTCATTATTGGGCGTGGCCAGGGATGACTCCTGTTCCTGCAGGCTCCTGCGGTGGCACCGGGGTCTGCTGTGTTCTGGCCCCGCCGGGGCCTGTGTCCACCACCTCTGTGCTGGACAGATGGGCCAGTGTGGGGCCTTTGTGGGGAGCCTGCTGAGAGGACCCCAGGGCTGCAGCTCCCCCTTCTGCTATTCTGGGATCACTGGGGCAGACACGGCAGAGGGGGACGGCACCCGTCCGCCTCCTGGGCTGCTCTTGGCCCAGCGGTTGGGTGGTTGGGCGAGGGAGATGCGAGAGCTGTGCAGAGCCCGTGTTCCCCAGGGCTCCTGTCAGGGACAGGTCTGCAGTGTCTGGAGTGAGTGCCCTCTGCAGCTGGCCGGGGCCCAGGATGAGGCATGGAGCTTGCCCTGGTGGGTGAGGCTTCCAAGGGGCACCTCACTCTCGGGCTCCGAAAGGACCACCTGCCTTGCAGCAGGGCCTGGGTCACGGGCAGAGCAGACACCCCTTCATCCCCAGTTTATCCCGAGGCCTCGGTGTGAGCCATGGACCCTGAAGCACTGTGGGAAGGCCAGTGGGAGGGGGCTTGGCCCCTCAGCCAGAGCTGCGTCCAGGCCCACACCTAGGGGGGCCTACCGCCTCACCAAGGCGCCCCCAAGGCCAGTGGCCGCCGGCAGGGTGGCCTGCTCGGGGGTCTCAGCAGAAGGCAGGCTGCGGGGGGCAGCCTTGAGCTGCCTGGTGGAGCCCCTTGCTCCGGGCCCTTGGGTGCTGTGGGCCGCCTTGGAGAGGCCACTTCGCTGAGAGCTGCCTGTCCAGCAGGTCTCTGCTGCGGGGAGGGGGGCCTCGGCGGGCGGGCCCTTCAGGGGGTCTGGCTCGCGCTGCGGCAGCCTGGACCAGGGCTGGGGCTGCAGGGAGTGGCGGGGATGGGTGAGAGCCAGCCGCGGTGACCGCTTAGGCGTGTGGGAGGGGGACCCAGGAGGAGGTGGGGACTGGGCCAGGCGGGGGCCTTGTATTTCCCAGGGGAAGCAGACAGGACGATAAGATGCAGGCTAGGGGCGGCTAGAGAGTACGGGTGACTGACGTTGGCCTTTGAGCGCCCAGCGTAGGGCTCTGGTCGTTGTCATAGGGAGAGGGGGCTCGCTGGCGGGGGG
>CM035269.1:112206764-112229470 GCA_020226075.1 Hydropotes inermis
CCGGGGCAGAGTGCGGCCGCCGCCGTTTCCGAGGGGACGGGGGCGGCGCCGCGCGCGGCGGGGCGGGGGCTTCGGGAGGAGGCGGCCCCGCGCGGGAGCCGCGGCCCCGGACCGTGCGCGCCTGTGCTGCGCGGAGCTGCGCGGGGCGGCGGCCGCCAGCGCGTCCCGCTCTGCTGCGCTTGCCCTCGCCCGCTCCGCCGCTTCTCCCGGGCGGACCCCAGACCACGCACTAGAGCCCGGAGTCGCCCGCCGCCTGCCGGGACCACCGCCGCCGCCGAGAAGGGGGTTCGGGCTAAGCCCGGGGGCTGGGATCCAAGCGCGGAGACTCACCATCTCCTTCGCCCGCGTCCCTCTGCACTTCCATCCCCGGGCGGCGTCACCCCGAACCCTCCTCCTGACCCCTCTCGCCGCTCACCCTGTTGCCCCCATCAGCACTGCCCAGACCCCACCTTCAGTCTGGCCTACCCCACCTTCGCCCCCAGCGCAAGCCCCTCGCCGTCTCCGTGTGCGCCCCCTCCGTCCCCCCCCCTCCCCCCCCTCCCCCCCCCCCCCCCCCCTGCCGCCGCCCCCTCCTGCAGCAAGCCCCCCTTCCTCCCCATCAAGCCCTTTCCCCTCCCCTTCGCTCGCCGCAGCCCCCATGCGCGCCCCGCCTGCCGCCCCCAGCCAGGCCCGCCTCGCCCACTGCGGCAAGCCCCTTCCCCGCCAATCGCAGCGCCCCCGGACCCCTCCTGCGGCGCGGCCCCCTCCCCTCGGCGCTGCCGCGCCCACTGCCCCCTCCTCGCTGCGCCAGGAACGCGGCCGCCTCTCCAGACCGCACAGCTGCGGCTCCGCGCGCGCGGCCCTCTGTCCCTGGTCGGCGGCCGCTGAAGCCCGGGCGCCCGGCCTTTGTCCCGCCGCCTGCGCTGCCGCCCCGGGGCGGCGGGGTCCCGGGCCGGCCGGAGGGCTGGACCCCTCCCGCCGGGCGCCGGGGTGTCGCAGGCGACACCTCTGGGTTTCGGGTCCCCGCCAGTGACGGAGGCGCGGCGGTAGGGCCGGCTCGGTGATGCTGGCAGGTGGCCGGAATGGTGGAGGGGCTTGGGGCCGGCGGTGAGGTGCTCCGAGGGGGCTAGGGGAGCGGGGCGGTGGCGGTGGCGGGGTCCGTTGTTGCGTTAGGAACCCGGGAGGGTGGCGGCTGAAAGCCCTGTCTGCGGTGGGTCTGTGGCTGCCCCCCGGGTGGACCCCAGCCCTCAGGGCTGACCCTGCTGCAGACAGAGGCCAGGACAGACGCCTCTCGGGTGGCAGGTGGGGCGGGGTGAGGAGATGCGAAAAGGCGGCCTGGGGCTCCCGCGGTGGGCGGTGCCCAGGGAACCTGGCGGCGTTGCTTGTCCGGTGCCTCCCCACCACCTGCAGGCTGGTGGACGTGCTCAGGGGATCCTGCAGCCCATCGGAGCAAGAGTGGGCACGCACAGTCGTCCAGAGAGGGCTCTGTGGCTTGGGGAAAGCCTCTGCCCACCCTCTACTGGAGGCCCGTGGGGTCCAGGGCAGAGTGGAAGGGCCAGGTGGCCAGGGGCCCCTCCCTGCTCTTCCAGCCCTGGCCTCCGCCCGGTGTTTGGGGGCCTGGGTGCCCGGAGCTGCCCGCATAGCCGTGTTCCCCCAGGGTAGGGGGCGGGGGTGTCCAGGGAGGCTGGCTGTCTCCACTGAATTAGCCAGTGCATCCTGGGGGTGGCTGGGGGAGCTGGTGCCTAGCACTCGATCGTGCCTTCAGAGGCCAGTGCCGCAGGCTATCTGCGTGCTCCTGCGTGAGCCACAGAAGCTTCTGGAAAGATGGGCTTGGCCTGGCGCCATCTTCCTGCTGCAGTCTCCTTGGGAGGGCTCCCGGGCACCACTCAGGACTGCCAGGCTAGGCCAGCACAGACGCGCGCTCTGTCCACCCTCGGAGGCAAGGACCGCCGCTTGCATGGGGTCTTGGGCTCCAGTGCTGGGGTCACAGAGCTGTAGGGGTGAGGAGGACTCGGGCTGTGGCCGTGAGCGCAGGCGGCAGGAGGCTGAGCCTCAGAGACATTTAAGCCATAGGCTGATGGGGCCTAGCACCCAGGAGCAGGAGTCTGGGGGGGCCCCGGGAGATCTGAATATGGGGGGAGCTGGCTACTGCCCAGCAAGAGGAGGACCTGCCCTGGGGTCAGCAAGCAAGTGTGGGTGTTTTTAACCTGGGTTCGGAAACGTGGGGTGGGGTCCGGAGCTGGGGGAGCAAACCCAGCATGAAACAGCCCTCCCCTCTCACCCAAAACCTGGATCACGAAAGGAGGTATCGCAAAGGCTGAGGAAAGGAAGAATTCTAGAAGGATCTAGTCGGCTGTCAAGAGAGCAGCAGCTACAGAGAAAGAAAGGAGAGGCCATTGTGGACCAGTCAGGGGCGGGGGGGTCAGTGTAGGTGGGAGGGGTCAGCGGGCAGAGGGGCAAGCTGATGCCTCCCAGTGGGGATGGGAGGGGACAGGAGGGGGAAAGCAGTGATGAGAGGGGAGGACTGGACACCTCTAAGGTGGACAGGAAGCCAGCCATGCCCCCACCTGGCCCGAGGATCCCCTCCCCAGTCTCCAGGCGTTTAGCAGAGAAGAGGTGGGGTTTGCGGATAGGGGTTTGAAATGATGGGAAGAGAATTGCATCTGTCCGCCTTGCATACCTCCAGGGACCCAGAGCTCACGCCCCCCATCACACCGGCAGACCCCCCAACCCCCTGCTATTTGGCTAACATGGGGGAGCAGGCCTGCTGTGCAGAAAGGCGCCCTGCAGTCTACTCTCTGCCCTGCAGATGTCCCAACCCACAGGTGACCCCGGGGCACACCGGCTACCACGTCCGCCCGCAGCGGCTCGGGGCGCCTCGGCCCAGCCCGCCCGGGGCCCCAGGCCGGCGTCCAGGCTCTGGCTCCGTGTCTTCACTCCCGTGTGTGTCCACCGAGGGAGGGAGGGACGGGGGCTGTGCTGGGGCGGCCGGGAGAGCGCGGGCCCCCGGGCCGGCTGGACGAGGTGGCAGGGGCGGGGGGCTGGGGCCCGGCAGCTCCCAGCTGCAAGCAGTGGGTGAGTGGGCCCACATTGCCCAGGAGCCCCTCCAAACCCGCCCAGAGGGGGCTTCCTGTGTGTCCTGGATCAGGGGTCGGATTCACCAGGGACCGGGAAGGTTGGGGAGGGGGGCCAGCCAGCCCAGGATGCCTCCCCTAAAACCCACCCCGTGGCACAAGTGCTTAGGCACGGGCAGCCTGCAGCCCCCTGCCACCCCCCCACGGGGCTGGTGGTCCCAGGCAGCAGGGGAGACTCAGGCCCGTCTGGCTGGGTGCACAGCCTCCAGCACTCGGGAGGCGGCCAGTTTCTGCCAGCTGGCCCCTCGGAGACCCCGGGCCTGCTGTCCTCCCCCCTGCTCCCGCAGTGAAGGGCCAGGCTGAGGTCAGAGTCAGCAAAGGTCCCCCAAGAGGAGGAGGAATCGCCTCCCAGCACCTCCTCGGGTCCCAGCCCCCCTGCCTGGTGCTGTCTGCTCACCTCCAGCCCAGCCTCTTTCTGCACTGCTTAGACAGGAAGGGTGCGGGGTGGGCCAGGGTGAGGGGTGGGCCAGGGTGGGCTGAGGCAGCCCAGTAGGGGTGGGGCCTGAAATTGGGCAGCCTGAGCCACTTGGCCCCTCGCTGTGTAACTTTGGACACGAAAGCTAACCTCAGCCAGCCTCAGTTTCCTGGTCTGCAAAGTGGGCTCACAGCACCCACTCAAAACCCGGACCGGCATGTTTTGAAAGGTGCGCCCTGCACAAGGGCCACGGGGCCAGCCTCAGTGCCGCCCTGGCGCTGCTGTAACCTGGCCCCCTGGAGCCAGGGCTGGGCAGCAGCGGGGGGCAGTGGGCGCCCTGAGGGGCGCAGGTGTGTCCTACCGATCAGGGTGGGGCTCACGGCAGGGCCCCATTGGACGTGCGTCCCGATTGTCCTGATGAGAGGCCCCTGCCTCTGGCCAGCCCAGAACTGTGGGTGGGCAGCCCCCCGCCTGCAGGGCCCCCTGCCCTCAGTGGGAGCCGGCGCCCCGAGCTTCTGTGGGGGAGGCTGGGGTTGTCCTGCCCCTCAGCCCCTCTTGTCCCCCTGCCCTCAGCCTGGACGCAGGGGAGAGCCGTCAGCAGTCCTGGACGCCCCCCACACTCCCCATGAACCTGGAGTCTGACGGGCCCTCCCCCCACATGCCCGGCGGCCTCTGTGCTGAATTCAGGGGTGGAGCTGAGCTGCTTGGGGCGCCTGGGACACCTCCTCACGTGGATGGGGGCAGCGAGGGGACCTGGGGGGCGAATTCTGCTGAGGGCAGCACGGCCCACGCGAGGCCCGGCCCCTTCCCGGGTCTGCCTCCCCCAGGCGGCCCCCCACCCCCGCTGTGCCTCCTCCCGGGGCCGCCCCACCCCGACCCCTCCTCTCCCTCACGCCAGCCCCTCCCCACAGGCGAGCACCTGCGCATCTGCCCCCAGGGCTACACCTGCTGCACCAGTGAGATGGAGGAGAACCTGGCCAACCGCAGCCGCGCCGAGCTGGAGACGGCGCTCCTGGAGGGCAGCCGAGCGCTACAGGCCACGCTGGCCGCCCAGCAGCGGGGCTTTGATGGTGAGCAGGCTTGGGGGCCGTGGACACCCACGGCGGGAGTGGGCGCCTGGGGCCTCCCCCGGGGGGCAGGTCAGAGCGGGCGCGGTAGCAGGTTGCCTGCAGGCCTTTTCCTCCGCCCGTGGAGCCAGTGTGTCCCGTCAGCCCTTCAGAGGGGACCCTCCACCTCCAGGTGGCCCCCCGGCACCCAGAGCCCTGCCAGTGGCTGCCAGGAGCGGCCACCATGCTCTGGAGCCGGGAGCTCTGCGTGAGGACTGCAGGGCGCTGCGATCAGGGGCCCGTGACATGGTCACGGCATCTCGGGGGCAGCCGTGTGTAGGTCAGCGGTTCCCTCCGGGCTTG
The DNA here is from genome assembly GCA_020226075.1 of Hydropotes inermis. NCBI lineage: Eukaryota > Metazoa > Chordata > Mammalia > Artiodactyla > Cervidae > Hydropotes > Hydropotes inermis. The sequence goes on from CM035269.1 coordinate 112,211,702, forward strand.
GCCATCACGTCTGGGCCCGAAGCGAGGAGTGGTGGGACGACTGGGTGACGTTTATAGTGGGCCCCTCAGAGGGGGCGGCGGCAGGGGCCCCCGGAAGTGACTGAGCTGCTGTCAGAGCCTGCAGGTCACCCACTTGGGACACTCACCTGTGTTAAAAGCGATTCTTCACCCGCTTCCAGTCCCACCTGGGCCCCCCACCACTCTGCATGCCACCTCCCACCCCTGCACCTGGTCAGGCCACCCCAGGCCGCCCACTGCAGGGTCCCTGGTCTGCAGCTCCCCAGGCCCTGAGCCCAGCGGGGCTGTGCTGGCTGTGTTCCAGGATACGGCTCTCCAGCCGCAGCCGGGGCCATCATCTCCTGTGGATGGAGCGGGAGCGGGGGGCCAGGCATGTTCGTGGCAGCCCCACAACCACCCTGTGTGCTGCTGGGCCGGTCGCTGAGCTGTGGACGGCCTGTCTGGAGGCCGGGCTGGGGTGGGGACCAGGCCCCCAGGGCCATGGTGGGAGTCAGGACGGGAATATGGACTGGCTGCTTCCTCCCACAGCTCCCGCCCTGGGGGCTGCAGGGCTCAGCCAGGGCTGTGCCAGGGTCTCCTGCCCAAGGCCCTGGGTGGGGCGCGTGTGGACACTGGTCCGGGGGCCCCAAGTCTGACATCCCCACCGCCTCAGAGCAGATCCGAGCTGGCCTGGACGCCCGAGGGTGGGTCTGGGGGGGGGGGTGGCCACAGCCCGTGAAGACGCATCTGAGTGGGCGGACGGTGTGCCACAGCTCCTGGGGTCTCCCTGCTGAGCGAGGAGGGGGATGTGGGGCCTCGGTTCTCAGCACACAGGGCGGAAGCGTTCCCCCACATCCCTGGGGTCTGCTGCCCAACCCTCGCCCCCACCTCCACAGCTCCGTCTGGACTCTTGGGGATGTCCTGAGGGCTGCAGGGGCGCCTCCGGAGCCCCCCAGGCTGGCCGGCCCCCAGGACCGGAAGGAGCTCCTGTAGCGAGGCGGGAGGACAGGAAGCCCAGGAGAGCCTCAGAGACCCGTGGGGTGGAGGGTTGGGGCCGGAGGGGCGGGGCGGCTGGCTGGGTGACTGGCGGGGAGGAAGGAGAGCTCTTGGGAAGGAGATCAGGTGAGGGCGCCCAGGGCCTTCTCCCCCCGTGGGTCCCACTCCAGCTCTGCACCCTCCTGCCCTCGGAAGCAGCCCCTTCCAGGTGCTCGCGTGCAGCTCAGCTCAGAAATAGATGCTGGACGCTGCAGTCCCCAGGCCAGGAGGGGGAGGGCTCAGGACCCCGTGGGGGCCGGCATCCGGACCCCGCAGGTTCTGATGGCTCAGAGCATGGGGCAGTTGGGGGGTCGCCGGCGGAGCGCCCGGGAACGCCGGTCGGGGCTGCCGCAGCATGTGGGCTGGGCAGGGGGCCCCGGAGGCCTCACGCCCACCTCCCCGCGCACCCAGATCACTTCCAGCGCCTGTTGAACGACTCAGAGCGCGTGCTGCAGGAGGCCTTCCCGGGCGCCTTCGGAGAGCTGTACACGCAGAACGCCAAGGCCTTCCGCGACCTGTACGCCGAGCTGCGCCTCTACCACGGCGGCGCCAACCTGCACCTGCCGGAGACGCTGGCCGAGTTCTGGGCGCGCCTGCTCGAGCGCCTGTTCCGGCAGCTGCACCCGCAGCTGCTGTTGCCCGACGACTACCTGGACTGCCTGGGCAAGCAGGCCGAGCCGCTGCGGCCCTTCGGCGAGGCCCCCCGCGAGCTGCGCCTGCGCGCCACCCGCGCCTTTGTGGCGGCGCGCACGTTCGTGCAGGGCCTGGGCGTGGCCGGAGACGTGGTGCGCAAGGTGGCCAAGGTGCGTGCCGCGCCCCCGGGCGCCGGGCCCAGGCCTGTCGGACAGGAAGGGGCGGGGCCTGGGGCTGGACGCCCCGGACGGGACGTGAGAGGGCGGCCCGCTCCCAGGCGGAGCAGCGGAGTGCGGTGTCCGGTGTAGGGGCGGCATAAGCGTCAGACCCCTGCGGGCCTGGGTAGAACTCACCTCTCCGCCCCCGCCTCTGCCAGCAGGGCCCCCAGCAAGTAACCGCAGCCTCGGGCCCTCGTCCGCATGGTGCGCGGGGTTCCCGCTTCCCAGGGGAGGGCTCATGAGCGCAGTGTTCTGGGGGGAGTCCAGCACGGTGACCGGACTGGTTGGACTGAGCGCCCCCTGCCCGGGCCGCAGGCCCGCGTGGTCATCTGGGAAGAGACAGGGCCCCAGAAAAGGCCCCACCGCGGTGGGGCAGACCTGGGCACCGACTCCCGCCCGGGGTGCACACGCGGTCGCGCGGGCTCAGGCTGCCTTGGCCCTGCAGGTGCCCCTGAGCCCCGAGTGCTCGCGGGCCGTCATGAAGCTGGTGTACTGCGCCCACTGCCTGGGGGTGCCTGGCGCCCGGCCCTGCCCTGACTACTGCCGCAACGTGCTTAAGGGCTGCCTGGCCAACCAGGCCGACCTGGACGCTGAGTGGAGGAACCTTCTGGGTGAGCCCCCACTTCCATGACCCCCCGCAGCAGGCTGGCCTCTAGAGCAGGTGGTCCCCGAGGCTGGGGGGCAGGGTTCCCTCTGAATCTCCCAGAGAGGGGTGTCACGGCCAGCTGCCTGGGAGGGCGCCCTGGGGGTCAGGTTCCTGTTCTTGCCCAGTGAGCGAGCGTACCAAGGTACACACGTGAGACGGCAGGGCGATCCGTGTGTGCATTACCATGTGCATTGCTGCCATGGGGTGAGCCGGCTGGTGTGTGCTGACCTGAGGTGGGTCACCAGACACATGCGCCTACACGCTTGCACTCGTGTGTGCATCTGCTCATGTGAGGTGAGCCAACACACATCCGTATCAACACTCGGTGACACAGGCCAGCACACACACATGCCAAAACACATGCTGACGTTGGACATGTGATGGCATAATGCAAACATTGTGAGACATGAGGTAAGGTATGCACACAGTGGGCCAGGTGTACGTGGGTGTGCTGACAGCTGTAAGCTTAGACACACGTGCTCAACCTACATGCATGCCAACACACGCAGGAGCTCATGTGTAGGTGAGCTGGCCTGCAGTGAGCAGACATGCAGAAATACTGTGTCGTGTGGGCTGACGTGCCTGCACATAGCACAGCCGTGAGCCAGTGTGCGTCTGTACAAAGTGCCCCGTGTTTCTGTTCACACCTGGGCCAGACTCCATGGTGCTCATCACGGACAAGTTCTGGGGCCCATCGGGCGCGGAGAGTGTCATCGGCGGCGTGCACTACTGGCTGGCAGAGGCCATCAATGCCCTCCAGGACAACAGCGACACCCTCACGACCAAGGTGCAGCAGGGGAAGAGCAGTGGGCAGGGGAGAGGGGCCCCCGGATGTGGCCTCGTGCCTGTCGGGACCTCTGTGTGCTCCCCCAGGTCATCCAGGGCTGTGGGAACCCCAAGGTGAACCCCCAGGGCCCCGGCTCCGATGAGAAGCGGCCCCGGGGCAAGCTGGCGCTGCAGGAGAGGCTGCCTGCGGGCACGCTGCAGAAGCTGGTGAGCAGCCTCGCTGGGCGGGCCCCGGGGGGCAGGCGGGGCCGGTGGGAGGGGACGACCGGTGGCCTGACTGCCACCCCGCAGGTCTCTGAAGCCAAGGCGCAGCTCCGAGACGCTCAGGACTTCTGGATCAGCCTCCCGGGGACGCTGTGCAGTGAGAAGCTGGCCATGAGCTCAGCCAGTGACGAACGCTGCTGGAACGGCATGGCCAAGGGTCGGTGAGTGTCCCGCCGCCCCGGCCCCTCGGCTTGTCTGTGGCCCCGGGTGCATCGCGCCCTGGGCCAGGTCTGACATGGGACATCCTGCAGGACCCAGAGCCAGGACGAGGGCCAGGTCCCCACCACGCACACACTCTCAGTGCTTCCACGTTCCGCTGCAGCCCCTGAAGGCCTTGGGTGGGGGGTGGTCTCAGGCCTGCCACCACCCTGACTGGAGGAGGGGCCTGGATGGGTGTTGCTGGGGCCAGGCCCCTTTGTGGGGAGCAGGGCAGTGATCCAGGGCTTGTCTTTCTGGTTCCCAGGTACCTCCCCGAGGTAATGGGTGACGGCCTGGCCAATCAGATCAACAACCCCGAGGTAGAGGTGGACATCACCAAGCCCGACATGACCATCCGACAGCAGATCATGCAGCTGAAGATCATGACCAACCGCCTGCGCGGTGCCTATAACGGCAACGACCTGGACTTCCAGGATGCCAGTAAGGGCAGGCCAGGGGGGCGGCTAAGTGCCAGGGGTGGGGTCCCCAGGTCGGCGTGGAGGCAACAACCTGGGCTTCCAGGATGCCAGTGGAGGGTGGGCCGGGGGCGGCTGAGCGCCCAGGGTGGGGCCCCGGGGTGGGCGTGGGAGTGCCAGGGAGCCCCTGGATGGGAAAAGGTGGGCGGGGGGCAGCCCCTCCAGCCCCGGGCCCAGGTGACTCTAAAGGCCTGGCTGCTGCTCAGCTGTGGTCACGGTCCCCTCCAGCACGGCTGTGAGCCGGTCAGGATGCCTGCCCAGCCTCGGCAGGCCCCAGGAACCGCCGTCCCCGGCACGGGAGGCCCAGGCAGAGGGTCGCGGCCCTCGGGGTCTCCCAGAGCCTCCTCTCCTTCCCAGGCGACGACGGCAGCGGCTCAGGCAGCGGCGAGGGCTGCCCGGACGAGGTGTGCGGCCGGAAGGTTGGCAGGAAGAGCGCCAGCTCGCGGACGCCGCTGACGCACGCCCTCCCGGGGCTGTCTGAGCGGGAGGGCCAGCAGACGTCCGCCGCTGCCCACCCCCCGCCCCGCGCCTGCCCCCTGCTGCTCCTGGGGCTTGCCCTGGCCCTTCTGGCAGCCGCGCCCCGGGGGCGGTAACTGCCCCGGCCCCAGGGGCCGCGGCCAAGGACCGACTTTGCCAAAACCCGCAGCAGACGATATTTAACCCCCTGTGCCGGGAGGCCCCAGGTCAGGACAGGATGGGTTGCCAAGGGACCCGGCTTGTGACTGTGCTGGAGGCGGGGCGGGGGGCTTCGCCCAGCCCCCCGAGCTTTTACTTTTGTACGGGGCCCTCAGGTCAGCCGGGGACAGTGTCCCCCAAAAGCCATGCGTTTCAGAGGCCTCGAGGTGCCGCTGGCCGTCTCTCCCCTCGGCCCCTGCGGCCCCGGGGCGGGTGAGGAGGCTGCCTGGGCGGAGTCCCGCTGAACGCGGGCTGTGCCCTCCTCCCCCACCACCAAGCACCTGGAGCTCAGGTGTCTGAAAGCCAGGCCCAGGCCTCAGGCCCAAGAACCCCCCAGAGGGTGTCAGGGTTCCCGCCAGCCAGGGCCGAGCGGGGCCTTTGGGATGATGCATGAGCCCTGACCCCACCCCCAAGACCCCATCCGGGCCCCTCTCAACTGCGGCTCTGGGTTGTGCTCCTGGCCGACCGCGAGGCCCGAACGAGGACTTCCGGAGACGCCAACTGCCCCCGCCCTTCCCCACCCCCACCCAGACCAGGGCCACGTCCCAGCTCAGGACGACACGGGCCAGGGCCGCAGCCGACCCCTGGCCGCCGCCTGGCCGCGGGGACGCTGGGTGGCTGGGGAAATCCGAGCTCAGGGCCAGCGAGACCCGGCGCCCACGCCGAGGGCCTTCCTTTCCCTGACCTTGCTGGCCGCAGGGCAGGGCCCTCCCATAGTTAAGGGCTTTCCCAGCCATGCCTCCTCTACCGGCTCCTCCTGCCCTTCTCACCCAGAGCTGCCTTCTCGGCTCCTCCCCGGAAGCTTCTGAGAGTCCCAGGTGACCTTCCGCGGCCCAGGGTCTCTGCAGGCCCCTCCCCAGGCCGGGGCCTGCCCTCCTAAGCCCCGTCCACTGCAGGGTCTGGGGAGGGGCTGGCTCCCTGCCGGAGAGGGCTCGGGCCAGGCAGGGTGGTCTTGAGGGTAAGGAGATGCCGAGCCGCATAGCCAGGCCAACATCCTGACCAGCCCCTGTGCCCCAAGAAGGCTGCTTCCTGCCGCTTTGCTTTTCCTCACGGGGTGTAGGGCTTCCGGCCTCTGGGACACGTGGGGTCCAGGGCCGCTCCCACAGACACGCCAACCCTATCAAAGCCTTGTGCCAGGGTGGGGCCGGCTCAGGGCTTCCCTGTCTGCGGGTGGAGGCCAGCTGGACTCTTGGCCTGGGGCAGCATCACCCGTGTGCCCGGACAACCACTCGGGCCCGCCCTCCATTCATCTCTGGACGGGTCAGCCCTGTGCGGTCAGTGGCTGGGCCGGCTGCGTCTCAGGCCACACGGCATCCGCAGGTGACGTGTGTTCTTCAAGTCCTCGTATGAATAAAAGGCTGGAGACCGCGTGTTGCTGCAGTGACCCCGCCGACCCCGCCTGGCCGCAGGTGTGTGCCATGGGCATGCCCGGCACGCTGGGACTGGTGGGGAGGTGAGGGCGGGCTCACGCACAGGTCTCTCCTGGTGATGTGGCTCACGGCTGGGGAGTGTGAGGCCTGGCCCTGGCCCGGGTCCTCCTGCCGTCCACCCTCCCACTCCCCGCTCTGAACGCACACATCCGGGCACATCCAGGAAACTTCCCGTTTCCAGTTCCTGCCGAGCAGCCTCAGAGATACCTCGGAGGCCACAGCGTGGAGTGAGCAGCGTCATCCCGTGGCTGGGGCTGGCCGTACATCCTGATGGTCCCGTTAGCCCCAGAGCCACAGAGCGAGCCCTGCCTAGCTGGCGTCTCTCACCAGAGCAGGGACCCCTGCCCAGCTGCCCTGCCCGCCCAGGCACAGTCCTGCACAACCCCCGAGTGAGGCCATCAGCCCCACCCTTGCACCCCCACGTGCCCTGCAGCCCCAGCGGGGCGACCTGTCCAGCGTCAAACTGCGTGTGGGCCCTGGACCTCAGCCAGAGGCTGTAGCAGAGGCATGAGCCACTGACAGTCACTTTATTCGGGCATCGCCACCCACACTGGCTTGCCGCGCAAGCATTCAACAAAGCTTCTCGGTCATCCGGGCCCTGGAGCGCCAAGGGCCCCTGGCCCGAGGAGGGGCCGGGCAGCACACTCCGGGAGGAGGAGGTGGCTCCTCAGAGGGAGACCTGCAGGGCGCGGCCCAGGCTTCCCGTCGGGCAGCGTGGGGTGCTCACCTGCCCGCCCCTGCTTGAGTCCTGACGGGCCTCAGTGCCCACTGGCCCAGCTCCTCCCGGAGACCAAGGTCGCTGTGAAGCCTTCCCTGGCAGGCTGGGAGGAAGCCTCGGGGGGGTCTGGGAGCCCTGTGGAGTCCGCAGGGCACCCAGACGCTCATTCATGACTATAGGTGGAGTATGAGATGCAGCACCTCGACTTGCTTGAGGGCTTCAGGGCCTCAGACGCCCGGGGCTCATTGCCAAGTTGCTTCAGGGGTTTCTTTATGAACATCATCGGGTACATTCTCCCTGTCAGGGGAAAGGAGGGCACAGATAAGGCAGCGTCCAGCACGGGACAGCTCCCAGGTCAGGAGGGGAAGGGGCTGTCCTTCCCTAGAGCACTGGGCCCTCCCTGCCCTGGGTCAGGCCCGGGGCCACCCTCGAGCTCCCAAGCCCTGCCCATTCCAGGCCAGGTGCTGGGCAGTGAGAGGCTCCCTCGTTGCCTCCTGGTCCTGTTCATTTCTCATGGGGATCCAGAAGTCACAAACATCCTGACGCACGCTGATGGGGGCAGAGCAGCCAGCGCCTTGGAGCCACCTGTGCGTGGCCTGGGCACGGGTACACATGCACGCATGCATACACTCACATACGAGTGTGTGCACATACATGCAAGAATGCACTCGACACTCCCCTCCAGGTGACATTCAGCATTCCTTTACCTGGAGACAACCCTTCTGTCTAGAAATGATGGTTATCATCACAGTACAGCTACTCAGATTCTGAATGGAGAACTGACTCCTCAACCCTAAGTCCCTAGTGAACAGTGGAAGGATGTCTGTGTCCCTGTGAGGAAGTGGAGACGTCGGAAGTCACGTGTCAGAGCCATCAAAGATGGGGCATGTGGGTGGGACCCCAGGGGACCCCTGCAGACACCCCCTGCACAGCAGGGGCTCCTTCCAGAGGAGCCAACCCTCTACAGTGAAACTGTGTGCGCTTTAGTTACTCAGTCGTGTCCAACTCTTTGTGACCCCATGTACTGCATCCCACCAGGCTCCTCTGTCCATGGGAACTCCAGGCAAGAATACTGGAGTGGATTGCCATTTCCTTCTCCAGGGGATCGTCCAAGCCAGGGATCAAGCCCAGGTCTCCCGCTCGCAGGCAGCTTCCTTACCAACTGAGCCAGCAGGGAGGCCAAAGTGAAACCTCCATGACCCTGTTTCCCTCTTTCCTCTATGTGGCCTAAAAAATAACAAGAGCCTTCCCAGTTTCTATTATACCACAAACCTATTTCTATACCCAACCTGGGAAAACAGAAAAACACCAGCAAGAAACTTACCAAAATTCTCAAAATATGCACACGCATATTTTGACCTGGGGAGTCAGACTGACTGGCCCAAGATGAGAGTACCAAAAAAGAGGTGCAAGTGCTCAGAAACGTCTATTTTGAAGAAGTCATAGCAGCACGGTAACTGTTGAAATGACCGCCTTCCTGGCAGACAAAGTGTTGGGCAAAATCAATGTTTATTAATATAAAGTCAATGGTCACCTGAAGTCACGGGAGAGCTAAGTCCCACACACTTAAAAAACCTGTGTGGCCGTAGTGAGTGTGTGGGTGGATATCAGATGCAGAAGTATCTCCTTCAGGGCATCACAGGTGTGGAGCTGGCAGCCCTGTGCGGCCTGGACTGTGGAAGGAAGAAAAAGTTCTCCCTATGGGCAGAGGGGCCAGGAAAGCTTGGCTGCCAGGGCTCTGAGCAGAAGAGTCTCCCAGGAGGGTGGGCATCCCACTGGTCCTCAGCTGATAGTGGAGAGGGGCAGATATGAAAGAAGCCATAGGATTCGCCCAGTGTCAGGCAGAATGTGATTCACTTGGGGAGAGGGGGAATAGAAAACCCCCAGTGATAGGAGCTCAGGTTTTAAAATTCCAACATGCCGAAACACACCAGCAGAGAGAGCATCCCGAGAACATTAAGTATTAGGGAAACTGGCACAGTGGATAAAGTGTGGATAAAGCTCCCACATGAGGACGTGCCTTTAAAGCCAGCACAAAGTTTGCATAATTTCGTAGAGACAGAGAAAGCCAAACAAACTGAGGAGACAGAGGAACATGTTCCAAACAAAAAAGCAAGATGAAACCCCAGGGGGAGAAAGACCCTGAAGAAACACAGATAAGTAATCTACTGGATAAAAAGTTCAAAGCAACAGTCCAGAGGAATACTGAGCAAACTTGGGGAAAGAATTTAGGAATACAGTGAGAACTTCAACAAAGAATTAGAAAATACAAAAAAAAAAAAAAACAACCAGAGCAAGTCACTGAAATGAAAATCACACTACAGGGAGTCAACTGCAGACAAGCTGACCCAGAAGAACACATAAGTGACCTGGGAGACAGTCACGGGGATCACCCAATCAGAACAGCAGGAAGAAAACATTTCTCTTAAAATGAGGACAGCTTAAAGAACCTCTGAGACAACATCAAGCATACTAACCTTCACACTGTAGGAGCCCCAGAAGGAGGGGAGAGAAAATGGGGCAGAAAATCTATTTGATAAAATAATGGCTGAAAACATCCCTTTCCTGAAGAAGGAAGCAGATATCCAGGTAAAGGTCACAGAGGGTGCCAAACAAGAGGAACGAAAGGGTCACACACCGAGACATATCATAAGTAAAATGGCAAAAGGTGAAGGGAAAGAGAGAACTTTAAAGGCAGCAAGAGAGAGAGTCACAAACGGGAACCTCCATAAGGCTACCAGCTGACGTTTCATTAGAAACTCTGCAGGCCAGAAGGGATGGCATGATGTATTTAAAGTATTGACAGGGAAAACCTACAACCAAAGATACTCTACCCAACAAGATCACCATTCAGGACTGAAGAAGAGTGCTGCAGACAAGCAAAAACTAAAAGGCTTTGTCACCACTGAACTAGCGTTACAAGAAATGTTAAGGGGCCCTCTTTAATCAAAAAAAGAAAAGGCCATAAAAAGGAATAAGAAAATCTATGAAGGAAAACTATTTCACTGGAAAGGCAAATATATAGTAAAGGGAGTGGATCAACAACTTAAAATTTAAGCTAATACAAAGGTTAAAAGACAAAAATCATAAAATTACATATAACTACAATAAGGACTTAAGAGATACACATAAAGATGTAAAATATGACATCAAAACAAAATTGTGGAGTGGGGGAGTAAAAAAAATGTAGTTTTTAGGATGTGTTTGAATTAAAATGATTATCAGTGTAAAACAAATTAGATAAAGAGATATACATAGACATCAGTTCAGTTCAGTCGCTCAGTCACGTCCGACTCTTTGCGACCCCATGAATCACAGCACGCCAAGCCTCCCTGTCCATCACCAACAGACAGTTATATAGAGATATATATATGAACCTCCCAGTAACCACAAAGCAAAACCCTACAACAGATACACACAAAAAAGAGAAAGGAAAGCAAAAATAACATTAAAGTCATCAAACCACAAGGGGAGAGAAAGACTAAAAAAAGATCAGAGAAGAACTACAAAAACAACTAGAAAATAAGTAACAGAATGGCAGTAAGTACATACCTATCACGAATCACTTCCATTAAAAAGATATTACATAGATGAATGTGTTTGTTTAAAAAAAAAAAACCCTATCCATATGCTGCCCATAAGAGATTCATCTCAGAACTAAAGACACACAGACTGAAAATGAAAGAATGGAAAAAGATATTCCTTGAAGACAGAAACAAAATAAAGGTGGGTTAGTGATATACATATTAGACAAAACAGAATTTAAAATAAAGTCTATAACAAAAGACAAAGAAGGCATCATATAATGATACAGTAACTATTCCAAGAACAGGATATAATGTTCATAAACATATATACACCTGACATAGGAGCACCTAAAATATACAAAGCAAATATTAAGACAGAAAGAGAAAAGCTGAAAGTAATACCTGACATACGTCAATGAATTGTTCATCCAGATAGAAAACCAATAAGGAAACAAGGGCCTTAAATGACACACTCGGTCAAAAAGACTTGATAGATGTCTGTTGAACATTCCATCCCCAAACAGCAGAATACACGTTCTTTTCAAGTGCATGGGGAGCATTCTCCAGGACAGATGACATGCTAGGCCACAAAACAAGTCTCAACAGATTTATGAAGACTGAAATTGTATCAAGCATCTTTTCTGAACACAGCGGTATGAAATTAGTACTCTATCACAGGAAGAAAATGGGTAAAAAACATGTGGAGGCTGACTGACATGCTACTGAAAAAGAAAAAGAGTCCATGAAGAAGTCAAAGATAAAAAGCACCTCAAAATGAATGAAAATAGAAACACAACTCTCCAAAATCTGTGGAATGCATCAAAGCAGTTCTAAGAGGTAAACTGATAGCAACATAGGCCTTTGTTGCTGTTCAGTCATTAAGTCCTGTTCAAATCTTTGCAGCCCCATGGACTGCAGCACACTGGGCTTCTTGTCCATCACAATCTCTGTCCATCAAAAAATCTTTGAAGTTTGCCCAAACTCTTGTTCATTGAGTTGGTGATGCTATCCAACTATTCCATTTTCTGTCTCATCCCCTTCTCCTCCTGCCCTCAATCTTTCCCAGCATCAGGGTCTTTTCCAATGAGTCAGCTCTTCACATCAGGTAACCAAGTACTGGAGCTTCAGCATCAGTCCTTCCAATGAATATTCAGGGTTGATTTTCTTTAGGACTGACTGGTTGGATCTCCCTGCTGCCCAAGGGACTCTCAGGAGTCCTTCAGCACCACAATTCAAAAGCATCAAGTCTTCGGGGCCTAGCCCTCTTTATGGTCCAGCTCTCACATTGTACATGACTACTGGAAAAACCATAGTTTTGACTAGAAGGACCTTTGTTGGCAAAGTGATACCTCTGCTTTTTAACATGCTGTCTAGGTTTATCATAGTTTTCCTTCCAAGGAGCACCTTTGAATTTCATGGCTGCAGTCACTGTCCACAGTGGGTTTGGAGCCCAAGAAAATAAAATCTGTCACTGGTTTCCACTTTTCCCCCTCATTTCCCATAAAATAATGGGACTGGATGCCATGATCTTAGTTTTTATAATGTTGCATTTTAAGCTAGATTTTCACTCTCCTCTTTCACCCTCATCAAGAGGCTCCTAAGTTCCTCTTCACTTTCTGCCATTAGAGTGATGCCATCTGCATATCTGAGGTTGCTGACATTTCTCCTGGCAGTCTTGATTCCAGCTTGTGCTTCATCCTGCCAGGTACTCTGCATGATGTGATTTGTATATAAGTTAAATAAGCAGGCGACAACATACAGACTTGACATACTCCTTTCTCAATTTTGACCCGTCCATTGCTACATGTCTGGTTCTAACTGCTTCTTCTTATCCTGCAAAGAGGCTTCTCATGAGACAGGTAAAGTGGTCTGGTATTCCCATCACTTGAAGAATTTTCCAGTTTGGTGTGATCCACACAGTCAAATGGAGCAGATGTAGATGTTTTTCTGGAATTCTTTGCTTTCTCTATGATCCAAGGAATGTTGGCAATTTGATCTCTAGTTCCTCTGCCTTTTCTGTATCCAGCCAGTACATCTGGAAGTTCTCAGTTCACATACTGTTGAAGCCTAAGTTGAAGGATTTTCAGCATTACCTTACTAGCATGTGAGATGAGTGCAATTGTGTGATAATGTGAACATTCTTTGGTATTGCCCTTCTTTGGGATTGGAATGAAAACTGACCTTTTCCAGTCCTGTGGCCACTGCTGAGTTTTCCCAATTTGCTGGCATATTGAGTGCAGCACTTTAATACCATCACCTTTTTGGATTTTAAATAGCTCAGCTGGAATTCCATCACCTCCACTAGCTTTGTTTGCAGTAATGTTTCCTCAGGCCCACTTGACTTCACACTCCAGGATGTCTGGCGCTAGGTGAGTGGTTATCCAGGTCATTAAGACCTTTTTTTTTTATAGTTCTTCTCTGTATTGCTGTCACCTCTTCTTAATCTCTTCTGCTTCTGTTAGGTCCTTACCTTTCTGTCCTTTATTGTGCCCATCTTTGCATGAAATGTTCCCTTGATATCTATCTCCAGTTTTCTTGAAGAGATTTCTTTCTCATTCTATTGTTTTCTTCTATTTCTTTGCATTGTTCACTTTACAGCTTTCTTATCTCTCCTTGCTATTCTCTGGAACTCTGCATTCAGTTAGGTATATCTTTCCCTCTTTCCTTAGGCTTTCACTTCTTTTCTTAGCTACTTGTAAAGCCTCCTCAGAAAAACACTTTGCCTTCTTGCATTTCTTTTTCTTTGGGATGGTTTTGGTCACTGCCTCCTATACAATGTTATGAATCTTTGTCCGTAGTCCTTCAGGCATTCTGTCTACCACATCTAATCCCTTGAATCTATTTGTCACCTCCAGTGTATAATCATAAGAGATTTGATTTAGGTCATATCTGAATGGCATAGTGGTGTTCCCTACTTTCTTCAACTTAAGCCTGAATTCTGCAATAGTTCAGTTCAGTTCAGTCGCTCAGTCGTGTCTGACTCTTTGCGACCCTGTGGACCGCAGCACACCAGGCCTCCCTGTCCATCACCAACTCCCGAGTCTACCCAAACCCATGTCCATTGAGTCGGTGATACCATCCAACCATCTCATCCTCTGTCGTCCCCTTCTCCTCCTGCCTTCAATCTTTCCCAGCATCAGGGTCTTCACATGAGTCAGCTCTTTGAATCAGGTGGCCCAAGTACTGGAGTTTCAGCTTCAGCTTCAGTCCTACCAATGAACACCCAGGACTGATCTCCTTTAGGGTGTACTGGTTGAATCTCCTTGCAGTCCAAGGGACTCTCAAGAGTCTTCTCCAACACCACAGTTCAAAAGCATCAATTCTTTGGCATTCAGCTTTTTTTTTATTTAAATTAATTAATTTATTTTACTTTACAACATTGTATTGGTTTTGCCATACACTGACTTGACTCTGCCATGGGTACACATGTGTTCCCCATCCAGAACCCCCTTCCCACCTCCCTCCCCACCCCCCATCCCTCTGGGTCATCCCAGTGCACCAGCCCCGAGCACCCTGTATCATGCATTGAACCTGGACTGGCAATTCGTTTCACATATGATAATTTACATGTTACAATGCCATTCTCCCATATCATCCCACCCTCGCTCTCTCCCACAGAGTCCAAAAGACTGTTCAATACATCTGTGTCTCTCTTGCTGTTCACATACAGGGTTATTGTTACCATCTTTCTAAATGTATGTAATTTAGAAAGATGGTAACGTTCAGCTTTATTTATAGTCCAACTCTCACATCCATACATGATCACTGGAAAAACCATAGCCTTGATGAGATGGACCTTTGTTGACAGAGTGATGTCTCTGCTTTTTAATATGCTGTCTAGGTTTGTCATAACTTTCCTTCCAAGGAGAAAGTGTCTTTTAACTTCACAGCTGCAATCACCATCTGCAGTGATTTCAGAGCCCAAGGAAATAAAGTCAGCCACTGTTCCCACTGTTTGCCTATCTATTTGCCATGAAGTGATGGGACCAGATGCCATGATCTTAGTTTTCTGAATGCTGAGCTTTAAGCCAACTTTTTCACTCTCCTCTTTCACTTTCATCAAGAGGCTCTTTAGTTCTCCTTCACTTTCTGCCATAAGGGTGGTATCATCTGCATATCTGAGGTTATTGATATTTCTCCCGGCAATCTTGATTCCAGCTTGTGCTTCTTCCAGCCCAGCATTTCTCATGATGTACTCTGCAATAAGGAGTTCATAATCTGAGGCAGAATCAGCTCTAGCTGGCTCTACCCAAAGAAACAAATAAACAAACAAAAAAAAACCTCCCAAATAAACTACCTAACTTTCCACTTAAAAGATTAAAAAAAGAAGACTAAAGTCCAAACCTAACAGAAGGAAGGAAATAATAAAGATCAGAGTGGAAATAAGTAAAATAGAGACCAAAAAGTGTTAGAAAAGGTCAATAAAAATAATAGCTGTTTTTTTTTAAAGATAAAATTGATAAACCTGTAGCCAGAATTATCAAGGGAAAAGGGAGTGGCCCAAATTTTAAAACTTAGAAGTGAAAGAGAAGTTACAACCAATATCTCAAAAATACACACCATCATATGGAAATACTGTGAACAGTTATATGCCAACAAACTGCACAATTTAGAAGAAATGGGTAAGTTCCTGGAAACATAATCTTCCAAGACTGAATCAGGAAGAAACAGAAAATCTGACCAGACTGACTACTAGTAATGAAACTGAATCAGTAATTTAAAAACTCCCAATAAATAAAATTCCAGGGCTAAATGACTTCACAGGTGAATTCTCTCAAACATTTTATAAAGTGGTAACACCTGTCCTTCTCAAACTATTACGAGGAAACATTTCCAAACTCATTCTGAGGCCAGCCTCACTCTGATATCAAAACCAGACAAACTCACTATAAAAAGAGAAAATCACCAACTAATATCCCTGATGAACAAAGATGCAAATAGTCTCAACAAAATATTGTCAACTTGAATTCAACAATAAATTAATATGATCATACATCATTATCAAGTGGGATTTATTCCAGGGATGAAAAATGGTTCAATATAAGCAAATCAATCAACATGAAACACCACATTAGCAAAACAAAGGATAAAAATCATGTGATCACCTCAATAAATAACTAACAAAAAAAGCATTTTACAAAATTCAATACCCATTTGTGATTTAAAAAAAAAACTCTCAATAAAATTGCTATAGAGGGAATGTACCTCAACATAATAAAGACCATTTGAGACAAACTCACAGCTAACATCATAGAGTCAATGGTGAGAATCTAAAAGCTTTTCTTTTAAGATTAGGAACAAGACAAGGATGCCTACTCTCATTATTTCTATTTAACACAGTATTGGAAAACACAGCACTCAGACAGCAAAAGGCATCCAAACTGGAGGAAAGAAGGAAAACTGTCACTATTTACAGATGACTTGATACTATATAGAGAAAACCCTAAAGACTCCACCAACAAACCAGTAGAAATATTATAATAAATAAGTTCAGTAAATTTGCCACATACAAAATTAATATTCAGAATTCTGTTGCTTTTCCATACACTAATAATGAATTATCAGAAAGAGAAAATAAGAGAACAATCTCATTTACAATCAAGTTAGATAAAATAAGGCTCCTAGGAATAAATGTAAACAAGAAAGTAAAACACCTGTACCGTGAAAACTGTAAGACACTGAAGAAGGACACTGAAGACTATACATACAAATGGAAAGCTATCACTTGCACATGAACTAGTAGAGTTAATACTGTTAAAATAACCATACAACCCAAAGCAATGTACAGATTCAAAGCAATCTCTATCAAAATCTAATGACATTTTTTTTTCACTGAAACAGAGAAAATGATTCCAGAATGTGTATGGAACCATAAAAGACTTCAGATAGCCAAAGCAGTCTTGAGGAAGAACAAAGAAAGCATCATATGTCTTGATTTCTAACTCTATTACAAAGCTATAATTATCAAAACAGAGTGGTACTGGCACAAAAACAGACACATAGATAGTGGAGCAGAAAAAGGAGCCCAGAAATAAGTCCACTCACACATAGTCAATTAATCTACAACAAGGAACAAAAAAATATGAGGGGGGAAATACAAACTCTTCAATAAGTGGTGTTGGGAAAACTGGGCAGCTACAGGTAAAATCACCAAACTGGACCACCATGTCACACTGTATACAAAAAGAAATTCAAAATGGACTAAAGTCTTGAAAGTTAAGACCTGACACCATACAACTCCAAGAAGAAAATACAGGCAGTGCTGTCTCTGATATCATCATCCTTAACAATATTTTTATGGATCTGTCTCTTCAGGCAAAGGCTTTTAAAAAAGCAAAAATAATGAAATGGGACTACATCAAGCTAAAAAGCTTTTGCACAGTGAAGGAAACCGTCACCAAGATGAAAAGGCCACCTCCTGAACAGGAGACGATATTTGTAAATGATATGTCTGGTAAGGCGTTACTACCCAAATCACGTGAACAACTCATACAAGCCAATATGATTTAAAAAGCCCAATCTGATTTAAAAATGGGCAGAGCACCTGAATAAGCATGTCTCCAAAGCAGACAGACAGATGGCCAACATACACATGAAAAGATGCTCAACATCACTAACCGTCAGGGAAACTCAAATCAAAAACTCCGGAGATACTACTTCACACCTGTCAAAATGGCCATTATCAAAAAGACAATAAATATGCGTTGGCAGGGATGTGGAGAAAATGGAACCCTCAGGCACTGTTGGTGGGAATAGAAATTGGTGCAGCCACTATGGAAAACAGCATGGCGTTCCCTCTAAAAATTAAAAACAGAACTATCATACAATCTATCAATCCCACTTAGGTATTTATAATCCAAACAAAAGGAAAACACTAATTTGAAAAGACATATGCACCACAAAGATGCTGGGAAAGATTGAAGGCAAAAGGAGAAGAGGGTGGCAGACGATGCGGTGGTGAGATGGCATCACCAACTCTATGGACATGAGTGTGAGCAAACTCCAGGAGCTGGTGATGGACAGGGAGCTGGTGATGGACAGGGGAGCCTGGTGATGGACAGGGGAGCTGGTGATGGACAGGGGAGCCTAGTGATGGACAGGGGAGCTGGTGATGGACAGGGGAGCCTGGTGATGGACAGGGGAGCTGGTGATGGACAGGGGAGCCT
>CM035269.1:112229480-112259804 GCA_020226075.1 Hydropotes inermis
GGTGATGGACAGGGGAGCTGGTGATGGACAGGGGAGCCTGGCGCGCTGCAGTCCACGGGGCTGCAAAGAGCTGGACATGACTCAGCAACTCAACAATGACGAAACAGCCCAGTATTCACAGAAGCAACATCCACAGCGGCCGAGGTGCTGAAGCAGTCTAAGTACCCACCGACGGATGAAGGTGGAGAGCCCTGGTCTGTTTACAGTGCAGTGCTGCCACTGCTGCTCAGTGGCCACGTCGTGCCCGGCGCTCCGTGCACCCGCGGACCGCAGCGCCCACACTTCCAGGGGGGGCCTCTGTGGCCGGGAAGGACGGCTGAAGCCCCGGGACCCACAAACCCGTTCTCTGCGTCCTTCCTGAGGCTCACCCTGCCCCCGCCCCACCTCTGCAGAACGCAGAATGCTGGCTTCTGGGCAGAATCCTGACACCCAGAAATTCCGGGCCCTTTATGTCAACCACCAACATTCCAAGCCCAATGCCACTGCCCTTGCCCATGCCAAGCTGCCTCGCAGGCTGCGCCCCACCTCCAGCTCCCCGGCCGTCTCCTCCCGAGGTTCCCCTGACCTTATCTGGCCCAGGCTCCAGCCTCCATCCCCAGCACCGCCCCTCCCCTCATGCTGAGGACATGGGCTCCCTGTGTAGCGTCCCGTGGCCCGCACCCAGCCCCGGAGTCCCCTGCTCGAAGAGGGGCCCCCACCACCCCCTGCCCCCGCCCCCTCGCTCCACCTCGGAGCTCGCCTGCTCCGGGGCACGCCCACCGCGGGCACCGCCGCCAGCCTGCTCGCTGGCCCCTCTGCCTGCACCCCCGCCTGTCCTCCTTGCTTCTCCACCGCCCTCATGACCGAGTCTGGGCTCTGGAGGCCCCCGCGGTCCCGCGCTCTGCAGTCACCCCCATCACCCCGGGACACCGCACCCTCCGCGGTCCCGCCTTCTGTCTGCCCCCCTCAGCTGCCCTGGGGCGGGGCTGGGGCAGGGGGCAGGGCTTCTCTTCGCAGCCCGGCGGGCCGGAGTCCAGGTGGGTGGACGAGAGAAGCCTGGAGGGCAGGGAGGAGGAAGTGAGGGTCCTGGAGGGCGGGGTGAGCGGGGCATCTGGCACAGACTCGAGCTGGGGGGGCGGGGACGGGAAGGGGCGAAGCGGAGGGGGCCTCGGACCACTCACTCCCCGCAGACTGACCCCTCAGCAGCTTCCTGGAGACCCGGCTCTCCACCCACTTGTCATGACCCTCTACACACTCACAGGCGCAATGGACACACACACACACGCATCCGCCTCAGCTGAACAGGGCAGGGGAAACCCCAACCCGCCACGCCCTGTCTCCCCTTTCTGCGTCTGTGGGCGGCCCCCTCCCCTCTCCTCCCCTCCCCACTTTTCTCGGCAGCCCCGCCTCCCAGATGCTCCCACACACTGACCATTTCTGCACTGACTCTGACCCCTGCAACCCCCCTGGCCAAACCTTGACCCCCATCAGTCACTTTGACCCCGCTTATCACTGCCATGTGGTCCCCACTGCCTCTTGGTGGGCTGGTCTCCCCTCTCCCAGACGCTCAGCCAAGCACCCGAGGGACCAGAGGAGGCCGGCGCTCTGCGGCCCTGAGCACCGCCCCGCAGGGGCCGGGCGTGTTCCCCACCCACCCGCCTCCAGCAGGTGACGGACCATCCCCCACGACGATGGGGCGGGCCCACGAGGGAGGGTCTGCAGGCTCCTCGGGCCCAGGCCTTGGGGAGACAGGTGGGGCCGCCCTGGCCTGCCGGGAGCCCTCCCGCAGCAGCCGGGCCTGACTGACGCCAGCTCCAAGATCTCAGAGAGCTAAGCGGCCAGGTGGCCCGCCCCGCAGCCAGAGAAGGGAGGCAGGACGTGGGCGCCTCCTCTCACTCAGAGGGCAGAAGCAGGAGGAGGGCCTCAGTAACATCACAGAACTTTCTGGAAACGAAGCTTGGCTTTGCAGGAGCCCCAGGGATGAGTGACATCCACTTTGCTCCACCCACACTGACAGTGCTAGGCCCCTACCCTGTCTGAGTCTGTCCACGGGGTGGGGGGTGGGGGGAGGAGCCCAGCCGGCTGCCCGAGGCACTCGGCACGATTGGCTGCAACCCTGCTCCAGGCGGAGTCTCTGCGGACGGCAACGTGGGAGGGGAACGGTCCAGGGAGGCCCCTCGGCCTGGAGCTGGGCACGGACGCAGGCTGACGGAGCACAGGCTCCCATCACCGCAGTGACCCCCACGGCGAGGCGGGAGGCGCGGAGGTGACGGGAGAGAGAGGGAGGTGAGCGCAGCACTGGCCTGTGGCCCCAGTGAAAACACACAGGGGCCGGTACCCGCTCAGGAGCAAGATAACGGAGCAGGGCGCAGCCCACGGGGAGGGGAGACACGAGCCGGGACGACTGACTTCAGCGCGGCAACCACAAGAAGGAAGGCCGTGCGCCCTGCAGTTAAACCGGAGGCCGAGAGCGCCCTGGGAAGTAACAGACGGCGTGGCATCCACCGCGGGCTCGGCCTGCGAGCCCAGGAAGGGACGGACCGGGTGTCGCTGGCCGCAGAGCCCACGGCCAGGCGCAGAGAGCTGGGGACAGGCCTGCGCGCCTCAGGCGCTGAGGCTCGCCACACCAGCTGCCGGTCAGCCGCGGTGGAGGCATCCACCTCTGCCCTGGTGGAGGCCGGCAGCGGGGGCCTTCTCTGCACCAGGGCTCTGCCTCCTAGAACATGGGCCCCGCAGGGCGGGCACCGGTGTCCTCCTCTGCAGGGTCCCGGGTGCCTGGAGCACGCTGCGCGGCGGGGAGGCGCTCAGGGCACAGGTTCACTACAGAGGAGTGGGCATGGCCTCGGGGCGACAGGGGGCGGAGGGGACGCCGGCCGGGGCAGCACCGGGGAGCCTACGATGAAGGCGGAGCTGAGCAGCTGAAGGCTGGGTGTGACGTGTGAAAGCCGATGACGGGGATTCCCATGTAACGGAAATGATCAACAACGGCAACACGTGGCTGACTGGAAAGCAACACATGAAAGATGCCAACTGTCTCCCAAACTAAACACTGAAAATAATTAGAGCGTCCTGACAAGACATTCTCGAACCTGACAGCTGACCCATCGACTGAGTGAGTATGGACGACACTGCCTCTCACAGGACAGGAGCTCTGGTGCACTAATCCCAGGCAGTGACCTCCAGCCAGGCGGGTCTCCTTGCCCTGCACCAAAATGAACTCTGGGCTGACTATACAGTTACAGGTTCAGTTCAGTTCAGTTCAGTGGCTCAGTTGTGTCCGATTCCTTGAGACCCCATGGACTGCAGCACGCCAGGCTTCCCTGTCCATCACCAACTCCCGGAGCTTACTCAAACTCATGTCCTTTGAGTCAGGGATGCCATCCAACCACCTCATCCTCTGTCATTCCGTTCTCCTCCCGCCTTCAGTCTTTCCCAGCATCAGGGTCTTTTCCAGTGAGTCAGTTCTTCACATGAGGTGGCCAAAGTATTGCAGTTTCAGCTTCAGCATCAGTCCTTCCAGTGAATATTCAGGACTGATTTCCTTTAGGATGGACTGGTTGGATCTCCATGCAGTCCAAGGGATTCTCAAGAGTCTGCTCCAACACCACAGTTCAAAAGTATCAATTCTTTGGTGCTTAACTTTCTTTATAGTCCCAACTCTCACATCCATACATGACTACTGGAAAAACCATAGCTTTGACTAGAAGGACCTTTGTTGACAAAGTACTGTCTCTGCTTTTTAATATGCTGTCTAGGTTTGTCATAGCTTTTATTCCAAGGAGCAAGCGTCTTTCAATTTCATGGCTGAAATCACCATCTGCAGTGATTCTGGAGCCCAAAAAAACAAAATCTATCACTGTTTCCATGGCTTGCCAATCTATTTGCCATGAAGTGATGGGACCGATTGCTGTGATCTTAGTTTTCTGAATCTTGAGCTTTAAGCCAACTTTTTCACTCTCCTCTTTCACCTTCATCAAGGAGAACTTCAGTTCTTCACTTTCTGTCATAAGTGTGGTGTCATTTGAATATTTGACGTTATTGATATTTCTCCTGGCAATCTTGATACCAGCTTGTGCTTCCTCCAAACCAGCATTTCTCATGATGTACTCTGCACAAAAGTTAAATAAGCAGGGTGACAATATACAGCCTTGATGTACTCCATGGAATTAGTCTGTTGTTCTATGTCCAATTCTAACTGTTGCTTCTTAACCTGCCTACAGATTTCTCAAGAGACAGGTCAGGTGGTCTGGTATTCCCATCTCTTTAAGAACTTTCCACAGTGTTGTGATCCACACAAAGACTTTGGCATAGTCAATAAAGCAGAAATAGATGTTTTTTCTGGAAAGCTCTTGCTTTTTTGATGATCCAGCAGATGTTGGCAATTTGACCTCTGGTTCCTCTGCCTTTTCTAAATCCAGCTGAGAATTTTGAGCATTACTTTACTAGCATGTGAGATGAGTGCAATTGTGCAGTAGTTTGAGCATTCTTTGGCATTGTCTTTCTTTGGGATTGGCATGAAAACTGACCTTTTCTAGTCCTGTGGCCACTGCTGAGTTTTCCAAATCTGCTGGCATATTAAGTGTAGCACTTTCACAACATCATCTTTTAGGATTTGAAACAGCTCAACTGGAATTCCATCACCTCCACTAGCTTTGTTTGTAGTGATGCTTCCCTAAGGCCCACTTGACTTCACATTCCAGGATGTCTGGCTCTAGGTGAGTGATCACACCATTGTGGTTATCTGGGTCATCTTTTTTGTATAGTTCTTCTGTGTATTCTTGCCACCTCTTCTTAATATCTTCTGCTTCTGTTAGGTCCTTATCATTTCTGTCCTTTATTATGCCCATCTTTGCATGAAAAGTTCCCTTGGTATCAGTAATTTTCTTGAAGAGATCTCTAGTGTTTCCTATTCTATTGTTTTCCTCTATTTCTTTGCATGGATCACTGAGGAAGGCTTTCTTATCTCTCCTTGCTGTTCTTTGGAACTCTGCATTCAAATGGCTATACCTTTCCTTTTCTCCTTTGTCTTTTGTTTCTCTTCTTTTCACAGCTATTTGTAAGGCCTCCTCAAACGACCATTTTGCCTTTTTGCATTTCTTTTTCTTGGAGATGATCTTGATCACTGACTCCTGTACAATGTCACAAACCTCCATTCATAGTTCCTCAGGCACTCTGTCTATTAGAGCTAATCTCTTGAATCTATTTGTCACTTCCACTGTATAATTGTAAGGGATTTGATTTAGGTTATACCTCAGTGGTCTAGTGGTTTCCCCACTTTCTTCAATTTAAGTCTGAATTTGGCAATAGGGAGTTCATGATCTGAGCACAGTCAGCTCCTGGTCTTGTTTTTGCTGACTGTATAGAGCTTCTTCATCTTTGGCTGCAAAGAATATAAGCAATCTGATTTCATTGTTGGCCATCTGCTGATGTCCATGTTTAGAGTCTTCTCTTGTGTTGTTGGAAGATGGTGTTTGCTATGACCAGTGCGTCCTCTTGGCAACTCTATTAGCCTTTGCCCTGCTTCATTCTGTACTCCAAGGCCAAATTTGCCTGTTACTCCAGGTGTTTCTTGACTTCCTACTTTTGCATCCCAGTCCCCTATGATGAACAGGACATCTTTTTTCGGTGTTAGTTCTAGAAGGTCTTGTAGGTCTTCACAGAACCATTCAACTTTAGCTTCTTCAGCATTACTGGTCAGGGCATAAACTTGGATTATTGTGATACTGAATGGTTTCCTTGGAAACGAAGAGATCATTCTGTCGTTTTTGAGACTGCATCCAAGTACTGCATTTCGGACTCTTGTTGACTATGATGGCTACTCCATTTCTTCTAAGGGATTCCTGCCCACAATAGTAGATATAATGGTCATCTGAGTTAAATTCACCCATTCCAGTCCATTTTAATTCACTGATTCCTAAAATGTCAATGTTCACTCTTGCCATCTCCTGTTTGACCACTTCCAATTTGCCTTGATTCATGGACCTAACATTCCAGGTCCCTATGCAGCATTGCTCTTTATAGTATCAGACTTTACTTCCATCACCAGTCACATCCACAACTGGGTTGTTTTTGCTTTGGCCCCTACTCTTCATTCACTCTGGAGTTATTTCTCCACTGATCATATAGATGCTGGAGCAACTCTGAGGATATATGCCACATCCAAGGGCAAAGGAGAAGCCACAGAGATGGTAGGAGGGGTGAAATCACGTTTGGAATCATCCTTATACCCACCAGAGACACTCGGAGGGCTCAAACATACCTTGTGCACACGAGGACCCAGAGACCCCACAGAGACCGAGACAGAACTGTGTTTGAGTGTCTCCTGTGGAGGAACAGGTCAGCAGTAGCCTGCCACAGGGTCAGGGTGTGGCAGACCTGGGTGTGGCATAAGCCCTCTTGGAGGAGGTCACCGTTAACCCCACTATAGAGCTGCCAGAACTCACACAGGACTGGGAAAGGAGACTCCTGGAGGGCACAAACAGAACCCTGTGCACCAGGACCCAGGAGAAAGGAGCAGTGACCCCACAGGAGACTGACCCAGACTTGCCCGTGTGTGTCCAGGAATCTGCAGCAGAAGCGTGGGTCGGTGGTGGCCTGCTGCAGGGTCGGAGGCACTGGGTGTGGTAGTGTGTGCATGGGACCTTTGAAGGAGGTCACCATTATCTTCATTACCTCCATAGTTTGGCCTCAGTTCAAACAACAGTGAGGGAACGCAGCCTGGCCCATCAACAGAAAATTGGATTAAAGATTTACTGAGCATGACCCTGCCCATCAGAACAAGACCTAGTTTCCCCCTCAGTCAGTCTCTCCCATCAGGAAGCTTCCATAAGCCTCTTATCCTTCTCCATCAGAGGGCAGACAGACTGAAAACCACAATCACAGAAAACTAACCAATCTGATCACATGGACCACAGCCTTGTCTAACTCAATGCAACCATGAGCCATGCCCTGTAGGGCCACCTAAGACAGACGGGTCATGGTGGAGGGTTCTGACAAAACGTGGTCCACTGGAGAAGGGAATGGCAAACCACTTCCATATTCTTGCCTTGAGAACTCCATGAACAGTATGAAAAGGCAAAAAGATAGGACACTGAAAGATGAACTTGGTCAGCAGGTGCCCGATATGCTACTGGAGAAGAGTGGAGAAATAACTCCAGAAAGAATGAAGTTACAGGTAAGCAGGTGAAAACCACAGTGCAGGAAAATTGTTTGTAGAATCTGGGCACAGCCTTGTACAGTCTCATCCAAGGTTGCTTCCTAAGCAGGCTAGCAAACTGGCCCCTGAAGGACAGGACGGACAGAGTGGAAAACAGAGTATAGACATTTCCACGTGGCCAAGTTCAACCGGGAGAAGGCCCTTCCCATGGGAGCTGGAGACGGGGTGGGGTGTGCTTTAGGGAGTCCTCACACGTCAGAGAGAGCAAACCTCCCCAGGAAACGCAGGCAAGAGGAAAGACAAGTGCGGGATCGACATGTGGAAGTGAGCTGTGAGCTGAGGGCTGCGGCACCCCGGGGACTGGACGGGAGACACTGCCAGAACCCGGGGCTGGCGGGGCCGGGGAGGGACATGAGCCAGGGCTTCCAGAGGGCGAGCCAGGGACGCAGAACAAAGGTGTGAAGAGCTAATCCCCGTGAGTTCAGACAAAGCGGACAATGGGCCAGCAGCGCGTGTGCAGCGGCCTTGCACGTGTGGATGGTGAGCCTACATGCCCATCAAAGCAGCACCAGGCAGACACGCTGGGGTTCCAGCGGGGAAGTGACAGGACCACACAGGGCGCTAGGAAGGCAGGTGAAGGTTCAAAGTGAACCTTTCTGTTTTGGATGGATGGATGGATGGAAAAGCACACGTGCGTGCACAGGGTGCTGAAGGACATACATGCATGTGTGCACGTGTGCACAGATTAAACACGTTCAGGGTGGTTATCCTTGAGTGCACTGGGATGCTTTATGCTGACTTCATCTTGCACAACCAGAATAAAGACCATTTTTATTTGGGGAAAATGAGGTTGCAGATAAACAGCACAGAAAGATGTTCACGGCCTAGATTACAACATGACCATGCTCCCACTCTAGATATGCATGTGTGTGCATGGTGTGTGCACACATTACATATGATGTCTTCTGTTGTTCAATCGCTAAGTCATGTCAGACTCTCTGAGAACTCGTGGACTGCAGCACGCCAGGCCTCCCTGCGCTTCACCATCTCACAGAGCCTGCTCACACTCGTGTCCATTGAGCCGGTGATGCCATCCAACCATCTCATCCTCTGTCGTCCCCTTCTCCTGCCCTCAGTCTTTCCCAGCATCAGGGTCTTTTCTAAGGAGTCAGTTCTTCACGTCAGGTGGCCCAAAGAATTGGAGTTTCAGCTTCAGCATCTGTCCTTCCAGTAAACACCCAGGACTGATCTCCTTTAGGATGGACTGGTTTGATCTCCTTGCTGTCCAAGGGACTCTCAAGAGTCTTTCCAACACCACAGTTCAAAAGCATCAATTCTTCGGCACTCAGCTCTCTCTCTAGTCCAACTCTCACATCCATACATGACTACTGGGAAAACCATAGCTTTGACTGTACAGACCTTTGTCAGCAAAGTGATGTCTGCTTTTTAATATGTTGTCTAGGTTTGTCATAGCTTTTCTTCCAAGCATCTTTTAACTTCATGGCTGCAGTCACCATCCACTGTAACTTTGGAGCCCAAAAAATAAAGTCTGTCACTGTTTCCACTGGTGTCTATACAGACTCACATGAAATTGGAAGCACACACACCAAAGTGTCAGCTGTGGTAATCCCCAGGTGCTGGGATAATTGTCATTTCCCGTCTCTTACTTTGTGTATACGTGTTCTCTAACTTTTGTACAAGGAACAAGTGTGACTTGTAAGTCATCATTAGGAGAGTTTCCTTTTGGCAGATGTAGTGGGAGGCACCCCTGTCCTCCCCACCCAGGAAGGTGCTCCACAGCCCCGTTAACGTGTCCCAGGCTGGCTTGCAGCCACACTGGCTGAGGCA
This sequence comes from Hydropotes inermis, assembly GCA_020226075.1. NCBI lineage: Eukaryota > Metazoa > Chordata > Mammalia > Artiodactyla > Cervidae > Hydropotes > Hydropotes inermis. The sequence goes on from CM035269.1 coordinate 112,238,464, forward strand.
GGTCCAAAGCCCACCCCCAGCCTCCACGGGGAGCCCCTCTGCAAAGCTGGCCCAGGTCCAGGGCAACGACCAGGTCCTCTCCTCTGCCCAGGTGCCTTTCTCAGCCCTGCTTCCGGGAGCAGGCAGGGTGGCCCCCAGCAAACTTCCTCAGGGAAGGAGGGAGCCCCACGAGGGAGCCTGATCCTCAACAAGAGACTGGCAATCAGGCAAAATCAGCATGGTTGCGGACACCACCTTGACCAGTGAAAAGCCTGCTGGGTTGGGGTCCTCCCCTGCTGGGCTCCAACCCCCCCGTTTCCTCTGCCACCTGCCCACCCCCCCCCACCATTCTTCTATCAACAGCAAGCCCCTCCCTGGAGCACCCACCACCTTCCTGCTGGAAGATGGGGTCCCAGGACCTCACGACTCACCACCCCTCTTCCCGCCCCTCCATGGGGGCAGATGGACCACCCAGGTACCCCCCTTCCTGGCTCACGGTCACCCTCTAGTTTCCCCTCTGTCTCAGTTGGGGGTGATTCCCACATGCACCAGCCCCCCACCCCCAGAACAGCCCTGGCAAAGCAGACGTTCAGGAAATGCACGTGGAAGAAACAGATGCCCTGGACACTGGTGGACAGCCTGGAGCCCGTGGGCAGGGACGGGAGGTGCCACCCCACCCCTTGTGAGCCGTGATGAGCCCAGACACCCCCACCTCCCGGCGCTACCTCCAGAGCATGCTCCAGTCCTGATGCGCACCCACCACCCTCCTCTCCTGACAGACGGCCAGGGCCAGGGGGCCAGCAAGACCACCGGCTGGACACAGAGCCCCTGGCTGGGGTAGGGGTGCCTGTGTGTGTGCTGTCGATTCAGTCGTGTCCGAGTCCTTGGGATCCCAGGGACTGTAGCCCTCCAGGCTCCTCTGTCCATGGGGTTCTCCAGGCAAGAATGCTGAAGTGGGTTGCCATGCCCTCCTCCAGGGGATCTTCCCGACCCAGGGATCCAGCCTGCGTCTCTTACGTGTCCTGCACTGGCAGGCGGGTTCTTTTACCACCAGCACCACCTGGGAAGCCGGGTCGGGGTGGAGAGGGCTGAAACCCCTCCAGGGAGGCGGCTTTATTTCAGGGTCGGGGGCGACACTGCTGTGTATCGTGCTGTGGGAGCAGACCGTTGGCCCTAGAGTCCTCGGGGCCAGCAGCCCAGAGGCGGCCCAGCCCGCCTGGCCGCGGAGCCCAGCGCTGCTTCTTCACTGAGATCCGTCCACCCTCCAGGACTCCTCCTCCTGCTGCTCCCCTGGACAAGAAACTGGCAGGGAGTGGGGAGCCTGGAAGTGAGGGGCTGGGCTGTCCCCGAGGAGCCCATGTGCCCACGCAGGCCGCGGGCTGCTGTTGGAAGCACTGCCCAGAGCAGTCTCTGCTCTCGGGGCCCCCCCACTTCCCGCTGCAGCAGGGGTGCCCAGAGCCCAGGGCCCGACGTGGGGTGAGGGCTGCACAGGCACGCTCTGCTCAGAGCTCACGCGTGTGCGGGATACACAGCGAGAACCAGGTGCCAGGGTAACTGCTCCTCAGAGACGACCCAGCCCCTGTCCTGCAGCCCCCGAGGTGAGGGCGCTGTGACCAGATCCAGGGTGCACCCCACAGGGACCTGTTACTAAAAGACCCGTTTCACAGGGTGGCAGATGGAGGTGATGCTGTGGATCAGAGCTCCAGGGGCACAGGCTCAAGGGCAGGGGTCTGTCCGGCCTCTCCCCTGGAGCCGAGGACAGATTCTGAGAAATAACAGGACACCCCTGCTCCCCCCCGACCCCAACAGGGCCCAGGCTGCCCAGCGGACAGCTCTGCACACCGCGCTGCCCTCCAGCGGCCTCGCCGGAGCACCAGGGCCAGCGAGTCTCCCCTGCACGCCTCCCTGTCCCCACACAGGCCCCCTCCCCAGCAGTGCTGCACAGGGCTTGGACTGGGGAGGTTTCGCGGCGTGGCCGGGCTCGCCCAGCCGCCGCCTGGACTCACCGATGGCCACCAGGGCGCTGCAGTCCTTCTTGTGGAAGTCGGCCCAGGACTTGGTCTTGCAGTACTTGCTGCAGGTCAGGATCCCGTAGCAGCGGGTGCAGGGTGCCAGGCGCACCCCGATGGAGCGGCCGCACTGGTAGCAGAACTTGAAGAAGGGAATCCTGCAAGGGCGCAGGCGGGCAGTCAGGGGGCGCCCGGCACGTGCGCCTGAGGCCCTGGGCACCGGGACACCCGCGCTCAGAGCGGCCTGCTCGCGAGTCCTGGTCTAAGCGTGTCCGGCCCGGCGCCACTAGCAAGAGGACACAAGCCCCCACCCTGTGCCGGCCAACCCGACCGGGCAGGAGGTCCCCAACCCTGGGACCCTCAGTCATCACCATGGCGACGGGGTGGGAGGAGTCTGCGGTGCGGGAGCCAGTTCTGGGCAGGCCCGCCGTGGGGCCGGGGGCAGTGAGCTGGGTGGGTGCCCTTCCCCCGCCTGCCCGCCGCCCCCATCAGGGTTTCCTGGGCAGAAACTGTCCAGGATGTCCATGGGGACAACACAGGCACGCAAAGACTGCCCCCCAACAGCAGGGACAGGGCAGAGCTGAGACCCAAGGGGGCCAGCAGTGGAGGGGCGAGGAGGGTGTGGGGTGCAGGGCAGCACCTCCACCTTGACGGGGGTGGGGGGCGTCTCCGAGCAGCAGAGCTGGGCTCATCCTTACTTGGCCGCTGCCCCCGCCAGGGGCCATAGAACCCACCCAGAGCCACTCAGGCCACTCCATGAGTGAGCCTGCAACCCCCTTGCCCCCATCCTGGCTTGAGCCACGGCCCACAGCAGAGCTGGGCCTCTCGGGAGCGACCCTTCCCCGGGCCGGGGCGGTCGCGGCAGGCTCAGCAGCACCACCCAGCTGGGCACCAGCCAGCCGGGCACCACCCAGCCGGGCACCACCCAGCCACTTACTGCTCCTGCTGCAGCAAGTCCTGCCCCTTGGGCACGCCGGTGCCCTTCCGCTTCAGCCGGAGGCAGGGGGCCAGCTCCGCTGTAGCGAGAGAGACCCGCGTTAGCCTCCACGGCCCCCTGGCCGTGCACGATGCCCACGCGTGCAGGGCGGCACTGAGCTGCCCACCTCCACCACCCGCTGAGCCCCTTCCCGGCCCTGCAAGCCTGGCGGGGCAGGCGGCACAGCCCTTGAGCAGCCCCCAGCAGGTCCGAGGGCACAGAGCGCGGTGCGTCCCTCTGCTCCTGGACCCACGCCCTGAGGTCTGCAAGCCTCCTGGCCATCGGCCCAGCTCTGCGTTCCCGACTCTGCCCTTACTGGCCACAGCGTGGCACCAAGTTCCCTCTGGCCTTGGCCAGCTCACACGCCCCTCTGGTCTGGAGACTCTTGGCTTTGCTCTCTGGCCACTGGCAGCAGGACACCCAGAGGGCTGGAGGACAGGACAGCAGCGAATCCCACCCACAGTAATCACCCGATGCTCAACCACACCCCTCTGCTTTCCTGTCCTTAGACAACACATCAGTCCTCTCAAGAAAGGCCATCCATCCTCTATTCCCCGGCACCCCTTAAGACACAGAAACCCCACAAAGAAACACCTGCTGGCCAGGAGAGTAGAGAATTTGGGAGACCCTCCTTCCCCACTCTCCATGCCCCCCAGCCCCCAGGACCACTCCCCATGCTGTTGTGGGGTCCAGAAGCAGCTCTGTGAGTGACAGAGTGGGCAGGGCCAAAGCACCCTCCCAAACCACCTGGTGCCAGAGTGATGCTTCTGGGGGAGCTGGCGATAAAGCAGGATGTACCTTTAACTCTCCTTTCCAATTCAGATGCCTTTCATTTATTTTTCTTGTCTAATTGCAGAGTTTACAACTCCAGTACAATGTTACACAGAAGACGTTTCTGTCTTCTTCCTGACCTTGGGGTGAGAATGCACCCAGCCTTTCATCACTGACTTGATGTTTTCTTGCAGGTGACCTTTATCAGGTTCAAGAAATGCCCTTCTGTTCTTTGTTGTGTGTTTCATCGTGAAAGGATGTTGGATTTTCTACATCAAAAATTTTTTAACATCAATTGAGTTTTTTCTTTCATTTTAATAGTGTAGTATATTACATTGACAGTTTTGTTGTTGTTAAACCATCCTTGCATTTCTGGAGTAGGCCCCACTCGGTCATGGTAGATAGTTCTTTGGCACGAGGCTGAGTTTGGTTTGCTACCGTATGTGTATTTTCAGCCACACTGTGCAGCGTGTGGGATCTTAGCTGCCCAACCAGGGATGGGACTCACACCCCTGCATTGTAAGCACAGAGTGTTAGCCACTAGATTGTCAGAGAAGTCCCAGTTTGTTAGTATTTTGTTGAATATTTTTGCATTTATATTCATAAAGGATGTTGGTCTTTAGTTTTTTTATAATGCTGTTGTCTGGCTTTGGAATCAGTAATGAGGCTTCATAAAATAAGTTAGTAAGTGTTCCTTTCTCTTTAATTTTTGAAAGAATTAGAAAAGGATTTGTGCTAATTCCATGTTAAATGTTTGGTATAACTTACCAATGGAGCCATCTGTACCTGGGTTTGTTTGGGAGGTTTTTGATACTCTTTGTTCAGAGGCTTTTTGTTACTTAATCTTTTTAATTGTTATAAATCTGGGCAGATTTTTTATTCCCTCTTTAATCTGTTGCGGTAGATGCTATGTCTTCAGCAATTTGTCCATTTCATCTTGGTGTTACAACTCCTTGTCATAAAGCTGTTCATAAAGTATTCTCTCATAATTCTTTTCTAACTCATAAATGTTTGGTAATAATGTTTACTCTTTTAATTCTGATTTTAGTGATTTGAGTCTTCACTTTTTCCTGGTCAATTGAGCCAAATGTGTCAGTTTTCCTGATTTTTTCAATGAACCACTTCCGAGGTTTACTGATTTTCTCTATTATGTTTCTATCTTCTATTTCACTAATAATCCCTCTAACAGACACATGTACATTTATGTAGCTGGCAAACCAGCTTACTTTAGGTTTAGTGAGCTCTTCCTCTGCCGGCGTTTTAAGGATCAGGGTCGTGTTGGTGACTGAGACTGCTTTCTTCTTAACGAAGGCGCTCACAGCTGCGCGTCCCTGCGGTCGCCGCTTTAGCCGGTTCTGGTATGTCGTCTTCTTCCACGTCCACATCACAGTGCTTTCTAATTGCTTTTTTCATTTCTTCTTTGACCCCCTGGTTATTTAGAAGTGTATTGTTTTATGTGATATCTCCAAATGTCTTCCTATTATACTCATTTCTAATTCCATTCCGTTGTGGCCAGGGTACATAATTTGCATTCTTTCTATCCCTATAAATGTGTTAAGAGTTTGGGGGGGGGCGGGTCTTATGACTGAGCACATGGTCTGGGTACAGTGTTCTGTAAGTGCATTAGGTCTCGGAGTCCAATGTGTCTGTGTGTGTGTTCAGTCACACAGTCCTGTCTGGCTCTTTGTGACCCCATGGACCGTAGCACGCCAGCATTCCCTGTCCTCTGTAGTCTAAAAATGTTGTTAAATCTTCTTTTCTCTATAATTTTGTGCCTAAATTTTCTACAAATTATCGTAGAACGTTGGGAATTGACAACTCCAACTATTTTATAATTGAATTTTTTATTTTGCATTTCATGTGTATTTTTTCTGCTTTGTTTATTTGAGTGTCTGCTGTTAGGTGCATATAGGTTTATAATTACTTTACCTCCCTGATTAATTGACTCTTTCATCATTTAAAAATGTCCCTCTTTATCATCAGTAATATTTTTGCTTTAAAGTCCATTATTTGGTAGTATAAGTATAGCCATTGCAGCTTTCTTGTGGTTGTTATTTTCATGATGTAAGATTTTTTTAATCATTTTACTTCCAATCTATTTGTATCACTGAGTCTAAATTATGTCTCCTGTGGGAAACATGTAAATGGACTTTTCTTATTTTTATTCAATCTGATGGTTTCTGCCTCTTGCCTGGATTATTTAGTCCACTCATACTTAATGTTATTACTGACATAGCTGGGTTTACATTTGCCATTTTACAATGGCATTTGTCTCATATTTTTGTTCTTCTACTCCTCCTTTATTTACTTTTTTGCACTAAGTGAATACTTTTAAATGTAATGTTTACTTTCTTTAATTATTTTAAACTATAATTTTATTTCCTTGAAAGTGAAAGTCACTCAGTCATGTCCAACTCTTTGTGACCCCATGGACCATACAGTCCATGGAATTCTCCAGGCCAGAACACTGGAGTGGGTAGCTGTTCCCTTCTCCAGGGGCTCTTCCCAACACAGGGATCGAACCCAGGTCTCCTGCATTGTAGGTGGATTCCTTACCAGCTGAGCCACCAAGATTATAATAAATAAAATCTATACATATATGCTTATAGTAATTTTTCTATAAATTGCTTATATATAAATCATGCAAATTTCTTTTTAAATCTAAGAAAACATGCATTTCTTTTTTATTCTTACAATTAGCTTTGCCAGTGCTCTTTATTCACATGGAGGACTTGATTTCTGGAGCCACGTGCTTTAGTGCTTCCTGTAAAGCAGACTACGAGGGACAAATTCTCAAGGGCTCCGTCTTCGGGAATGCCTTTCTGTCACCTTCATCCAGCTTCGCTGGATCTAGGGTTCTCAGCTGAAGCTAACCACTTTGAGCACTTGACTATGACATCCCACTGCCTCCTGGCCTCCATGGCTTCTGACGAGGGGCCAACTGCTGACTTCACTGGGGTCTCCTTGTGATGAATCATTCGGTTCTCAGGATTTCAACTATGGTGTGTCTGTTTGCCGCTGTCTGTGTTTATCCTTTTGGATAAAGGATAAATGAACTTAAATGAACTCCTTTTGGGAGTTCATTAAGCTCTCTGGATATACAGGTTGACGATTTTCACCAAATTCTGGATGTCTTCACCATGGTGTCTTCCACTACGTTTCCTGCTCCTCTCTCTCCATCACGCCCACGTCAGTGTGCTCAGGGGTGCCCACTTTTCACTGGGGACCTGTTCATTTCCCATCAGCACTGTCCCCCTCTAGGGCTGACTGTTGTTATTTGCGTGTTGGGTGGTGTGTAAGTGAGAAGGCAGGGGAGGCTTGTGCTTGAGTCGGGGGTGGGGGGGTGTTATGGACATACCTGTGTCCTTCCAAGATTAATTTGCTAAAAGCCTAACCCCAATGCCGCAGGACTTGGAGGGGGGCTTTGGGGTGATGGGGGCAGAGCCCTCTGGTGGGATTAGCACTCTGTAAAAAGAGCAAGTGCACGCGCTCTCTCGCATGTGAGAACAGGACAGGCAGACAGCGTCGAGGAGCCAGGAAGCGGCCCCCCAGAGCCGGCCACAGCCTCCTGAACCGAGCAAACACCTGCTTGTTGTCTAAGCATCCACCGCCCCACCGACCTGAGCTGACGGGGCGGGGAGGTCGTGTGTGGGCACGCAGGTACGAGGAGGTCAGAGGCCACACGCCGGTGTGAGGGTGAGTGGACGTGCATGGCTGCACGTGGGCTGGTGCGCGTGGGGGTGGGGAGGGTTATGATGGATGGTGCGTGTGTGACAGTGTGCAAGGGGGTTCTGTGGGGAAGGATGGGATGAGCGTGCATGTGGGGAGGAATGAGTGGGTATGTGGGGAAGGGGTGAGGGGGGTGGTCCCTGGGGGCTTGTGCAGGGGTTGGCCTGGGGTAGCAGGTGTGTGAGGACAGGGGAGTGAGGGGTGGTGGAGGTGAGCAGTTGGTAGGGACGTGTGTGAGCGGGTAGGGGGGCATCTGGTTAGGAACTATTTGTGGGGTGGGGTGTGGGGGTCTTATGATGTGTGTGCAGGAAGTTGGACATTGGGGTGTATGTGTGCAGCGGAGGTGGGGTGAGGACCTGAGGGTGTGCAGGTCTGTGGGTGGATAAGGAGCGTTGTGTATGGAAGGTGGGTGTCTCAGGGCCGCAGCACGGGTCCAGGCGTTGGGGGACAGGGTACAGACAGTCACGCGGTGTGTGGAACAGTGGGTGGGGGCGGGCTGGGGGTTGTGTGTGTATGTACATGTGCAGGTGGGGGAGGTGGGGGAGGTGGGGAGGCTGGTCCGTGTGTGTACACACGTGGGTGATGGGGAGGGCAGGGGTGCTGCTGGGGGGGTTACAGGGCGGGGTACGGGTAAGGGAGGGGGGCAGGGGGGGGGGGGCGGGGGGGACAGGGGGTGTCAGGGAGGGGACAGGAGGGGCTCAGCCCTTGGACAGCAGCCCGACTCCTGCCGCCACGGGGCCCTGTGTCAGGGCTGAGAGCAAAGGCGGAGGGGCAATGGGGTCTCTCAGCAGCCCCCTGAGCCACCAGTTTCCCCATCACCCACTATGCGGGTTCTGAGCAGCAGACGGGAGCAGAGGTGTGGCTGAGGGGGGCCACCGGTCCTGGACCCCCCACACAGGCAGCTGTCACCACACACCCCGCCCCACCCTGTCTCCTGGAAGGCACAGCCCCTCCCCTGGGCCCGTGGGCTTCCCCAGGAGCCCACTCTCTTTAGCCACCTGAGCAGACTGTCAGCCAGGAGACAAGCTCCCCGTCTGTGCACCACAGGGTTCTGGATCCTTCGCCCACGCCCGAGGACCCGCCAGACTCTCACCCGAGACTGCAGCTCAGGCTGGCTCTGCCATGAGGCTAGACCACGCAGGGCCTTCAGGGGAGAGTGAGCCAGGGCTTCCCCCTAAGCTCAGGCTGGCTGCCAGCTCCACCCCCGGGGCGCAGCTCACCAAGCAGACCGCAGGGCAGGCTCCCTCCCCCCACCCCCCGTGCAGGCACGTTGCCCTCCTCGGGGTCACGTCCCCCACCGTGGCAGCCGGGCGGCAGGGCACTGGACACAGGTGATGCTCCCAGACCTGGGATGGGGCCCCCCAATTTCTCTTCCCAGGCCCACCCCACACAGCCTCCTGGAGCCAGACCCTCGGGGGACGCAGCCCCCAGCACGGGGCACCCGTGCTCCTCCACGACGCATGAAGCCTGTCACACACACTCAGGCCAGGGGGCCTCCAGGTCAGCTCTGAGCTGCCTGAGGAGCCCGCTTCAGCCGCCTACCCCGCTGGCTGCCCACCACGCCCAGGCACCCACCCGCCCGAGCACCCGCCACGCCCACCTCTCTTGCTCAGATGCAGCACCTTCGGGTCCCACTGGCCCTCCTTGGCGAAGACGGCCTGCCGCAGCTGGAGGCCCATGTATTCCAGGAGCTTCTTCCGGGCCAGAAATGTCTCCCGCTCTGCAGGCATCAGCATGTGGAAGGGGCAGTGGGCTATCTTCCGGTCCTGCAACCCAGTGGCAGTCACCACCTCTAAGCACGGGGCACCGGGCTCCCAGTCCACCAGGGGGAGCAGGTCCAGCAGCCCTGGTCCACCGCCAACAGTTTGGGATACACTGTGGTCGAGGCGATGAGTGTGAGGACAGACCAGGATAACGCTCAGAGAGCTGGTGCACAGGCAGTCAAGCTGGCAGTGCTTGGGGGGCCTGAATTTTCCCTTCTAGGAGGCAGGGGGAGGACTTTGGTCAGAGGCATGAGGGACCTTTGGCCCTCCTTGCCCAAGAGATGCTAAAGGCCCCAGCTCCACCCCCATCACCAATGACTCAACCCACCTGGTAGAATCTGAAGTACCCATAGTCGACCGCTGTACCCACAGCTGTTTTGTCCCCCTGTGAAAGTGTCACAGGGTTCAGGATGTCAGCCCCGTACTTAATGAGCCGGTCAATCTGTGGAGAACATAGCCCACGTCAGAGGCCCACATTCGCCCCAGCCACCAGGGGGCGGGGCGTGGACCAGGGGGCCCTCTCCCCCCGCAGGGGAGCAGGGTTGGGCCCCTGCCCACTGCGTGACCCCGCTGGCCATCCTCCCAGGCGTGCCGAGTGTCAGCGAGACGGACGGATGAGACATTAGGGTGGCGTGTCCTCGGGGTGACCCTCTGAGCGAGGCTGAGTCTGGGGCTGGCCGGCTCCTCGGGCGGCCCTCCCTCACCCAACCAGACCCCAGGGGGCCCTGCTGAGGTCCGGGCCCACTCCACTAGAGTGCAAGCGGTAGGGGGCAAACCCCAAGCCGGTCTGTCTGAGACACACTGGGACCTGGGGCCCTTGCCTCAGTGCTTGCACCTGGGCAAATGCCTCCTTCGGAAACAAAACACAAAGAAACCAAATGGGCTAAAAATAGCTGGGTGCACGTGCAGTTGAGGCAGACTGTGGACAACAAGATACATAAAGACCAGAAACTTGCAGTTGCCACTTCTGAAGAGCCAGGAGCAAAAGCAGGGTATGCGCAGGCACCTGCGCTCAACACCACCGAGGGGCGGGCAGACCACCTAAGCGTCCAGACTGACCCCCGGACACACCCCTCCATTCACCCCACATAAGGAACAAGCTCACCCCGCCTCGGGGAATGAGCAAGGGTTCCTGTGACTTGTTCTCAAGTTCTGTAGGTTAAAGACACCAAAGCCCTAGTCTGTACCATGTTCAACACCCATACAACAACCCGAGGGCACTCAGTAAGACCACAGGTGCCATGTGCCTGGTTGCAGAGACCAGCTATGTGAGTGTGTGTGTGTGCGTGCTTGCACACGTATTCAGAGGCCTATGGATGTGTGTGCATGCATGTGTGTGGTTTCAAAGAGCAGCTATGTGAGTGTGTGGTTGCATGGACACGTATGCACAGGTGTGTGGACATGTGTGTGCATGCATGTGTGTGGTAGCAGACAGCAGCTATGTCAGTGTGTGGGGATGGGTGCTTGTACACATATGCACAGGCATGTGGACATGTGTGTGCATGCATGTGTGTGGTTTCAAAGAGCAGCTGTGTGAGTGTGTGGTTGCGTGCACATGTATGCACTGGTGTGTGGACATGTGTGTGCATGCATGTGTGGTTACAGAGAGCAGCTATGTGTATGTGGGTGCTTGCACACATATGCACAGGCATGTGGACGTGTGTGCATGCATGTGTGTGTGGCTGCAGAAAGCAGCTATGTGAGTGTGTGGGGTGCTTACACACATATACACAGGCATGTGGGTGTGTGTACATGCATGTGTATGGTTGCATGCACATGTATGCACAGGCATGTGGACATGTGTGTGCGTGCATGTGTGTGTGGCTGCAGAGAGCAGCTATGTGCATGAGGGGGGTGCTTGCACACATATACACAGGCATGTGATGTGCCTGTGCATGCACATGTGTGTGCATTTGGACCCCTGGCACATCCTGAGGCAAGGTCCTCCACTCCTGACGCAGCACCAGCTGCATTCATAGCAAACAGCATCCATCAGAGGCGCCCACCCCAGCCACGACAAGGAAGGATGCCGTGCTACACAGAGGTTCTTTGGTTTCACAGTTTCATCCAGAAATGCTGACAAAACCACAAACCACAGGCTGGATATGACGGACAAGAATCAGGCTGTCATCTACAGGAAGTTCAGAATGCACACTTGCCAAGCAGGTGTCAGCAGGGTCATTATTTGGGGAGACACAAGGCGGCCTCAATGACTGTCACCAGCCTCTCATCACTCAACCTTCCTTCCTCAAAAACAAAAACCCTAGGTTCTAGGGGCACTGCCAGTGAAGCTTTGCTTCCAGCAGAGAGTGCACCCCCACCCAGGACACAGCCCCCCCCCCCCCCCCGCGCCCCCCCCCCCCCCCCCCCCACCGGCTCCCCACCCCCCAACCCCCCCCGGACCCCAGCCCCCCACCCCCCACCCAGGACACAGCTCCCCATCCCCCACTGAGGGCGCAGCTCCCCATCCCCCCCAGGATACAGCTTCTGGATCCCTGGTAATCTGGTTCTGTCACTGAAAACTCTAGACTCCTGCAGCCAGACCAAAGCCAAGCCCAATGTCTCTCAAGACAAACTAGGGACTCTTGTCTGGCCTTTTGAGTGGGTTTGCCACTAATATGTTTTAGGTCTATAAACTATAAAAGGCAAGAATTGTTTGTATTTTCTCAAGTGTTTGGAACATCAAGTCTTGAACACAGAGCAAGAGCCCATGAAGCGCCATGAAGCACCTTGCTGCAAGAAAGGGCCAGACAGAGGGTCCAGTGCAGACCCCAGACCTGCCCGCCAGGGCCCCCTGTCTACCCTCCCCGCCCCGGGCTCACCAGCGCCAGCCTGCTCTCCAGGCTTCTCTGGCTCTCATAGATGATGTCACAGGCCACACACAGGGCGCTGCCCAAGCCTTTGGCCAGGAGCATGTTGGGGTCAGCTCCGCAGGACAGCAGCTCCTTCACAATCTGGGCACAGACAGGCCTGTCAGCAGCCGCCGCGCCCCTCCCCGACGAGCGGGGGAAGCGCCCGGAGCCAGGCCCCGCGGGGCGACTTCCCTGCTTCCCAGCCCCAGGGGCCGCAGCTGACGGCGGGGCGGAGGCTCCCTAGGGAGGACTCCCACTCCCCTGGGCGGCCCAGGTCCAGCACTTCCTCAGAACAACGTCCAGTTGCTCAGAAGTGGTCCCGGCGCCTCTCTGCTTTCCACCTAGGGACGCAGGGGATCCTGCCGAGCCTCTCACCCCACAGGGTCAGGCACACGTCCTGCTGGTCCGTGTCCCTGGGACCAGCCTGCCTCTACTCAGGGCAGCCGGTCACCCTGATCACCTGACCACATGCAGGGGACGGGGCTCCCTTGCTCCCTGCTGCGTCCCCAGTCGGCCAGGGGCCCCCAGGGAGCCTGGAGTCAGAGCAGCAGCTCCAAACACACGAGGAACCGAGCTTGGCCCTCCAGGAGCTTCTGCGCCTGCGGTGAGGCTCTCCTCCGGGCTGCCCGCCGCCCCCCACCCAGGGCCGGTCACAGAGCAGGTGCCCGCGTGACCCGCTGAGTGAATGACTCGGTGCATGAGCGAAGGCAGGAGGCAGAGGGGCGCCCAGAAGGGACACGGGAGCCCCAGCCCCTCAGCAACAATGGCTGCCTCAGGCCTCCCCGAACTGCCATCTCACGAGAGAGGCCCTCCCGCCACCCAGCTGAAGGAGCCCCCGTCATTCTCCTCCCCTCACCCATCGTCACTTTCTTCATGAGCTTAGTGCCTGACACTGTCACACACCAGACTGTGGTCCATCTGCCCCAACTAGAATGTAGGATCCTTGACACTTCTGTTCTATTCAACACCTAATGCCTGGAATGGTGCCTACCTGGTACATAGAACATGCTCAAAAAATAACAGCTAAATGAAAGGATGAATAGGTGGGTGGATTATAGGTGGATAGATAGAAAAAAGGAATATCAACAACCTCAGTTATGCAGACAATACTACCCTAATGGCAGAAAGCAAAGAGGAACTAAAGAGTCTCTTGATGAGGGTGAAAGAGGAGAGTGAAAAAGCTGGCTTAAAACTCAACATTCAAAAAATGAAGATCATGGCATCTGGTCCCATCACTTTGTGGCAAATAGATGGGGAAAAAACGGAAACAGTGGCAGATTTTATTTTCTGGGGCTCCAAAATCACCGTGGATGGTGACTGCAGCCATGAAATTAAAAGACACTTGCTCCTTGGAAGAAAAGCTATGACAAAGCTATACAGTGTATTAAAAAGCAGAGACATGACTTCTCCAACAAAGGTCCATAGAAAGTAATGGTTTTCCTAGTAGTAGTCACATATAGATGTGAGAGTTGAACTATAAAGAAAACTGAGCACCAAAGAATTGATGCTTTTGAACTGTGGTGTTGGAGAAGACACTTGAGAGTCCCTTGGACTGCAAGGAGATCCAACCAGTCCATCCTAAAGGAGATCAGTCCTGGGTGTTCATTGGAAGGACTAATATTGAAGCTGAAACTCCAATATTTTGGCCACCTGATGCGAAAAACTGACTCACTGGAAAAGACCCTGATGCTGGGAAAGGTTGAAGGCAGGAGGAGAAGGGGACAACAGAGGATGAGACGGTTGGATGGCATGACTGACTCAATGGACATGAGTCTGAGTAAGCTCTGGGAGTTGGTGATGGACAGGGAGGCCTGGTGTGCTGCAGTACATGGGGTCACAAAGAATTGGATACAACTTAGCGACCAAACAACAAGACAGAAGGAGGGATGGATGATGAAGATGACTGAGAGGATGGATGGATGGATGACTGGGTGAATGGATGGATGGATGACTGGGAGGATGGATGAGTGGATGACTGGGTGGCTAGACAGGTGGGTGGGTGGATGGGTGGGTGGAAGAACAAACACGGTCCTTGGCAGCCACAGAAGGTGGGAACCACCCAGGGTGCCCTCCCAGCGCTCTGAGGCTGAGTCAGCACCTCCCGGGTGAAGCCTCCCCCTCATGTTCACTCCCTCCCTCCACCCTTCTCTCTTTGGGGCATCCTGTCCTCATGGGAGGGGACCGTCCGGGCATCACACCATGCTGTCCCTGGGGCACCTCAAGGACAGCAAATCCCAGAGCCTGTGTTGGAGCGGGGGCACAGGGCAGACACGCAGGTACGCTGGCGAGGTGGGACTTGCTCACCAGGTCGTTGCCGCTGGCGATGGACAGGGAGAGCGGGGAGTGGCCGCTCCACAGCAAGTTGGGGTTGGCTCTGTGGGCCAGCAGGAGCCGGACGACGTCCCTGGCGCACTGGGCGGGGAGAGAGGCAGGAGGACGGCGGGTTACAGGGGCACCTCCACGCCAGGTGAGACACACACCGTGAGGCCATCCCGGCCACTGACTGCTCCTCCCTCACACTAGCGCCCTGCCTGGCACACACAAGCGCCCTGAAGGCTGGGTAGTGAATGGTGGGTGGATCCTCAAGCCAAGAAGAGGTTTTCCAAACGTCGATCATTTCAGATGGAAAACAAGGATGTTGGTGACGAGTAAGTGGATTTGAAGGAAAGAGGAGAGTCAGGGCCGCTCTACTGAAGCTGTTGCAGACTCGAATAGAGCTGTTGCCACTGTATCGAGACTACTGCAGCTGGGCCGGGCACACGGCAGGTGGGGCAGAGGGCGAGCCCTTCACCAGGACACACCAGGCAAAAGAAACGCAGGGGCACTTTCAGCCCTTCACCCCCAAGGAAGCTCTCAGCTTCCCCCTCCTCTCTGGGAAGTGCCCGCGGGGAGTTGACCCAGGCTCCCCTCACCACAAGGGGCGGTCTGCTGCTCTGCGGACGCCGACCCCAGGGGCCGTTGGGCCACTCTGCAAGACCACCGCCTCTGCCAGCCTCACTGGCCAGGCCAAGGGGAGCGCACAGAAGTGGGCTGAGGGGTTCCTGGGAAGCCTCCCCTCTTCTCACTCTCCCTGCTGGAATGCAGGTTGTGGTGGCTGGATGGCTGCAGCCCTCACGTCTTAGCACTGGGCTTTACACTGGTGATCTGTCCTTGATCTGACGAGAACACGGCCTAAGGTGTCTCCTGACTTTGTTTCCCCTTAACTTTTCCAAATCCAAAATCAGTACAAAGGACAAAGGCGTGTGAGCTAGAAAGAGCTGTGCTCCAAGCCCAGGCCTCCAATTTACTGACCAGGGGCCTTGGTCAGCCCTGCCTTCCTGGAAACTTGCTGTCCCCGGCCTCAGCCTGGGCTCGCCGCCCCTCTCTGGTGGGGCAGTGACACAGCCCAAGGATGCATTGACAAGACTGGGGGGTGTTCTGGAGCAGGTGGTCCCTTGCCAGCATTTCGTGGGCACCCACCCCCACGCAGGCCCTCACGGCCCCCATCAGGGTGGCACGTGTGATCCTCATCCTGGGCAGTGACAAAGACCTCCTGCTGCAGGCCCGTGAGGCTGCTGCTGTTTCATTTTACAGGCAAGTAAACGGAGGCTGTGTATCATGCACTCAGGGGCTCCCTGGCCCAGCTCCCCAGCTCCCCTCGCACCCATCCTCCAAGGGGTTCCTGCACCCGCCACGGGCGAACGGATCCCAAAGCGGACAGGAGGCAGCGGCACCAGACAGGGTCACTGTCCGGGGGGCGATGGGCTGGCAACACAGACGTGTGTGACTGCCACCCGCAGTAACGCAGTGACTTCACGAGGCGACCCAGGCCCCCACTCCCAGGTACACAGGCCTGTGTGTGGATGCATGTCCCCAGCACATGCTCTGAAATAACACGTCCATGCACACGAGTTCCATGATGCTTCCTATCCTATCTCAACACAGCATGTCCCAGCTCACTGCTGATCTGACCCAGTCCCCCGAGTCCAGGGCCCACTTAGGGAGGATGACCTGTAGCTGGAGGACCCTGGTCTGGACCACGGCAGCTAGGGTCAGGCACGCTCAGGTCTGCTTGCCTGGCCACAGGACCTGAAGCCTGGCTCAGCCCACCAGGCCTGCGGCTCACCGCCCTGCACGTGCACCTGCAAGCTCACACACACGCCTGCACACAGACGCACGCACACACTCATGGACGGGCACTCATGGGTACGCTTCAAGGCGCCTGTGCACACCCCCCGGCCCGCCCAGAAGGCCGCCTCACCCTGTGGTTGTCCTCCCGCTCACAGGCCACATGCAGGGCCGTCCTGCCGCCCTCGTCGGGGACTGACACGCACCTGCTGTAGTAGATGCTGGGCGGGCCCGCTTCACTGTTGAGCTTCAGGCTAGAAGGCAGCAGGTCCAGCTGTGGGCAGACAGAGGGGTCGAGGGTGGCCCCAAGCCCGTGCCCCCAGAGCACAGAGACCCGCCACATGCCACCCGGGCCCTGCACCCTCTGCAGGCACCAGCTCACACCCAGGGCTCCCCCAGGGCCGCGCCGCCCCCCAGCCCACAGGCCTGCAGCGGTGCTCTGTGAACTACCCTGACTCCTCGAACCCGCCCTCCCCTCCCCGCCCCATGCCCTCGGGCGCTGGGGGCTGGATGAGGCTTGGGTGGATGCAAGGATGAAACGGCAGAGCTGCTGTGCTCCAGGGGCTCGGCCTGGAGGAGGAAGGCTGGGAGGGCTGCATGGCGGAGGGGGTCTCGGCATGGCCTTGCAGGGGGGCGGGGGTCGCTGAATGTGCCAAGATGCAAGCTCTGCCTCGCCAGCCCTGCACCCCAGAACCCCCACCCAGCAGGCTCCAAGCCCCACCTCTGGCCCCCAGGCCCTTCTGCAGCATCACCACCCCACCCAGCAGCCTGCCCTGCCCCCTGAGGGTCCACTCCCCTCCCCGTCACGTGTTGGAGCAGGTTGGCAGGGGGCACCGGGCCCTGAGCCCCGGTCTGGGGACATGAGGCTCCCTGAGGGTGGGGCAGACCTGGAGGCTGCCCAAGGAGGCCCACAGCCCGACTCCCCCAACCTCGGCAAGGGCAGAGCCCGTGGCCCGACTCCCCCCGCACATCAGGAGCTCAGAGCCCGCGGGGCTCCGGGCCGGCCTTCTCAGATGATGGCAGCCTAGAAGTGGCCCAGGGGGCAGAGGGGCGGCTGGGAGGCAGGCGGGGTGGGAGGACCCAGCCAGGGAGTGAGGCCCTGGGCAGACACGTCTCCAGGCAGAGGGGCACCCCCCAAGTGGAGTGAGACAGAGCCTCCTACAGAATGCCCTCCCAGGGGCCCGGCTACCCCAGAGAGGACCCCCGGGCTTTGTGAGCTGCCTGAAAAAGCAGGTTCTCACTCACGTTCATCAAGTGCGCGTGCCTCTCCCACACCACAGGCCTGTGTGCGGAGTGTTCACACTTGGGGCCCAAGTCACACTGCCTCCCTCTGCCCCAGACAGGCCCCAGGTCGCACAGACGACCACGGGTGTGTCCAGGCACACGCTGCCCGGATCCAGGCCAGCCTGCGGCTTGCAGAGTGTCCGGCACCCTCCTTAGGGACCTCATGCCGCCTGCAGAGGGACCCCACCCTCCACGGTGAGGACGCCCACCTTAGCCTGCTTGTACACATCGTCCTGGTCGGCCGCCCTGGCATCCACGTCGGTGATGGCGTGGAGCAGCAGCTCCGTTATCTTGACGCCCTCCTCCCCAGGGAGGGCAGCTGCGATGTGGAGAGGGGTCAGGGCCCCCAGCTGCAGGGGAAACACAGGCGGGTGAGGGTGCAGCCCCGGCTCCCGAGGAGCGACAGCCATCAGCCCGAGAGTGGGGCTCTCTGTGAACAAGGCCCGTGGGGCCCCGGTCCAGGACGAGAGCGTGGCCACCTGCCCCCCCCCCCGACCGCCTGCCTCGGGTTCCCAAGGCACCACATACTCGTCATCCGGGACATTAGGGACAAGAGGCCCACCCACAGTGGACCACAAACACAGCACACAAGCCCAGCCGTCTGCTCTGATTCATAAGAGGCTTTCGTCCGCCAGGGTGACAGACAGGAACACAGGCCCTGGTGGACCAGCTTCCTATTAGACCAAATGTCTCTGCTCTCCTCCAGGAGGTTTCAAAGATGGAGTCCAATCAGTGAGCACAACAAGTTCCTGTGAAATCCTCCTGGGTCTGACGCCTGAAATCCCTCTTCCCTGCACCCTTGCACTTACACCCAAGAAAAAAGAGGAAATAAACAACCAGGCTCAAGGGCCCAGAAGGTGAGCAAGTAGCCTGAGCAAGACTGGCAGCCTTTTCAAAAGTCAACACCCTCTGAGTATAAGAGGCCTAAGTGACTGACAAGCATCAACACAAGCAGGGAGGAAAGCAGACGCTGCGGGAGACCGTCAGAGTCGGCCCCTGGCCCCCACCACAGCGCAGCCCACCTCGGGCGGGAACTGGATGTCTGTCCTGGCCCGGTTCTCCAGCAGCAGCCTCACCCCGTCCACATCCCCGGCCTTGACGGCGAAGAAGAGGACCTGCATGGGCACGCGGCACAGGTTGGGGTCGGCGCCGCGGCGCAGCAGGAGGTTGATGGTCGCCCACCTGTGCCTGTCTCTGGAAGGAGCAGGGAGACTGTCACGGGCTGGCGGAGGGGCACGCGTGGCCCGTAGCCCAGACATGCCCCGGGCCAGAAGAAGCCCCCACCGGGGGTGCTGGCGAGGCCTGACTCGGAGCACACTGTCCCTGGGGTCCTGCCTTGCCAAGACTGCAGCCCTTCTCTGCACCAGGGCAGCCCAAGTCCAGCTGCGGCCCTGCCCGACTTCAGCCTGGTGCTCACTTAGCCTCTCTGAGGTCACCTGTGATGCGGGGTGGGGGTGGGGGCCAGCATGCCTCCCGGGGCGGCCGTGAGGGGACGACGTACATTGCCTGGTACCCATAGGGTCCAAGGTTGTACACACACAGCAGACGTGCACATACATGTGTAAACACACACCTACACACACAGACATAGCATAGCACGTACACACACATGCATAGCACACAGCACGTACACACATGCAACACACATATACACACAGGCACGGCATGGCACGTACATGCAACCACACATGTAACACAGTGCACACACACCTACCACACACACTCACACTGGCACACATGTCTCTCACAAGCAGCTCAGAGCAGCACACCCAGCCTGTTGTGGGGACGCCGAGAGGGCTGGGCCTGCGGGGGCTGGGCGGGTGGGGGGCAGGGAGAAGGTGGGGGTGCAGAGCAGGGTGTGCGGAGAGGCCGAGTGTGGCAGGTGGGGGCCCGACCGGCCCGCTGACCCCCGGCAGAGCAGAGGGAGAGAGGAGGCTGGGTCAGTCCAGGGCGGCAGCGCCCAGACGGCCTGCCCTCTGACCCCCTGCACTTGTACGATCCTTCCAGACTCCCAAAGAGGTCTGTTTACCTGGGTTCTAGCCATCCCTGTCTACTGTCTTACAAATTAAGACTGAGAATGTGTTCAAATATTTAGTAATGCACTCAAAAAGTAACACTAACCATTGCATATTGGCACAACCAGTTTTTATGAAAAACTTGGCCACCTCAGAGCCCTCACGGCGAGGGGCCACTCACTGGCCCTGAAGATACTCTGTGTGCTCGGGATTTGGTGGAGGGGCAGCCTTGCTTCCGTGAGAGCCTCCCGGGCACGCACCCACGGTGAGTGACCATGCGTGGGCGGGTGTGCACAGAGCACGCGCGTGTCCCTGGGTGACAGGGTGAGCGCTCGCCTGTGCGTTTCCGGTGCCAGCGCCCCGTCCCACGCTCCGCCCCAGGGAGGGCACAGAGGCCAGCGCTGGGAGCCACCCCCGGCGTGCAGAACCGCCCTCCCGCCGGCGCGGGGCTCACGGCTCCCCCCGAGGCGCGCCGCGGGCCCGCCACCTACTGGACCATGCGCAGTGCCATCCTCCTCATGGTGCCCGGGTCGGCGGGCCCGGGGCCCGGGGCCCGCAGCAGGCTGTGCCCCCGCGCGCCGCGCTCCAGCAGCTGCGGCGGCAGGTCGATGCGGAGATGGCGCATGGCCCGGCCGGACTCCAAGTCCGAGCCGTTGCTGCAGGCCGAGCTCCGGCCCAGCGTCCCCGACGCCGAGTCGGCCCGAGAGCGCGCCGAGTCGCTGGCGCTGCTCCTCCCGGACGTGGAGCCCCGCTCCCGGGCCCCGCGGCGGCCCTCCTCGATGTTCGGCCTGGCGGAGGACTGCTTCCGCTCCGGGCCGCCCAGCGCCACGACCGGCTCCTCCAGAACCACCGACTCCACGGGTGACTCCGAGATCGACAAGGAACGCTGGGTCGTGGTTACCGGCTTCGAAGCTTCCTTTGGAAAGGACCAAGAAAACGTCCTTAGGACAAAGCGGCGAGCGCTGACACAGTAAGCCGCCTCTGTCTGCAGGGCCGGCCCGGGCGCCCAGGCACCTGGCCCCCCAGGCACTGGGACCCTCCCCGCGCGGGTGCCATGCAGGCTTCCGGTGCAGACCCCCGCATCGTAGGCGAGGCGACCGGAAAATCAATGCCAAATTGATTGGCCCCCTCCCCACGGGCCGCTGTACTGATTATACACCAGAACGGGGAATTCTGGATACACGGGTTAAACAAATGGCGTTATTACAATGAATTCCACCTGTCCTGCCCTTTTCTAACGTGAGCCCCGGAAACGTCCGAATCCAGCGGGTGCCGGCGTCGCGCTCTGCGGCTTGGCGCGCCCTCCACCTGCCGTCACAGCCTCAGTTCTCAGCAGTGGCCCAGGAACAGAGGGCAGCAGCGCCAGAAATGCAGGGTCTCAGGTCCCACCGCGGACCATCACCAGGCAGAAAGGCTGGGGCCGGGCCCCTGTTTTTGGTGTTTTTGTTTTTTTCCATTTATTTTTATTAGTTGGAGGCTAATTACTTTATAACAGGCCCAGCCTTCTGTGACTGACTGCTTCTGTGAAGGGCCCGGCAGTTCCACCCTGAGTACCTGCCCAGAACCACCGAAGCGGGCATCCCGCAAGGCCCAGGGGCCTCCAGCAGTGCCGGCCACCAGAGGCCTCGGTGGGCCCTGTGCGTGGTCCACGGCGCCCTCTGTCCTGAGGCCCCAGCGGCTGCGCATGGCCTCCTAAGGGACATATCTTTGTGCCGTAGCAACAAGCTCAGGGCACCCAGTGACCATGACGATTTCCTCCCGTTTGCTGCCTGCCCACCTCAATTCATCCCACTTGAGCCTGGTCTGAACAAGAAGGCCAGGGAGCTGGGGGACAGGAGTGGGAAACTGGTGGACTG